>CM060275.1:1396580-1625479 GCA_030684275.1 Acipenser oxyrinchus oxyrinchus
AAAATGGCATTGACCAATGATAATCACTTGGGAAGACACGTGGTTTCTTGCAGTTCTCTGAACAAAATGGAAAACCTAATTGTGTGTGTCACCAAACAAAAATGACTGTATGATAAACAACAAAGATTACAAAAAACATATGGAAAGACATTGCCGTGGACTTGGGCATGAATGGGTATGTATTATAAAACATGAAAGTATGAACTAGATAGCATACATAAACACGTGGATTGTGTGCAGTATAGGTTATTACAAGCATTATACTTTTAATTCAATTGTAGTCGAGGAAGTAAAGAAACAATAGCATTACCTGCGAGACACATATCAAACAGAAGCGAAAAGTGATGAGATTTCTAGCTCCATACATGTAGAGTAGAAGGTCATTATGATAAAGTATTTTCGGTCGGTCATTGCTAGCTTCCCAACTTTCAGGAGCGGGTGTTTGAAATAAAATATTGGTCATATGGTTTCTGATGCTATGCTAATGCAGTTGTGTAATATCATGTTTATTTTTTTTCATATATTGCATAACACCTTCCCCATGTAAGGGTGTGTGGTTGGTCAATGGCAGGAATAGCAAACCCAGACTCAGAAACTGCAGTTTAAACACTTTTAAATCACAAATAAACTGGAACAAAAATAAAGGTTTAAACAAAACATTACAAAACTATTCAAAATAAACTAACCCCAAAAACACCCAAGCTATGGCTATCACAGTGTGTTTTCGTTTTCTTTCCCACTCTCCACTCCTAGTGATGGGACTGAAGCCTCAGCTGATTGGACCCCACATGAACCAATTGAAGCAAACAGTGTTACGAAGCAAAGCTTCATGTGGTTCATTTGAACCACTAGGTCATGTGACCCACGAACAGTGTTTAGCATGAGCTGATCGGATGGAAACTTTATTTTATTTTTACCCAATAAGTACTCTTGTGAACTGTGCTCACAGTGTAGTGTTTCAGTCAAGCTGAAAGTAGGGGTGCAACAATTAATCGATGCATCGATTATTGATCCTCTGGCCTTAAATTTCCCGAGCTTTGATTACATGTTGGTGAATCGATGCATCAAATTAGAATCCATTTTGAAGTCTCCTGTTGCTGGTTTTCATTAAAACCTTGAGTGAGTGAGAGTGTGCTTCTTTTAGTGCTAGTACGGTAGATTAGCACGTTGCTAGGATACACACTTCAGGCCTCTACATTCGCATTGGACAAATCAGAAGTAGGCCTATTGAAATCACGTTTTCTTGATTTAAAAATTAAGGCAAAACATGTTTTTTTTTTTTGTTTTTTTTAATCTATTAAATCTACCGATTTTTAGCTTTTGTTTCAAAGCATGTTGTGTTTGGATTATATGGCACTATTATATAAAACAAAGCTGAGTTTAGCACACTAGTTAAATTAGTCAGGATCTGTGAGATTAATTCAAATGCTTTGCTTTGCATTTGGATATACGATGTTAACAGTAATGAACAATGATAAATCAGATAGAAATTACTTCTGTTAAAATGTCGTATTTTTTATTACTATTACAATGTTAACACTAGAACCACCGCGGTTATACTCATACTTAAAACTGCCACCGGCAGTCATTATGATGGTTACATTTTAAACAACATCAATATTAAAATGAAAGACAAGCTGTCGGATACACCTCAAAAGTTTTATTCTAGCACATCATATCAAACATCTGCACAGCCGAAACACCTCATTTAAATGAACAATTAAACATAAAAGGGGTTATTTTCTACATTGCCACGATAAAGCACTACTTCAAAAAATGAAAAACTATAATAAAATAAACATTTCAAAAGAAACTAGTGTATAAAGAGGTATATGTACATACAAAACTGTAAAAACAAATGTATTTTTTAATTTAAAACGAAAGTAACATGTTTTCTCTAAGTGTGTCACTCTGTAGCACTGAATTCAGGTTGAGTAAAATACGTGTAAAAAGTTGTCAGATATTCACAATGAAAAAAAAATGACAGGTACATTATTTAAACAGTTGTAGCAACATGTGGGGACGTATAACACTATTTTTCGGAACCCCACTATTTACTCTTTAAAGTCTATTTTAAGAAAAGCTAGCAATCAGTGTAAAGTATATTACATGACTGATTTACATAATGTGGAATACATTCTTGTGTTCTCAAGATACACAACATACACAAAGCTAAATACTGTTAATACCAAGTTCCCCTACAATGTAATTTCAGATATATGCAAAAATGTAAATGCAACATTTAGGTGGACAAATGTACAGAAAGCAGACTCCCCCATGCAGTATATCCACAGAGTCAAATGTACAGAAAGACAGCCTCCCACCATTCAGTATATCCACAGAATCAAATATACAGAAAGACAGCCTCCCCCATGCAGTATATCCACAGAATCAAATATACAGAAAGACAGACTCCCCCATGCAGTATATCCACAGAGTCAAATGTACAGAAAGACAGCCTCCCCCATGCAGTATATCCACAGAGTCAAATGGTCTCAATACCCTACAGTATACTAAATCATTTTAATACCAAGTTTAATCACAGTTGCACAAGCGGTTTTTCCACATATATGGAGAAATAAGTATCTCGTACTATACGTGCGACTGCCTCCACTACAGTATATCCTGGTTATAAAACTGGAGGTTAGGTTCTGAGTGCTGCAGTTTAATTTTAATAATTTCTCCATAAAAGAAAAAGAGAAAAAAGAGGAGGGGGGTGTAATTGAACATGCTTGTGGAATTGTGGATGAAGGGAATGATTCATTTTTTCAATTAAGCTGTGCTCATAAGTGTTAAGAGACGGATGAGACAAAAGGTGAGGTGAAGTGAGTGGAAGTCGTTTTGTTTCTTAAAAGAAGACATTTAAACCCTGTAGGGGAACACGCTTTATCAGACTTGATTATTCTTCCTCCTGCTTTTAGACACAGTGCTGGGACAGATCTTTGCATTGCAGAAACATATTTAAAAGTTACCCTGTTCATGTTTACCAGCAGTATGGAACATACCAGAAAAATACTAACCCTTACACCTGCGAGACGCACCCATGTTTCATGTGGGGTCATGCCATATCAGTTGCCTCCATTATTTTGAGTATTGTGCGGCACACTTCATGGCTAAATGGCAGTGCCTTTTGAAAGGCCATATAGGGGCCGGAAGTTGCACAACCCTTACCACAGTAAGGTTGCAGTCCACCCCTGCTTACCCCATGGTTATACTATGCATTTACCATAGTTTCCCGTTATTTAGCATATGTTTTAATTCATTACCATACCACTCTGGGCTTCACAATTCTTACCTATGCTGTGCCATGATTTCATCTCCTGCATTAAATAGGACCCAGGCTAAAGTGTGTGTAAAGCTTGAATAAACACAGTCCCCGCACATCATCTGATTTGTCATATCATATCATGCAAAGGAAACCAATGCTTAAATGGCACCTGGAATAAATAACACACAATCCACTGCACAGAAAGTGTACTTCATAGGGGTACCAGGGTTACTGGAATATGGCAAGATTCATACTTCTGTTGTCCACCTAATTCTAAGATCAAAATTTGAAATATTTGTTCACACATGAAAATCCCAAGTTCCTCCCAGCACTAGTGCTGTATAACTTCATACCATATAAGACATAGCAAACAATTGAACTAGTATTAGTAGGCATGTTCACTAAAAAAAAAAAAAAAAAGAAAAAGGGTCAAATCCTTTCTGTTGGAACTCTGCCTCTCCCAGACGAAAGTGCTGAAAGAAATGTGGCGGAGATCCAGCCAAGAGATCTCGCCATGGTCTCAGGGGTGAATAGAGAGTGTCAGCAGAGAACGCTTAATCACTCCGCGATCCCCATCAGAGACTTTGGGGTATGGTGAATACACAGGGGCACCTGATGCTAGAATGTTTAGTGTCAGACTGTTGCTTAGCAGTGCAAGTTCAATCAAGTCAAAAGAGCCTGTAAAACACTTAAATAGTTTCTTTCATGGGCTTTTTAATATGCTGAAGGATGCATGAGTAGGAGGCGGCATGATCTAAACCCTGTACGTGGACCTGTGAAGACTTGAGTAAGAAGTGAGCTCACCTCACTGCTGATCTGGGGTTGACACTGAAAAATAGCTGCAGACTAATGGATTGATTGCTGTAGTTAACATTCTTTGTTCAAACAATGCTCTGGAATTAAAGGCAAGGCAGGGTTCCTGTTTCATTGAGGCAGTATTGACAATTGTTGTAAGCACTTTGCAGACAGCGTGCAGTATCCAATTATTTATTTTACATGATCAGGAGTTTCAGCTTCTGTTACATCACTTTCCTAGATAAGATGCTGAGTAAAATGAAAATGGTGGGGCTGCCAACCCATTAGTCTGGGTACGGCAGTGCTATTGATAATCTTGAGATATGCAAACAAGCTGATTGATGTGTCTTGCTGTAAATTTTATCATCTCTATTGCATTTCAAGCAAAATGACCAGGTTGGGCTGTGAGAATTAGTGCTAATCTGAACGAGAACATCGGTGCTCATCTGACTTGGAAGTGGGTTTTTTGTTTGGTTTTAGTTGGAATGCTGAATGAGATGTTGCTTCTTAAAATTTGACCTGGTAAATTCTATTTCAGTGAAGTTAAATTAACACGGCTATACATTCAAAATCAGTATAACAGTATGTACAGAATAGTGTTGTACAAGTATGCCAGTAACAGGCATCCCTGCCACAGCTGTAAATACAGAGCTAGAGATGCAAGTATGCCAGTAACAGGCATCCCTGCCACAGCTATAAATACAGAACTAGAGATGCAACTATGCCAGTACAGGCATCCCTGCCACAGCTGTAAATACAGATCTAGAGATGCAAGTATGCCAGAAAATGACCATGACGTATATCAACAGCATGTACAGAATAATCTGGAATGCAAAATGGCAATAGATTCATGAAAAGAAAACGAGGTATTGGTTTCATGGTAAAGTATATTAAGATGACTTGCGGTATGTGGAATGACTGCCTGTGTTCTCAAGATACTTGTGAAAATGTAAGTTAGACATTCAGACAGACACCCCATATATACCTCATGTAACAAACACAATACCAAGTTTCACCAACATTATATAATTGTTTTTCCAGAGATATGGAAATATGTAGTGTGAAATACGTACAGGGAACGACTATCTCTGTGTCACTGGGGATAATAAAAACTGTGCTCTTATGAAAATGTGTTGTACGTGGGTGTCATTTCTGGATGGTGTCACTGGAGAGACAGTTATGTTCTAATCTAACTGGCACTGAAAAGGTTAATAACAAACAAACCTCCATATGAACTGTATTGCGCTTACTGTACATTATTCATCATGTGATTTGTTCTCTACAGTAATCTGCATTAATAATAGATATATTCATTCAGTTACTGTTCTTTTGTATTGGTTTTCCAGCCTTGCGACGTCTTTCGAAGCACAATGAAACCTGCATTGAAAAGCTCCTGATTCATGCTGTGGGTTTTGGCAGACAATACCTGCACATCTGGACTGCCTTCCTCTAATTAGACCTATTGAAACCATTCCTTATTCCTTTCACCTGCCTTTTATAGTTGCCGTTTGCCCGTGGGAAGCCCAATCTCAACAGAATACAAGTCTGCTTTTTCAAAACGGTTAGCTTCCTATATACAGTCAGCACTTACATATACAACCCTATAACATTTTGACTTGTGACGGTTAAACGCATGTGACGCATATCTTGTCCGTTTTTCAGGGAACACAAAAAAGATACAAGATCAAAAATACATAGCTGAAAGGACTGTGTTGTCCGGTGGTTAAAGAAAAGGGCTTGTAACCAGGAGGTCCCCGGTTCAAATCCCAGCTCACTCGCTGTGTGACCCTGAGCAAGTCACTTAACCTCCTTGTGCTCTGTCTTTCGGGTGAGACGTTGTTGTAAGTGACTGCAGGTGATGCGTAGTTCATACATGTAAGTCACCTTGGATAAAGGCGTCTGCTAAATAATTAAAATAAGTAGGCTTCCATTTAGATGTACTGTATTGGTTTTGTTGGTACAGTACTATATTTTCAACAGAAGAAGTATTTTAAATCAGAACAATATGATTCCGAAAATATCACTTGCCAAAAGAGACGACACGTGGACTGTAATACAGTACATACTTTTAAATCCGGTACGTATTTTACCAGTATGTAAAATTCCTCGTTAACGACCCAACAGCAAAATGAAATCAAAATGTTACTGTGGCAAAGTGGTAATTAGTAGCAGGTGTATAGCAGGTGCAGTGCGGATGCAGTAATTCCAAATAACAAACAGACAACAAAGTACGGGTGAAATGAGGGTTTTAATGATTAGAAATCCAATTGTCTGATGACCAGCCAGAAAGCAATAATGAGCTGGCAATACACAGCAATGTGTATTGCACAGTAATAAAAAAGGGTTGCAGTCCCGCAAACAATAAACACGGTACAAAACACACACAATTAACACACGATCACAGGTCCAAAGTGAGTGCTCTCAGTGCTTGTGGTGAAGTACAATATATTACGTGCTATTGGTGAAAACAAGTGCTGTGGTGATCCGGCTTTGTGCTGGCCCCTAGAGACAGCTCCGGATTTGTTTAGCCGTCTAGTGCTATTTAACAAAACAAACACAGACAGTTACTAAACAGAAAACACCAACAAAACACTCAAATTCTCTATTTCAGTTGGGATATCTCCCGGTCCTTCCAGTCTCCTCGTAACACTGAAACCCAAGCGAAGGAAAAGATTTACAATTCTCCGGCCCCTTTCATGCGATTATGCATGACCCCTTGGTAAACGATTTCAGCTGACTTTATAGCCTGCAGCTGCTACCTCGTTTACCTTCCATGTCAATACGTTCCCGCACTGGAGTCTCGTCTTTTTCCGGGTTGACTGACGTCCTGACCCAGGGAATGAACTGTCAGGACAACCTGTCGAAAGCCTTTCCCTTTCGCTACTTAGTACCCTCACAGGTTGAGAGGGAGATTTACAACCAGAACTCATTATATTTCCGTCAGTTACCCATGCACAGAACTGTGTACAACGTAAAAGGCAATGCAATTTAGCAAAAGATAAAAAAATAAAAAAAAGTTTCCAGAATTAAAATAGTATCCAAAGTCAGTATTCAAAATTGCAGAATATAGTGCTTGATAAGGCCCTAATGTCACTTGCAAATGAAAAATGCACAAAAACAACTAACGATCACAGATTTAAAAATTACATCACAGTATCTAAAACTGTTTAATGATTAACTGTTACATTACCATAGCTTGTCTCGTTCGCTTTGTTTTGGCTGCATTTTCGTTAGGTGAAACTGGAGGAAGTGCTGTGTAACTGCACACTATAACACAAGCACTGTGTGAGAATGCTGCTCGCTCGGTGTGGATATCAGCTCTCTGCACCTATAACACAAGCACTGTGTGAGAATGCTGCCGCTCAGTGTGGATATCCGCTCTCTGTACCTATAACACAAGCACTGTGTGAGAATGCTGCCGCTCAGCAGGGATATCAGCTCTCTGCACCTATAACACAAGAACTGTGTGAGAATGCTGCCGCTCAGTGTGGATATCCGCTCTCTGTACCTATAACACAAGCACTGTGTGAGAATGCTGCTCGCTCAGCAGGGATATCAGCTCTCTGCACCTATAACACAAGAACTGTGTGAGAATGCTGCTCGCTCAGCAGGGATATCAGCTCTTTGCATCTATAACACAAGCACTGTGTGAGAATGCTGCCGCTCAGCAGGGATATCAGCTCTCGGCACCTATAACACAAGCACTGTGAGAATGCTGCTCGCTCGGTGTGGATATTAGCTCTCTGCACCTATAGCACAAGCACTGTGTGAGAATGCTGCCGCTCGGTGTGGATATCTATGACTTGTGCACAATACTCATTAAGTGTTTCCCTCTTGCACCCCATTTTCAAATCAAACTAGTAACTATCACAGTACGCCTAAAGCAAAAGTTTCAAAGTAGGTGCTTTGAATGACAAGCGCTGTAGCAGGCAAATGAAAGTGCACAGTCGGTGCAGGTATTGATGACTGACAGACCTTTAAATGAATGAGAGCATTCTAGCACTGCTTCAGTCAACCAGAACTGTCAGAACAGGCTGAATAACTGTAGCCTACTAAGGGACCACTGAAATGACTGACAGCGACCCCTAGCCATTCAGAGCGGAACGGAGACGGGACAGACAGCAAGTATAAAAACTACACAAACTAGAGGTGATTTCTAAATGATTATTTTTAAATAAAAAATAGCGAGTGGTTTTACCGACGTCTATAATAATTTATTTCAGTCAAACTCATATTTTGGGAGTATTCGACGTTTATCAAGCTTTACTGATTTTAATATTGAAAAGTAGCAAGCCCATCTATAACACAAGGCAATATCATGGTGACTGCTTGTCCTATTTGTATGAATGGTGATTGCCCTTTCTGCAGTACATCTACAGTATGGGGACTGCATGTTCCATTTGCATGAATAAAAACCTTCCTCCTTTTTCCTGAAATATAACTCTCTCATTTTTAACGCGTTTCTTATTTCTGTGTCTTACTGATATAACCATGAAGAAGGTGAGGATTATCTGTTTGTATGGTTTGTTCCCAGATATTTGTGTCCATTTAAAACAGCGTTTCACATTTTTTTTCCCCATTTAATTATTAACACGAGAATTCGATCTGGTTAAGCATTGTTAAAGTGTTACTGAACAGGCTGTAGGATTTAAAGCACAATGCATTACTTTTTCTAGCTTTCTGCTTTGTTGTACGTATTCTTGCAATATCTTTTTCAACATAATTGTGATTGTTTTATTAAAATATCCCTGGTCATAAATCAGTGTTGACTGCTTATTTCAGTTTCACATTGGTATTGCATCGGGTATTCCCATCAAAATGTCTCCTGAATCCAACCTGTTAAATCACAAACGTTTCCTTGGTTCCAGACGACTACACTCCCAAAGCTCAGCATTTTGATTAGTTAATCTTTTCTGCCTGCTCACTATGGCACAGGATCAGAGGGGCGGGGACAGGTTCAGGAATATGCATGACAGGTCCCATATAATCATAACATCCACCTGGATAGAGAGATGCAAGATGTACAGGGGGGCGTATCTCCAACCATATGAATATTTGTGTTCATCTAAATGAACCTCTGAGCAGCACCTCATCTAAATGAACCTCTGAGGAGCAGCACCTCATCTAAATGAACCTCTGAGGAGCAGCACCTCATCTAAATGAACCTCTGAGGAGCAGCACCTCATCTAAATGAACCTCTGAGGAGCACCTCATCTAAATGAACCTCTGAGGAGCACCTCATCTAAATGAACCTCTGAGGAGCACCTCATCTAAATGAACCTCTGAGCAGCACCTAATCTAAATGAACCTCTGAGGAGCAGCACCTCATCTAAATGAACCTCTGAGGAGCAGCACCTCATCTAAATGAACCTCTGAGGAGCACCTCATCTAAATGAACCTCTGAGCAGCACCTCATCTAAATGAACCTCTGAGGAGCAGCACCTCATCTAAATGAACCTCTGAGGAGCAGCACCTCATCTAAATGAACCTCTGAGGAGCAGCACCTCATCTAAATGAACCTCTGAGGAGCAGTACCTCATCTAAATGGACCTCTGAGGAGCACCTCATCTAAATGAACCTCTGAGGAGCAGCACCTCATCTAAATGAACCTCGGAGGAGCACCTCATCTAAATGAACCTCTGAGCAGCACCTCATCTAAATGGACCTCTGAGGAGCAGCACCTCATCTAAATGGACCTCTGAGGAGCAGCACCTCATCTAAATGAACCTCTGAGCAGCACCTCATCTAAATGAACCTCTGAGCAGCACCTCATCTAAATGAACCTCTGAGGAGCACCTCATCTAAATGAACCTCTGAGGAGCACCTCATCTAAATGAACCTCTGAGCAGCACCTCATCTAAATGAACCTCTGAGGAGCACCTCATCTAAATGAACCTCTGAGGAGCACCTCATCTAAATGAACCTCTGAGGAGCACCTCATCTAAATGAACCTCTGAGGAGCAGCACCTCATCGAAATGAACCTCTGAGGAGCACCTCATCTAAATGAACCTCTGAGGAGCAGCACCTCATCTAAATGAACCTCTGAGCAGCACCTCATCTAAATGAACCTCTGAGGAGCACCTAATCTAAATGAACCTCTGAGGAGCACCTCATCTAAATGAACCTCTGAGGAGCACCTCATCTAAATGAACCTCTGAGGAGCAGCACCTCATCTAAATGAACCTCTAAGCAGCACCTCATCTAAATGAACCTCTGAGGAGCAGCACCTCATCTAAATGAACCTCTGAGGAGGAGCACCTCATCTAAATGAACCTCTGAGGAGCACCTCATCTAAATGAACCTCTGAGGAGCAGTACCTCATCTAAATGAACCTCTGAGGAGCACCTCATCTAAATGAACCTCTGAGCAGCACCTCATTTAAATGAACCTCTGAGGAGCACCTCATCTAAATGAACCTCTGAGGAGCACCTCATCTAAATGTAACCCAACAGTTCCTCCCCCTGGTGACAGGTTTCACTGTCAGTGCAAACGTAGTAAGCTACTAAGTTTGTTTCTGTATTCATATAACCAGATGGGAGATTTTTTTTTCTAAAAGCATTACACAAGACACCCTCCATATTTTAGCTTATTTATTTCTGTAACTAAACTGGCTGGACCGTCTTGATTACTACTGATTATTAAGTAATTGAATCAAAGCCTTTGGAGGTTGTTGATCCCAGGATTTCCTGTGTTTTCTCTGCAGACAATGAGGGTCCCTGTGATGGGATTGCAGCTAACAAAATAATTCCATCAATAGCACTTGTGTTCCTTATGTATTTCTCAAATATGCTGTTTTTAAAGAAACACTTTATTTGGTTAAAGAAACCTCTGTTTGCAAGCCATGCTTTCAATTAGTGTTGCACTTGGCCATTTTACCTTGAGAGTGTCTCCACTAGCTGCTTCCTCTGTTGACTGACATGCTTTCAGCCAGTAACATGCTTTGACCCAGAAGACACTGCTGAGATTAAATGACCCAGTAAGTGCAAGTGTAACCTACCAAAAAAGGTATTGAAACTGAGAAATGTCTTTACCCTACAGTAGTACCAGATACACTTTTGCTACAGTGCATCCAGTATATACTATACGCTAATAGAGGTGGCTAATCACAATGGAGAAAGAGGTGTGCAGTGTGAGCAGGCATGGCAGATTTCTCACAGAATGTTGAGGGAGTCTAGTTCTGCTGGAACACGGAGCTCTATGTGTGTTACCAGATCCCAAGGGAAATTCGGAGACATTCTAATTAGCGTGTTGACTTGGCAACCCTCGTAACCATAGGAATGGCTGTTCTTTGCTGATAAGCTGAGTAACGGTTTCACCCTCAAGAGCTCATTCTACAGCTGTGGCCAAAAGTTTATAGAATTAATAACGTTGAATGAAACCTGCTTCAGAATGTTACGTTAACATATTGAATTACATAGCGCTTTGTAGGTTTCCATATACTTAATGAAAAACTGACAAATCGAAAAATGTGACACTTTGAAATCTAACATGAAATACTGTTGTACTATTATGGCTTCTGGTAGACTTTTGCAATATCATTTTGTAGTTTCTTTGATTTCCATGATGTTCAATAAAATAACTAAATTATGCCCATAGTTTATATATATATATATATATATATATATATATATATATATATATATATATATATATATATATATAAATATAACTATACAGCATCTTTTTACCATTCGGTGTACAGCTGGTTATTAGTTTCATCTTGTTATAAGCAATGGGAAAGAAAGGATTTGCTTTGAACTGACAGGCAGGCTCATTGGAATCTTGAAGTATATTCTCTCTTGGCATATATATATATATATATATATATATATATATATATATATATATATATATATATATATATATATATATATATATATATATATATACAGTACTGTGCAAAAGTTTTAGGCAGGTGTGAAAAATGCTGTAAAAGTAAGAATGCTTTCAAAAATAGACATGTTAATAGATTATATTTATCAATTAACTAAATGCAAAGTGAGTGAACAGAAGAAAAATCTAAATCAAATCCATATTTGGTGTGACAACCCTTTGCCTTCAAAACAGCATCAATTCTTCTAGGTACACTTGCACAAAGTCAGGGATTTTGTAGGCATATAGTCAGGTGTATGATTAAACAATTATACCAAACAGGTGCTAATGATCATCAATTCAATATGTAGGTTGAAACACAATCATTAACTGAAACAGAAACAGCTGTGTAGGAGGAATAAAACTGGGTGAGGAACAGCCAAACTCAGCTAACAAGGTGAGGTTGCTGAAGACAGTTTACTGTCAAAGTCATACACCATGGCAAGACTGAGCACAGCAACAAGACACAAGGTAGTTATACTGCATCAGCAAGGTCTCTCCCAGGCAGAAATTTCAAGGCAGACAGGGGTTTCCAGATGTGCTGTCAAGCTCTTTTGAAGAAGCACAAAGAAGCGGGCAACGTTGAGGACCGTAGGCGCAGTGGTCGGCCAAGGAAACTTACTGCAGCAGATGAAAGACACATCATGCTTACTTCCCTTCATAATCGGAAGATGTCCAGCAGTGCCATCAGCTCAGAACTGGCAGAAAACAGTGGGACCCTGGTACACCCATCTACTGTCCGGAGAAGTCTGGTCAGAAGTGGCCTTCATGGAAGACTTGCGGCCAAAAGCCATACCTCCGACGTGGAAACAAGGCCAAGCGACTCAACTATGCCGCGAAAACACAGGAACTGGGGTGCAGAAAAATGGCAGCAGGTGCTCTGGACTGATGAGTCAAAATTAGAAATATTTGGCTGTAGCAGAAGGCAGTTTGTTCGCCGAAGGGCTGGAGAGCATACATGAATGAGTGTCTGCAGGCAACAGTGAAGCATGGTGGAGGTTCCTTGCAAGTTTGGGGCTGCATTTCTGCAAATGGAGTTGAGGATTTGGTCAGAATTAATGGTTTCCTCAATGCTGAGAAGTACAGGCAGATACTTATCCATCATGCAATACCATCAGGGAGGCATCTGATTGGCCCCAAATTTATTCTGCAGCATGACAACGACCCCAAACATACAGCGAAAATCATTAAGAACTATCTTCAGCGTAAAGAAGAACAAGGAGTCCTGGAAGTGATGGTATGGCCCCACAGAGCCCTGATCTCAACATCATCGAGTCTGTCTGGGATTACATGAAGAGAGAGAGCAACTGAGGCTGCCTAAATCCACAGAAGAACTGTGGTTAGTTCTCCAAGATGTCTGGGCCAACCTACCTGCCGAGTTTCTTCAAAACTGTGTGCAAGTGTACCTTGAAGAATTGATGCTTGATGCTGTTTTGAAGGCAAAGGGTGGTCACACCAAATATGGATTTGATTTAGATTTTTCTTCTGTTCACTCACTTTGCATTTAGTTAATTGATAAATATAATCTATTAACATGTCTATTTTTGAAAGCATTCTTACTTTACAGCATTTTTTCACACCTGCCTAAAACTTTTGCACAGTACTGTATATATAAATAAATAAATATACAGTGGCTCTCAAAAGTATTCACCCCCCTTGGACTTTTCCACATTTTATTGTGTTACAACATGGAATCAAAATGGATTTAATTAGGAGTTTTTACCACTGATCAACACAAAAAAATCAATAATGTCAAAGTGAAAAATAAAATCTACAAATTGTTCAAAATTAATTACAAATATAAAACAGAAAATAATTGATTGCACAAGTATTCACCACCTTGAGTCAATATTTGGTAGAGGCACCTTTGGCAGCAATTACAGCCATGAGTCTATTTGGATAAGTCTCTAACAGCTTTGCACATCTGGACACAGCCTGGGTTAGATGAGGTGTGTATACAGGAGCACAGCCTGGGTTAGGTGAGGTGTGTATACAGTAACACAGCCTGGGTTAGGTGAGGTGTGTATACAGTAACACAGCCTGGGTTAGGTGAGGTGTGTATACAGTAACACAGCCTGGGTTAGGTGAGGTGTGTATACAGTAACACAGCCTGGGTTAGGTGAGGTTATTATTATTATTATTTATTTCTTAGCAGACGCCCTTATCCAGGGCGACTTACAATTGTAAGCAAATACATTTCAAGTGTTACAGTACAGGTAATACAATAAGAGCAAGATAAATACAATGACAAGTTCAAGCAAGTACAAGTGTGACAAAATACAATTCAATAATACAGCAGATAAGTGACAGTGATAGTTACATCAAGATATGATTAAATACCAAATACTACAGTTTAAACACATGGCAGATTACAGTACTCTGAAGTACAGGATTAAATGCAGTAAAATAGGGGGCAGGTAAGAGTAAGTAAAGCAAATTTAAGGAAGGGTGAAAGTGTCCCAGGGGGGAAACAGAGGAGTTCTACAGGTGCTGTCTGAAGAGGTGAGTCTTAAGGAGGCGCCGGAATGTGGTCAGGGACTGGGCGGTCCTGACATCTGTAGGTAGGTCATTCCACCACTGCGGAACGAGGTTGGGGAATGAGCGGGCTCTGGAGGCAGGGGAGCGTAGAGGAGGTAGAGCCAGTCTTCTAGTGCAGGCGGAGCGGAGAGGTCGAGTGGGGGTGTAGGGAGAGATGAGGGTCTGGAGGTAGCTGGGTGCAGTCTGGTCAAGGCATCTGTAGGCTAGTACAAGAGTCTTGAACTGGATGCGGGCGGTGATCGGTAGCCAGTGGAGTGAGCGGAGTAGTGGAGTTGCATGGGAGAAGCGAGGCAGAGAGAACACCAGGCGGGCAGCAGAGTTCTGGATGAGCTGGAGCGGACGGGTGGCGGCCGCAGGGAGGCCAGCCAGGAGGGAGTTGCAGTAGTCTAGGCGGGAGAGTACCAAGGCCTGGACCAGGAGCTGGGTGGCGTAGTTGGTGAGGAAGGGTCGGATTCTTCGGATGTTGCTCAGGAAGAATCGGCAAGTGCGTGCCAGAGTGGAGATGTGCTGGGAATAAGAGAGGCAGGGGTCCAGGGTGACTCCGAGGTTCTTAGCGGAGGAAGAGGGAGAGGTGTGTATACAGTAACACAGCCTGGGTTAGATGAGGTGTGTATACAGTAACACAGCCTGGGTTAGGTGAGGTGTGTATACAGTAACACAGCCTGGGTTAGGTGAGGTGTGTATACAGTAACACAGCCTGGGTTAGATGAGGTGTGTATACAGTAACACAGCCTGGGTTGGATGAGGTGTTGGGGAGGGGAGTGACAGACCTCTGGAAAAGCTCAGAGGGTGCAAATGTATTACTTGTAAAAAGTTTGAATCGTTTTACCACTTTACCAATTTGTTTTTGTTCCTGGTTTAAAAATAAAACTATTTTTACATTTTACCTTGACTCTCCTATCTGCTTCCTGCACACAACGACTGCTCGGGAACCTTTGCAGGCTTTTGTCTTCTTGTAAAAATAATATGGAAAACAGGGTCACAGAAGGGGAGCCTGTAAACAAACTGTGTTGTCAGAATACATTGCTGGTCTTTAGCCAATTAGCTAGCTACAGTGGCTCTCAAAAGTATTCACCCCCCTTGGACTTTTACACATTTTATTGTGTTACAACATGGAATCAAAATGGATTTAATTAGGAGTTTTTGCCACTGATCAACACAAAAAAGTCCATAATGTCAAAGTGAAAAATAAAATCTACAAATTGTTCTAAATTAATTACAAATATAAAACAGAAAATAATTGATTGCATAAGTATTCACCCCCTTTGCTATGACACACCTAAATAAGCTCTGGTGCAACCAATTGTCTTTAGAAGTCCCATAATTAGTTGAATGGAGTCCACATGTGTGCAATTAAGGTGTTTCACATGATTTCAGGTTAAATACACCTGTCTCTGGGAGGTCCCACAGTTGATTAGTACATTTCCTAACACAAACTACATCATGAAGACGAAGGAACATTCAAAGCAAATCCGGAATAAGGTTCTTCAAAAGCACCAATCAGGGGTAGGATATAAGAAAATTTCCAAGGCATTGAATATCCCCCGGAGCACAGTAATGTCCATTTTTAAGAAATGGAGAGAATATAGCACAACTGTGAATCTGTCTAGAACAGGCCGTCCTCAAAAACTGAGTATCCGGGCGAGAAGGGCACTAGTCAGGGAGGCCACCAAGAGGCCTATGGCAACTCTAAAGGAGTTACAGTCTTCCATGGCTGAGCTGGGAGACACTGTGCATACGGCAACAATAGCCCGGGTGCTTCACAAAACTGGCCTTTATGGGAGAGTGGCAAAAAGAAAGCCATTGTTGAAAAAAACTCACATCAAATCTCGGCTAGAGTTTGCAGGAAGGCATGTGGGAGACTCTGAGACCAAGTGGAAGAAGATTCTATGGTCTGATGAGACCAAAATAGAACTTTTTGGCCTCAATGCTAAGCCTAACACTGCACATCATCCTGGTGGCAGCATCATGCTCTGGGGATGCTTCTCTGCGTCAGGGCCTGGAAAGCTCATGAAGATAGAGGGCAAAATGGATGCAGCAAAATAGAAAGAAATCCTGGAGGAAAACCTGCTGAAGTCTACAAGAGACCTGGGACTTGGGAGAAGATTCATCTTCCAGCAGGGCAATGACCCCAAACATACAGCCAAAGCCACACTGGAGTGGCTTAAAAACAAAAAGGTCAATGTCCTGGAGTGGCCCAGTCAAAGCCCGGACCTCAATCTAATTGAGAATATGTGGAAAGAGTTGAAAATTGCTGTTCACCAAAGGTCCCCATCCAACTTGATGGAGCTTGAGCAATTTTGCAAAGAAGGTTGGGCAAAAATTGCAGTGTGCAAAGCTGGTAGAGACTTATCCAAATAGATTCATGGCTGTAATTGCTGCCAAAGGTGCCTCTACCAAATATTGACTAAAGGGGGTGAATACTTACTTTTATTTGTAATTAATTTAGAACAATTTGCACATTTTATTTTTCACTTTGACATTATGGACTTTTTGTGTTGATCAGTGGCAAAAACTCCTAATTAAATCCATTTTGATTTCATGTTGTAACACAATAAAATGTGGAAAGGTCCAAGGGTGGTGAATTCTTTTGAGAGCCACTGTACATTTAAACTAAATAAAGGAAGTTGCTCCCAATGCCATTTCCTTAGCTTTTCTTCACTGCAATCAGTTTGAATTGTTTTTATCTCGATTTCTCAAATCTAGTGTGTGTGTGTTTTTGATGAGCCTGTGTTCAGTTGCTCTGACTGAGTTCAGAAGGTGCTCTTCAGTTATTGATGCCTGCCATAGACGTACAGTAAGCACATGATTTGTCTACAGATGATTTGGGGACATTAAGGACGGTCTTTAGGCAAGATCAGCCAAAGTGTCTTTATATGTAGTGTGCTCCAGTACCATCTAGTGCACAGCAGTGTACTGCCAGCAAAACAAAATTAAACTTGACTTACTTCTAGAATACATCTATTGTTACATACAGTATATCTACTGCAGGCAGCAAGAATTGACACTGATTGTTTTAAATATATATATATATATATATATATATATTTATGTTCACTGTGTGCCATAACAACCCTAGTGTCTATCCACGAAGCATTCAACTGCAAATAACCTCTTTTTGTTGTGTATGTATTGCATTGGCTAATTAACCAAGGCAAAAAAACAGCCAGACTTTAGGTAGCTTGCAACAGTGGCGTGACCACATAACTGACTCAAATCAATGTCTTTTGGGGACAAAATATCTGCTTCAGTTGGCTTTTGCAATTATTGTAAAGTGAGTTTGCCAGTAGGGGATTTCTGTACTGGCATCAGTATCAAGGTGTTACATCAAACGGACACAATCAGATCATGGTCCACTTCTCCTCCTCATCTCCTGCAGAATGATGAGGGATTCATGAGAAAGTTGTTTTGTGAATAACCTTTGAGATCCTGGTACGCAAGTAGGTGCCCATGGGGTTGGCGGTCTGACTGCACCCCAGTGCCCGTATCCTTTTGTAGGATGGCATTGTCGTGCTTGTTGCCTCTCCTAATCATCTCAGCCCAGGAGGAGGTGTATCTCTAAGACTGCTTGTGGGAGATAGTGCCTGTGGGTGATGGAGACAACGTACACAAACTGGAAATCCAAACAGAAATAAATGCTGTTTGAGCAGCTTTTCTTTATTCCCGGTCTGTGACTGTTTAAACCAGGATAATTTACAGGGAAGGGCCAAACTCAAATATAACCAACAAAAAGTTCACTTGTCTCTGTATCTTCTGTACACACTTCACCCCTGAACAAGGGAAAATTCTTTACCCTGCCACACTTTTGTTGAGAAATGTGTGAAAGTTGATGAGACACTGACAGCTGCAAAGGGTGCAAACACAATTTAGCTCATGGTGTAGGTACTGCCATCTGGAGCTAGGCTCATCAGTGCTAATTTCAGACTCCAATGTGACAACAAGACACAACACACTGCTTAGCTTGTAGAAACACATCTGGAAGCATCACGTGTGTGACAAAGGGACTCTGCCTCCAGGACTTAAATCAGTGCCTATTAGATATTCTGAAATATCCGATTATACTTGTGTAGCACACAAGCCCAAGTAGTGAAGGAAACCCTTACTCATAAACCACAAAATAAGCACCTCTCCACACAACTTGGTGTACTTTAGGCTGGAATAACTCACATTTTGACCCATTTCAAAGTTGTTTAGCATTTGAGAATGATGCAGATGTAATGGACCTTATTTACATGAATAACTGATGTTTAGGAGCATTAAAACATGACATTTTTTCACTGTTCTTTTTGGTGTAATTTTGTCCTCAATTTTAGCAGTCACACTCGTAAAACAAAGGAAATCACAAATCATCTTCACAGAATATTCACAAATCTTACTCCAATTTCTTTTTTTTAATTTCACTAATTTTGGATGGTTCGATCTTGGCATCTGTGTCATATTAATAAAAGGTTGCTTTCACTCTGTGTATAATATTTGCAGTAATTATTTTACCTTTCTCTGAGGACTTGAGGTTAATTGATATTTTGACCTTTGCAGAATTTCCTTTGACTGTCACATTTAGCGCTAATAAAAATGTACTTTTTTTCCAAGTCTTTTCCAAGTAACTTTTGTCCAGTAGCAATGCTAATGTACTGGGTTAAAGCCTGGAGGGCAATCCTGGCAGCTGTTGTCTAGGCTGCACAATCAGAATTAGTGATAAAATGTCTCTGGCTTCCACACCCACAGTACATACACAGTACGCCTTTGTGATATCTTACAACTGCAGTCTCCCACCATCCTGGTGAAGTGCATTCAGTAAAACTTCTATTGTACAAAATAATTGGGACCAAGGTGCTGCTTTGTAAAATTGATTTGTTCAGGTAATTGAGTTGTTATTGTACAATGTGTAATACAATATGGCCAATCAAGAAACCTGCAGAAATAATTGAACAAAACCTTTTAAAATCAGTACTGTACATCTGTTCCAGAGATGGAGGGCGTAAGAAAGTAGGACAGTGTGGACTGAAGGTTAGGTTAGATAGGGAAGGTTAGATATTTAACATTTTACTGTTAAAATGCACAATCCTTGAGTTGCAACTTAAATGTCTCTGTGAACTTGTTATGACATTGGGAGGCTGAATTGTCGCCTTTTGTTGAATTCAAAGTGATGTTTTCCATTTCCAGTAAATTACCAGAGAAGCCCTGGCTCTTTATCATGTTCAGAACACTGAATGAAAGCCCTTGAAAGCTTGGAGGAAGCTTTTCCTTAATGAATTGAGTGTGCTGTTTAGACCTATTAGATGCTGAGGAAAACAAAAATGAAAAGTTTATTTTTTATTTTTTATTGTACATATTATGTATATATAGTTCTTTTTTGCCTCTTTATAAAAAAAATATGTATATGGTTCATCATTTGAAAACTGTCAGACAAAAAGGTGCCCCATCTGGGATCCGCTGTAATCCAGCACTAATTAACAACCTGGCTCCATTAAAGGTTAAACAGCTTCCATAGTAAATATTTCATTTGCCCCATCTTGTAAATCCTTGATCTTTAAGTCAATACATTCTTAACAAGTTCTTAATTTTAGTAGTAAATAAAAAACTGTCTGAATATTCACAGCTTACTGGTGCCAGCACACCTGACTATCCAGGCTGTGACTTACCTAGCGAGGAGGAGGTAATGTGGTGTCTAATATAATAAGGTCCTTTTTGAAACCTTTGGATGCCTGGACTCATTACTGTGTGAATCATCATTCTGCCCAGAATGTGCTGAACAGTCACAAGGTCCTCTTTAGTGCTGTATTTGAAGTCTTTAGTGGTAGAGCTTGCCATGTTAAGGCACCAATGCCCTGTCAGTGAGCGGCTTAAATGGTAGGCATCGAACTGAAGATTTACGTGTCACTATATTTATCTGATCTGCACGGAGGAGGGCCTAAATACTGTGAGCCTAGTTTAATAGTTAAACGATGGAGGTATTTACATCAGCCGCTGTTTACCTAAATTGAATAGACCCCTCCGAACAGTATTATGACACTGTAACGGCCTGGCATCTCATCCCACTGAGTTGAAAGGCAAGGCCTGTGTGCGAACTGCCTACGTCACAGTTCAAAGATGAACCAATCATCTCAAGAGCAATCTCTCTAGTCGAGAGGTAAATATATGTCTTCTGCTGATGTCAGTATTATGAACTCTACAGCCCCTAGAAGTAAGGTGACCAGATTTTTAAGTCCTTAAACTGGGACAGTATGGAAATATTGTGAATAACTTCCAACGTCCCAGCTATGGGGAAGATATCGGTTTTTATTTTCACTTTGGCAATGTTTGATCTGATATCATATTGAAAGTGAATGCAGAGACTCGTGGTGATATTCAGAGTGGAATCCTTTACTGTTCAAAAACTTTTTTGTGAATAAATGATCTTATTGTCTTCGTAATGTAATTTCTATGCAACAGGTAGTCTTTACATTGCACAGTAGCAATTCAATAATATCACATTCTGAGATTCTATTTTATTGCTAATTACTGCTGCAAATCAAGTCTCTTTTCTCCCTTTTCTATTTTTTTCAAGATATTGAATTTCTTACCATTTAATATGACATGGTGTTTGTTCTGTATATTGCAGTTTCTGATTGGATCATTGTTTTTCTTCTGTTAAACTAAAAGCTGTGTTAAAGTAAAATACTTATAAAATACCTTAAGGAGCTATCACACCTGTGCAACAGATAGCATTAATCTTAAATATGAGTACTCCACTGTCTCTGTTTTCTTTAAAGTTTGCAGGATAAAATATACATTTAAACTATTGTATCATATACCGTACTCAACTATCAATGTAAATATTTTTTTTAATAAATTAAATTGGCACCAGGAGACCTGAAACTATTGTATTTCATTATTGCTAAAAAAAAAAAAAAACTACACAACATGTATACTTAAAGAAATAAAAAGATGTTCTGAAACTTGTAAAATATTTTTACTATATGAATTTCACAAATGTGAAAATAACTAGTTCATAAATTATTTTGTATTTTTCACAAACATATGTTTCTTAGAGGGTACCTGTGGTGAACTGACAGTGAATATAGACTTATTTCAATAGAAAATATGTTTCCAAATATTTTTGTCACATTGTACAGCCCCTCCTATTGTTGCGATGGGCTATTTTAATATAAACCAAGACGAGCTTCAGTGCACTGTGTTATAAACATGTCAAGGTAATGTGACATGACAGCATTGATTTCCGCAATTGCCACCTATAGCTACACACGAAGCAAAGGCGTTTGCACGCAGGTATACAAATATCATGGATGAAGAGAATAATTCCAACACAATACAATAGTCCCTGTATGAGTCGTTGTTGTTAGACTACAGTAGTCTAACCTCTTCACGCAGCGAGAGTGATGATTCAGACGAGGATAGCCACCAGTTTGTTTTAGCAGCAGTCAGTGGATAAACCCGCCCACAATTCTCTGTGATTGATTGCAAATATGAACGTTGACTGTTCAGTGCTGTACAGCCATTTTGTAATGCTACTGGTCGTTCAACCTTCTTTAGTCACTTCAAGTGTTGTCCTGTAATAAGTTAGATATGGTAGAAACACAACAGCCTGCATGAAAACACAATATTCTGTAATTTCTGTTACCAGCGCGACGATGCTCTGGGAAAAAAACTGGGACAAAATGATCGTCCCAAGAATCTGGGGACACTGGGACCAGTGTTCCAAAAGTTGGACTGTCCTGTTCAAATCGGGACGTCTGGTCACCTTATCTAGAAGGAGACCCAATGCTGTGCCTTGCAGGAGAGTGTTTCTTTAGCGGTGTCAGCGTTCATTGGAAGAAGACCGTCGTCTCCTTTAAATATTTGGATTGATGCCTACTCATGATATAAACAAACCAAGGCCACTTTGTGCAGGCCAAAAGCAGACTGTCAGCTTGGGTCTACATTGAGCAGAACAAAAATAGTAATATGGCAGAGATTTCATTAGAAATGTTCAAATTAATTTAACAATAAGCTAAAATATTGCAAAAATTACTAAAAAAAAATCTTGGTATTATTGTGGTTTGTTTTAACATAACTTTGAAATGTAGCCCATGTGTTTTTAAAGGGTATAAAAAAGGGAAATGAATAGTTGGTTTTAGTTCCACAAAATGAATACAAAAGGAGGATGTCATTGGTTGTATGGTTAATGCTAAATATGTGTTAACTGGAAAATTAAACTAGTATCCATAGCGGTAATTAGCTCATTGGGATTCTGAATTTGTGTTTGAGATGGGGCAGGGGAACAAAGAAAAAGAAGACAGTCATCTATTTGTAAAGGGGCTGAACTGGAGAAAGACAGAGATCCTTTTGACTTAAGAGACCTGCTGTTTATTATGTTCCTTAAAATACCATTAACTTCAAAAAAGGATAGACCTTTGCCAATCAGAAATGTTGTGTAATTTCTGATCCATGTTTTGCTCCTGTTGAATGAAATGAGAAGCAAGACATTTCCCTATGTGCCTGCAGGATAGAATAATTGCCTGACTTTCTGGTTCAATCTGTGAATAAATGTGTGGACAATGAAACTGCTAAAACAGATTGGAACTTTGCAAATCAATAATATTCAAAGAAGATAATAAACTTGGAATACTTTCAGTCGTTTATGTTTTACGATTATTTGTGTGAGTTTGTTCAAGAAAAGGCCAGCGGTTCAACAGTCCTTTGGTGACATTTATGGAACTTTGCCATCACTGCTGGATTTGCTGTAGGATTGTTACAGAAATATCATAGGTCCTGTTATTACAAATCTTGAGATGGTCTGTTGCTTGTCCAATTTTACCTGAGGAAACAGATCTCTACAGCAACATGTAGGAAATAACATCCAACACAGTCAAACAGCGGCATTGACAAGTGCCAGCCAATATCTGATGGGTGGTATACTGGGGAGGTTCAGTATTAGTAGCACAGCATGTTAAATCACTAAAATGATGGGATACATATATAAATTCTGCATTCAGCAAGTTCAGGCTAATCAATCTCCACAGCATGGCTCTCTTGATTGAGAGGTGACGGCCCGACATTCACTAGTTTTTGGTAAAGCAAGTCAAACTGCAAAAACAAATTATGTTGTGTTAGTGTTATGGTGTGTAGTCCAGTTGAACAGTTCCTTTTGTATTTTTGTTTTGTTTCTTGCGGCTCTTTAAGAACTCTCTGCTCAACAGTATGACTCTTTCAGCCACAGTGCTGGGCAGCTCTGACCTGGATGATATGCAGGGGTTTCTTTCAGCCACAGTGCTGGGCAGCTCTGACCTGTGATATGCAGGGGTTTCTTTCAGCCACAGTGCTGGGCAGCTCTGACCTGTGATATGCAGGGATTTCTTTCAGCCACAGGGCTGGGCAGCTCTGACCTGTGATATGCAGGGGTTTCTTTCAGCCACAGTGCTGGGCAGCTCTGACCTGTGATATGCAGGGGTTTCTTTCAGCCACAGGGCTGGGCAGCTCTGACCTGGATGATATGCAGGGGTTTCTTTCAGCCACAGTGCTGGGCAGCTCTGACCTGTGATATGCAGGGATTTCTTTCAGCCACAGTGCTGGGCAGCTCTGACCTGGATGATATGCATGGGTTTCTTTCAGCCACAGTGCTGGATAGCTCTGACCTGTGATATGCAGGGGTTTCTTTCAGCCACAGTGCTGGACAGCTCTGACCTGTGATATGCAGGGGTTTCTTTCAGCCACAGTGCTGGGCAGCTCTGACCTGCTGAGGTGAAATGACTCAGGAAATGTAATAGATTTGCTGAGAATAAGGCACGGAAACTGAGAACGTTCTTTAACCTAATGCAGTACCAGATATCATGTCTTAGAATTAACCAAAACTGCACATGTAAGACCTCTGAGGGAGGCTAATGGAAGTGAATGTTGTTTGCTACAACCACTTTAAAGGAAAAGCATTTCTGGCCGTGTACTACAGTGTGTAATACAGGTCCTCCTTTGTGGCCTCGAGCACAGAGTATTGTACCCAAGTGCTCCAGGGATTCCCTGGTTACTTCACGTTTCTTTCATCCTTAAGTGCAGTGCTGCTTTGAGACCATTGTGAGCCATTCAACGGTTTGAAGTGTGAGCCCCCCCCCCCATGATTACATGTGTTCAGCTATGTGTAAAACTCACATTAAAATGTGAGAAGTCCTAGCTTGAATGCAAATATCTATACTCACCATCATTCATCCTCTCAATATTTGACATCTTCAAAAGGCCTGATAACACGGCGATCATACAGGGATGCACAGTCACATTGACTCAATGTTCTCTCTGTGTGAAACGATATATATATATATATATATATATATATATATATATATATATATATATATATATATATATATATATATAGTGACAAAGTATTGCCTGTAAAGCCAAACTTGTACACAAATCGTACACAAAATGTTTCCAGGTAGAATGGTTGTCAGGCCGGAATACAGTTCTCGGTACACAAATCAGGTTTTCACACAAACAGTGTATTGCAGCTGGCAAGGAAGTCCAAACAGTCCAGGTCAGACACAGGTTTGCAAAGTTCAGGTTTCCCTGTCTCTCAAGTACACACACACAGCACCCTGTGTCTCCTCCAACTCTCTCTCAGATTTGGCCAAAATGAGCCCTATTTATGTGAGTCGGCCACACCCTGTGCAGGTATGCTGACCCCACCCTGTGCAGGTATGCTGACCCGACCCTGTGCAGGTGTGCTGACCCGACCCTGTGCAGGTGTGCTGACCCCACCCTGTGCAGGTATGCTGACCCGACCCTGTGCAGGTGTGCTGACCGCACCCTGTAGCTTCACCTAGGATTCTGGTAATTGTAGTTCTCCCGGGTGACCATTTTGTCTCTTGTAGGCACTCTGGTTTCAGGCATTTTGTGCGAGGGCACAATCCCCTTAAAATATCTGCTCTCACATATCTCCTATTAATCACCTTGCCCTTTGGTCTGTCACATATCTTCCCCCTCAGCTTCGACCCCATTGGTCGAGCAACAGTTACAAAAAGTCCATGAACCCTGGATAGCCCATCTGCATTCCCCATGTGTTCTAAATTAAAATGGAAGGGTTGTAGGCTCAAGAACCGCCTCATTACCCTAGCATTCTTTTCTTCTTATCTATGCATCCATGTAAGCGGGGCATGATCATTGAATAAATGTAAATGATCAGCCTAGCAAATAATATTTTAAATTTTCCAGGGCCCACTTCACTGCCAGGCATTCCTTCTCTACTATTGCGTAGTTAACTTCCCAGGGCTCTAACTTCCTACTTAAAAAGAGAACTGGATGTTCTGTTTCCTCTATCTCTTTCGATAGGGCTGCTCCCAGTCCTACCTTTGATGCATCTGTCTGTACAATGAACTCTTTGATGAAGTCAGGGAACGTCAGCACCGGGTTACTACTCAGCGCTTCTTGAAGCATCTTAAATGCCTGGCTTTCTGTCTCATCCCATTGCACCATATTGGGACCTCTGGCTTTTGTCACGTCTGTTAGCGGGGCGGCTATGGTGGCATAATTTGGAATGAACCTTCGGTAATATCCTGTTAACTCTAGAAATGCCCTCACCTGTTTCTTGTTAACTGGCTTCGGCCAGTCCCTTATGGCTTCCACCTTGGACACCTGTGATTTTACCACCCCTCTTCCCACAATGCAGACCAAATACTTGGCTTCCTCCAGCCCCAAACTGCCCTTTGCCGGGTTGGCCGTCAACCCTGCCTTTTTTATGGCACCCAACACAGTCTTTACCCGAGGCAAATGAGACTCCCAGTCATAGCTGTGAATACATCATCCAAGTAGGCGGCTGCATAATCTCGATGGGGTCTCAATATTTGGTCCATTAAATGCTGAAATGTTGCTGCGGCATCATGTAATCTGAAGGACATTACTATATATTGAAACAGGCCATTGGGGATGACAAAGGCAGTCTTTTCCCAGGCTCTCTTAGTTAAGGGGATTTGCCAGTAACCTTTTATCAGATCTAGAGTGGTTATATACCTGACCTTCGCTATTTTCTTCAATAGCTCATCTACCCGGGGCATTGTGTAGGCATCAAACTTTGAGACCTCGTCCTCCTCTAGCTCTGGCAGCTCAATTTCATCTCCTTCAAGGTCCTCAATTACCTTGGTTTCCCCTTCCCCACTTGTGGGAGGTTCTTCCTCAAACTCCTCAGTTACACTGGGTTCAACAACATCTTCTATTTCAGGTTCGTTTTCCCCTAAAAACACTTTTACCGGTGTCTCTGTGGAGACCACACCCTCTCCCGGTTTTTGTTGCGGACTCAAGGTTACTTCCTGCTCGTCCTTTTGAGGGGGGTGGGACACAATTTGTTTCCTAACTCCTCAAAGTTAGGAAAATACTGTCCCAGTATTACATCATACGGCATGTTGGGGACCACTCTGACTTGGTACTCCAGGGTGCCTGCCTCCATTTGCATTGTTACCAGGGCAGTGGGGTACGAACGGGTGTCTCCATGTATGCACATAATACTGATATCATGGTATTTATCCAATTTGTGAGGCGCTACTAATTTTTTCCGCAACCAGTGTAATCATGCTTCTCAAATCTAGCAGCGCAGCCACCTCTTGCCTATTAACTGTCACAGTGCACATATGTTTCAATTTGGGGGGTTCATCTATTGAAACCGCCGTAACCACAGGGCATGCATACAACACATCATAATTTCCAACTTGGTTACACACATACCATTGCATAGTTTCCTCTTTTTGTGGGCAATAAGCTGCAATATGTCCTGGTTTGTTACAATTCTAACAAATTATCATTCAGGGGTTTTGACTCACTCCTGTTATCGGCTTTCACCGTTACATTTGACCACCAGTCTCGTTCCTTCTTGGCATTTCCCCGATGCTCACTTTCCCCACACAAATGTGGAACCCGGTGTTGCTGCGATGTTTCGCCTGCCCCTGCCGTGTAGAATCTTTCCACAGTAGCTTCTAGAGTGTCAGCGGAAAGTACCTTGTTCTGCCCCACCCAGCGACGAACCTCCTTGGGTAGGCAGCGTTCATAGTGGTCTAACACGATGGTCTCCACAACCTCAGCCGCTGTTCGGGTTTCGGGTTGCAGCCACTTCCTGGTCAGGTGAATAAGATCATTTGAGTTCTAGGAGGTTGTCCAGTCGTGTAGCTCCACTGGTGAAACTGACGTGCCCTCATGGTGGTGGCCACTCCCAGTCATCTCAACTCTGCCAAACAGACTGCAGGATAATTTTTTATTTTTTTTATTTTTGCAATTGCTGAAATGAATGTGGAAAGACACACTGTGGCATGCCAATTATACATCTACTCAATTTAAGTGTTGCTGAACAAGCTGAAGGGTTTAAAACACAACACATTTCTTTACCTAGTTTCCTGCTTTGTTGTACGTATTCTTGCAATATCTATTTCAACATCATTGTGAATGTGTTTTAATATTTGTATTAACATATCTCTGCCAATTAGTCTGTTTTGACTAGCTGTTTTCATTTAACCTTGGTTATGCTTCGGGTCCTTCCATCAAAATGTTCTGATTTCACAACATCGGCTGCTAAAATCCAGCCTGTTAAATCTGAAACATTTCCTTGGTTCCCAACTCCTCTTTCGAAGTTCAGCATTTTGAAGGGGGCACCCCTGGCCCGGTTAGAGCGAAGATGCAAGATGTACAGGGGATGTAGCTCCAACTGCATGAATATTTGTACTCAAAATGTGTTGACACAAAAAGACATTGTCACACAGAACACTTTATAACCCAGGCACTGAAATCTGCTGTCCGTCTCAACACTGTTGTGTTGCTTAGCGTGTAGAGTTCTTGCTTAAGGTTTTGTTATTGGTTCTTATTCCACCAAAATAGCCAATTCTATGGCGATTGTCACGCATATTCATACACCTGTTCCCACCCCTCTGAACCGGGTTCCCATCTCGTTAATCAACACATTAAGGCGCAATGTATTTCCTTCAATTGTTTTTCTTCATATGAAAAGACTGCACCTATAATCCAATTTACATTTCAATAACGCATCAGTTTTTATTGATTTTCAAAATGTCTTTATTTCTGTGCATTTATGGTGTTTCTTTTACGTAGGTATTATGTGTACAACTATCACAGGCTATGATTTCAAAACACAGCCATGCACTGCATTGGCAAAGCTAGACTGGGATGTGAATCATGTGCATTACTGTAGTTCACAACATAACCTCAGAGCTGAAGAAAGAAAAGAAAATTGCATTTTCAAAACCACTGACCTTTTGTATCTTGAAAAGCTTTTGTAAACGGCTACAGTTTATCAGTGTATTCGATTAAAACAAGAAGCAAATCTGATTTAAAAACAAATGTTCATGCTTAAAAGAAATAATTAATTCCTATAAGCAATTGAAGTTTGCGCGCTGGTATTAAGATTTTTTATGCATATATTGTTGTTGATCAGTCATTAGAACATGATTGTAATGATTTATTTTCGCACAGCGCTTGTAACTGTAGGAGGTACAGAACTATGTCGACAGCAGAAACTATTTAATCAAATACTAGTTAATGCACATTATTTTAGAATAATTCATATAAAGACAGATTTTGTTTTACTAATTCAAATGACTTGCCTGCCATAAATGTTATGTCTCCTATTTTATTTTTATCTAATATGTTATTGAGTACAGTTTTGTGAACTGAAATGGAACTGTTGGCGTCATCATTTGCAGTCATTCCTGGCTTCACTGTTTTATTAAGCTAAATGACTTAAATAACTCTTTCTCGTGTAAGACCCAAGCTATTGCAATGATTGGTTTATCTCTGCCCAGTCTGAAATTGCTCTAATGCGAGCGACAGCCTGTATTGCAGAGTCGTTGCTGTCCATCCTCTGATGACAAGAAGACTTTCATTTTAAAGCAAGCCTTTACTGTATCTGCAATTTAAGGCATGGAATTTGCCAGGTGTGCACTACACTACTATAAATGAATCTGTGGTTATATGTGCAGAATCGAATCCTTTGTAATCCTGTGGGATGAGTTGCAGTTCAGCACATGCTGGGTGATACAGACAGTGCTATTGTATTGAACTGAGGTGAATATGACAATGAGCAGTGCATTGATTTTCAATGGGGGGAGGGGAGGGGGGGTTGATTTGAGCTATTAAAGATAAACTTCACTACAGGCATTGCGACTTTCCTGTTGAAACTTCTCTTGGTGTAAAATAAATAAATATTGATGGTGGACTCCCATATATAAGCGTTACTATAGAACCAACTGAAACAGTTTACTGTAGTATACTGCAGTACAGTGTACGATGGAGCAATAATGTTATGATATTATTGATCATTTGTTTAGTCTTAGTCATTTATTGTACTGAAAAAATATTATTGATTCTCAGCAATAATCATATTTTTTAAATCATCTAAGGCTAAAAAGGTTGAGCACCATGAAAATGGAAACACCTTGCAGACTCTTCACATCCAATCAGGGTGGTCCTGACTACACCCTATTGACCGTGTTATGGCAGGTTTATCTGAAATGCTGTCGTTCTATTTCTGTTTCGTCATTTTCTTATTAAATAATGTGACACGTCTCCATTCCTGCGGCAGCATCAACCTCTATGACCTCCCTTACATCAGATTGTGTGGTATGACAGGAAACCCCTCTTTCATCCTGTATTTCAATCAAGCTTCATTTTCACAGAACATGCTCACACAGCGTATTGGTCAGTTTAGTGGTATTGCTGAGAGCTCAGGGTTCAGTTTAGTGGTATTGATGAGAGCTCAGGGTTCAGTTTAGTGGTATTGCTGAGAGCTCAAGGTTCAGTTTAGTGGTATTGATGAGAGCTCAGGGTTCAGTTTAGTGGTATTGATGAGAGCTCAGGGTTCAGTTTAGTGGTATTGATGAGAGCTCAGGGTTCAGTTTAGTGGTATTGATGAGAGCTCAGGGTTCAGTTTAGTGGTATTGATGAGAGCTCAGGGTTCAGTTTAGAGGTATTGATGAGAGATCTGAGTTCAGTTTAGTGGTATTGATGAGAGCTCAGGGTTCAGTTTAGTGGTATTGATGAGAGCTCAGGGTTCAGTTTAGAGGTATTGATGAGAGATCTGAGTTCAGTTTAGTGGTATTGATGAGAGCTCAGGGTTCAGTTTAGTGGTATTGATGAGAGCTCAGGGTTCAGTTTAGTGGTATTGCTGAGAGCTCAGGGTTCAGTTTAGTGGTATTGATGAGAGCTCAGGGTTCAGTTTAGTGGTATTGATGATAGCTCTGGGTTCAGTTTAGTGGAGCTCAGTGATCCCGCTTCTCTTGTGAATTGCTCAGGGCCCTCCTGCACCTCTCCTGTAGCGTATCGATCGTTTTCTGTTACGTTCAGCAGATCTTTGATCATTTTCTATTATACACGTTCTGTCTTTATTTTTGCTCATATTAACTGTTTTTCTACGGGGTCTGTGGGACTAGAAGCATGTTAGTCTCTCCTGTTTCTTCATCTGTAAAAATATTTAAGAAACAGGAAGATTTTTAAATGATGTCAGCATACAGACCCACCACTGTTTAGAACTATTAAACAGGCTCTTATTAATAAAGCCTTTGTCATTGTGCTATGTTTAAAGTACTGTAACACATTACTTTTAAAACAAAGACTTTTCTAAACTGAAAAAAACAAACAGATAAGTTACAGATAAGTTTAATTGCATGATTACATCTTAATACCAGCTATGCAAACTTAAATTGCTTCTAGAAATTAATCATTTCTGTTTTAAGCATGAAACATTTATCAGATTTGCTTCATGTTTTAATCAAATTCACTTATATATTGTAGCCCTTTACAGAAGCTTTTCAAGATACAAAAGGTCAGTGGTTTTGAAAATGCAATTTTCTTTTCTCTTTAGCTCTGAGGTTATGTTGTGAACTACAGTAATGGACATGATTCAAATCCCATTCAAGTTTTGCCAATGCAGTGCATGTCCGTGTTTTGAAATCCTAGCCTACATTGTTTGATACACATTGTACACACTTAAAACTCCATGTCAATAGAGTGTAGTCAGGACCACCCTGATTGGATGCGAATTCTGCAAGGTGTTTCCATTTTCATGGCGCTGATCCTTTTTAGCTTTGACATGGTTTTCAAAAACACGATTATTGTTGAGAATCAAAAATACTTTTTCAGTACAATAAATTGTCCAGACTTAAATTATCAATCATCTCATAACAGATTATTGGTCCAGTCGTACAGTGTACTGCATTATGCTATAGTTCTGAAATGTTTCGGTTGTTTTTATAGTAATGCTTATATATGGGAGCCCACCATCTATTCATTATTTTACACTAAGAGAAATTTCAACAGGACAGTAGCTATGTATTTATATTCTAAAAATGCCTGTAGTGAAGTTTATCTTTAATAGCTCAAATCAACCCCCCCCCCCCTCCTCCCATTGAAAATCAATGCACTGCTCATTGTCATATTCACCTCAGTTCAATACAATAGCACTGTCTGTATCACCCAGCATGTGCTGAACTGCAACTCATCCCACAGGATTACAAATGATTCGATTCTGCACATATAACCACAGATTCATTTATAGTAGTGTAGTGCACACCTGGCAAATTCCATGCCTTAAATTGCAGATACAGTAAAGGCTTGCTTTAAAATGAAAGTCTTCTTGTCATCAGAGGATGGACAGCAACGGCTCTGCAATACAGGCTGTCGCTCGCATCAGAGCAATTTCAGACTGGGCAGAGATAAACCAATCATTGCAATAGCTTGGGTCTTACACGAGAAAGAGTTATTTAAGTCATTTAGCTTAATAAAACAGTGAAGCCAGGAATGACTGCAAATGATGACGCCAACAGTTCCATTTCAGTTAAAAAAAAAAAGGACTCAATAACATATCAGATAAAAATAAAATAGGAGACATAATATTTATGGCAGGCAAGTCATTTGAATTAGTAAATCAAAATCTGTCTTTATATGAATTATTCTAAAATAATGTGCATTAACTAGTATTTGATTAAATAATTTCTGCTGTCGGCATAATTCTGTACCTCCTACAGTTACAAGCGCTGTGCAAAAATAAATCATTACACTCATGTTCTAATGACTGATCAACAACAATATATGCATATCAAATCTTAATACCAGCGCGCAAACTTCAATTGCGTATAGAAATGAATTATTTGTTTTAAGCATGAAAATGTGTGTTTTAAATCAGATTTGCTTCTTGTTTTAATCAAATACACTGCAGCTGTTTACAAAGCTTTTCAAGATACAAAAGGTCAATGGTTTTGAAAATGCAATTTTCTTTTCTTTCTTCGGCTCTGAGGTTATGTTGTGAACTACGGTAATGCACATGATTCACATCCCAGTCTAGCTTTGCCAATGCAGTGCATGGCCGTGTTTTGAAACCATAGCCTGTGATAGTTGTACACATAATACCTACGTAAAACTCCATGAAGAAACATCATACATGTACAGAAATAAAGACATTTTGAAAATCAATAAAAACTGATGCGTTATTACAATGTAAATTGGATTATAGGTGCAGTCTTTTCATACGAAGAAAAAAGATTGAAGGAAATACATTGTGGCTTAATGTGTTGATTCCTCGTCCCCCTTGCTGGCTGTTTACTCAGATATACTGTTATCCAAGGGTTCATTCAGCGTAGATGAAGACAATGTAACCTGATGAGGATTGAGCCAGATTCCATGGTGGAGGGAGAACAACAAAACATCATCATCATCATCATCATCATCATCATCATCATAATAATGAGGGCAAAAAATATGTAAGGGTGACGGATACACCCCGCCCCGTGAGTATTTTGTGTTATTTTGTATTGTCTTGTTTATTGTGCACTGTTGTTTTAGGTTGGCAGCGAAGGGTTAATCGCCTCCCCTGCCAAATCACTTCACGTGTAGAATGTGCCTGAGCCCGACTGAATGAAAAATAAAAAAATATAAATGATTGATACTCGTGCTGGATTTGGACCAGCATGGTACTTGTGTGTTCACTGTTTGTTTGTCTCTGTTTATTATTTGTTTTGGCCACCGTGCCATTTTGTTTTGGTATAGTGCTTTTGTGTTCTGTTTGTGCAAACTGTTTGTTTAATTAAACGCACATCAGCTCTTCATCCCACAGTACTGTGTCTGTCTTTTCCTGGTCTGACATCACTCACAAGCCATGCTTGTGACAGTAAGCTCTTACAAAACGCAGCCAGGTACAACATTTTACATCGTATTTTTAATTATTGGTAGTGTAATTGTTTGATTTGACGCCAAACTGAATTTAAGTCTTGTTTTCTGATTATTTTACTTTGGGTAATCTTTATATTGGGCCGTGAACAGCTCCCATTTCACATGTACAAAAAGCAAAGGGATCAGTCGTATAACAATGTGACTGGGACTACATTAGGATTGACACAACTCAATCTCTCCAATCTCTCCAGGCTAATGATGAAGTTACCTAATGAGTGTACAGTGCAAGAGGCAGGTTTAAAATCTCTGACTGCAAAACACATATGTAAGCTGTGAAAATACTATACTTTCAGGAGAAAATGCCCCAATAGCAATTATACAAAAATGTGATACATACAGGTGATCTTTGACTTTTGTGTAATGATGCAAGCAGATTGGACTGTCGAATGCAGGCTGCAGACCTAGTTTGGTATTGGAACGAGCTGAGAGGTTGTGTTGTGTCTGACATTAATGTTTAATTATTCCCCAGCAAAGAGAATATTCCCCAGAGAAGTATTGCACTTGCGCAAAGGTCTTTGCTCTGTCAATATGAACAACATGGGCATGCTCCTGCTTACCTGCAGCAGGGGGAGGTTATGGAGGGCATCTGCAATTTCAATAATAGCTTAAGGAAGCAGAGACAGAGATGTACAATAAACAAAGGACCATGGAGATACTGGGCCCTATTCACACAACTGAAAGGACTGTTTTATTAAGGGCCTTTTTTATATCCCATTTTAATTCATTAAAAAAGTTTGCTGTTTTATAAGGATGTATTGGCATATTTTGTCTTTAAACTAGGGCTGTCAATGAACCGTACTTAACTTCTGCGATTAACGCGTTCATTTCTTTGGAGATTGTTTTTTTTTTTTTAACGCATGTTAAACTCACTCCTCTGTCTTGATCCTCTTAGCATACCGTAACTCATTCCCTGCGTCACCATTTTAATATACAGTACTGGAGCGCATGCAATGCAATGAGTGCAGTCTGCATTTGCATAGAAAGTTAGTCATATAACTGCATTATGGAGCAAAGTACTAAAAGTGAAGGAATTGTGAATGGGAAGTTTATTAAAAAAAAAAAAAACTTTCTGATGTATCTACTGTCAAATTGAAACTTTCAGTATCACAAACGTCGGCTACATCTAATCTGAAGCACCACCTGCATGCTAAGCATGCGTATACTTCTCAGTTTACAGAGTACACTAAATTCAGGATTGTTGCAAACCCATGAATCAAGCTAAATATGATTATATATATATATATATATATATATATATATATATATATATATATATATATATATATATATATATATAAACATTTAAAAAAAATATGCCTAAAGAAGGAAAAACACTGAGTGAAACAGCTCGCATCACTTAATTTTCAAGGTGTGGTATCTGAAGCATAATCAACAAGTACATAGAAACATCATCTGTAATTGACAAACCCAGGACTGGAAGACCCAAAAAGCTGTCTAACAAGGATAAGCAATACTTGAGGAATACAAAGCAATAATATCCTTAAGGAATACAAAGAAGACAAGCATTGAATTGACAACAGAACAGGCAGAAGGCACAGGTGTCGTTGTCCGTCCATCAACAGTCCAAAGCACCTTTGACCATGGTTCCATAGTCCAATTTGCGTGTTCTTGTGCATATTTTAGCCTTTTAGCCTTGTTCCCCTTTCTTAACAGAGGTATTCTTACTGCAACACATCCTTTAAGTCCTGATTTCAGGAGTGACCTTCGTACTGTTGATTTGATGGACAACGACACCTGTGCCTTCTGCTAATATTTACTTGAAAATAAATCATTAGAAAACAGACACAAAGGTACAGTGAGTGTGGTGTGTGCTGAGCGTTCAGGGAGCAGCCTTGAAATATATGGATGCTCCTGTTCAAGTACACGGCACTCACTATATCCTTGTGTCTGTGTTAACATGTTTGTCCTTCTTAAGCTGTGCAGCTAAGAAAAAATATAATTTTGGTTTGTAATCATAAAACAGGATTATTATTATACACGTAATGCATTTTTCCTCCACTGTGTGTTCCTTACCGATGTTGCTTCTTTATAAAGCGCTTGGTGGTGATCTCTTTCGTCATTGTGACGGTGGACTGTAAGCCCATCCCCTATAGAAATAATGAAATCATCTGAAGCCTTGCTTGCACTGAAGAGGAGAGTACAACAGAACTTGTTACCATTACTGTCAAGGACGGAGCAATAACAGCAGCGCTGTTCTGTTTATGTAAAATGTAATTGACTGCAATGGAAATGTTTTGTTTCAAACTGATGATAACCAAAAGGAAAATATAGAATATAATTCCCTGTGGTTTTGAAGGGGTGGTGCGGCGGGTTAAAGTCTGAATGGGGAAAAAAATAGAAGCAGAAATAGTTGGCTAATTGGAAGCGGTGCTGAATGCTGAATGCCTATCTCTGAAAAGGTGCACATTTTCAGAGGGATACACGGATGGTTGTTCAGTAATGCGAATTGTCTATAAAAATACAAATAAACTATAATAAAAGGGAAAAGAAAACACTTCCCATGTTGGTACCGTTTGGTAATGGCTGTCGTGCTGAATCAGTGTTGTGCACGGGCGACGCCATGTTTATGGGGCCCTGTGCTACAGTGAGACGCCATGTTCATGCGGAGCAGATATGAGCTCGGTTTACCGTAAGTCCTGTACAGCAGGTACGCAACTGTTCCATATATAAAAGAAAGGGTTTTTTAAAGTTTATTAAAGCAAATGTAAGGTTTCTGGGCATGATTTGTTGTGGTATTTTGATTTTGGGGAACTGCATTTGAGTGTTTTAGAGTTTATTGGTTTAATTCTTGGTTTGTTCCAAGAGGAGGAGTTACCTGAGCCAAGGTATAAAAGGAGGGAGGTTGTAAAGGTTAGTATGGTAAAGAGGTATTGAGGTGAGGGGACTGTGTTAGTGCCCGGACCAGGCTGCCATTCTGGTTTCTGTTGAGACAATTATTTATCTTGCACTCAGGAGTTTTTTATTATTATTATTATTATTATTATTATTATTATTATTATTATTATTATTATTATAAATAGTAGTATTTGTTTTCTTTTGAAGTTTTGGTTTTTAATTAGTAATGTTAAAAAGGAAGAAAAACAAGATTGCAATCTTAACTTCTGTTGTCCTTGTGCTTACCTGCAATTACATCTACGACGACTTGGCAAATCTTTACAGTCGTGTTGCTGCACTTTGAAAGAACAACAGCTCGGCATCATTTACAAACTGGCCCTCCCTCTTCAATAACACGACCATCGGCATTTTTTTAAAAACCAACATGATCCCAGATGACTGATTGTATCCGTTTCTTAGGAGGAGAGAGTTGGTTTCTGTCGTTCTCGCTATCCTCCATATTTGTTGTGCGCTGCTCTTGTTGATTTTTGTGGCTGTATAAAACTCAGTCAAAGGTTCATTATCGCCATCTACTGGTTGTTCATATTATAGTTTTTTCTGCATTCTGTCCAGTTGATGTGTCTTCAAAAGTAGTCCTTACAAACAATTCCTTAAATAGAATGTATAAAGGTTAAAAGATCGAAGGTTATCACCAGAGTTACTAGTTTTCTGCAATCATAAAAACAAACATGTTTTTCCATGTTAAAAATAAAATGCCAATATGAGTTTCCCTTCCGCAATGTGCTGTAGAGAACCAATCAGAATGTTCCAAAACAAAATGTGCTGTAGAGAACCAATCAGAATGGTCCATAACACAATGTGCTGTAGAGAACCAATCAGAATGTTCCATAACAAAATGTGCTGTAAAGAACCAATCAGAATGTTCCATAACACAATGTGCTGTAGAGAACCAATCAGAATGTTCCATAACAAAATGTGCCGTAGAGAACCAATCAGAATGTTCCATAACAATTAACATAGGGTTGATTTATTGATACATTTACATGAAAGCAGTTCTATTGGGCATGTATATCTCTGTAAATTGGAAGCAAGTTCACTGGGGTTGACAATTGTATTGAATTTTGTTATCAAAATAATAAATAGTTGACATTATTCAGCATCAAACAGATTCCCAGCATTAGTCGTTCCATGGCTTCGTGGCAGGCCCTTCATTTACACCTCCTCATGCGCTCGCTTCAGCGGCTCCACTCCACACACTTTTCTGATTGGTGTTCACAGCTGAGGTGGGCATCCGGACCCATCCTGGCTGTGTGCTTCATTTCCTGCCAGAGTCCCATCCTTCCCACAAGATGTCAAATGAACACTCACTACACTCTTTATTATCTGCTTTGATGCTGAGGGCTCTGGTGTGGCAGGACACCTCCGAGTGTGGAGTGCACAGCGTGCTCTGTACACTGAGCACATCTGTGTTTGCCTAATGCAGCATCAACGGTGATCTGAAGTGGAATAAATGAATCCGCCAGCGTCAGTAGTGATTGTAGACAGTGAGTTTTTTATGGTTAAAGTGTAACAGTTTGCCACTCATTAAATATCATTGTATTGAATGCCAGCAGCAATGCATTCCTGCTCTTGCTTTTTCTTTTTTTTTCTATTCAGCTCTTTATGTTTGCTGATCTTACTGTGGTGATAAAAGTCACATCTCAGAGTAATGAATCCCTTTTGACTGAATAAGATCATTTTGACAATGTTAACATTATTAAAGACATTGAAAAAGACTTTTCAATTGAAATGATTGTTACTGAATGTATTACGTTTCTTTTAGTTGTTCTAAATTCAGCACTATTGAGTGTTTAATAGTTGGATGAATGTCAAAGACAACACAATGGTCTATTTATATTAGAAACACATACATTTGTGTAAATGGGCTGTCTCTTACATGACATGCATTTTCATTGCACATCTAACATCAGCTGTGAGTCCAATTACAAGGGACAAGAAAGCACATCTGCCTGGGTTTGATACAGGGTGATAGATGCTCAGCTGGCAGGTGTTTTCTTACCTGAAGATACACACAGTATGCTGGTGTTGTGGAGTACTACAGTAAGATGTATTAGAAAAGATCCCACAGGCTCAAAGACACACTGAAAAATATTTGAACACTCCAAAGATGACTGTGCATCTGTTTATTCTTCCTGTGCTACATACTTAAGATCTTCTTAAGTTAATAAGTAACCAGCGGGGAGGATTTCATACTTTCACAGCTGACTTTAATGAGCAGCGCAGTCAAACTTTTCATCCTGAAATATTACATGAGCTGAGGTTTATGTGTCATTAAGGATTTACTAGCCCTGTTCAAGAGGAGAGCCCCTAGGGGTGGAGGGCACAGAGACAGCGGGGGCAGCTATGCCCAGACTACGCCACCATCGCTACACCCTGCAGTAATCCGACTGCTCCAGCTCTATGAAGAGCAACTACAGTTCAGAGTTTTCCAGTTCTGCCCTGATTTACCAGCACAGGATATTTTATTGAGATCCACAAGAAAGGGGAGGACAGGCAAAACTGTAGTTCAATGTTTTTCTTTATACAATAAAATATGCTTTTGTATTTACAACCAGAGAGTAGATCTTTACTCTGTATTTCTGTGCATGTGTCACAATACGGGACTGTGCTCAGAAAATAGCATTTTTCATTGTATTACATATAATTTGTTGCCATTTTCTTCAAGAGATCTTGGGAAAAAAAATTACTTAACAGTTAGATGCATTTTCTGAACATAGCGAAAATTGGCCAAATTCCTTTTGTCTGTCTTACGTTGATGCGGGCGGGACTAGCAGTTTATACAGTTAGGGTGTCAAGGAACACTGTAGTGTTTGTGTTAGAGATATCAATTTAAAACAGAATTGATTCATTTCGATAGCGCTTCAGGGAAACAAGGCAGTAACTTTAATTAAGAAAGAAAGTGCTTTGGAGAAGAGATTAAAGAAGACAGAAAAAGGATCCTACTAATTTCAGACAAGCAGCAACTATCTGATTATTATTATTATTATTATTATTATTATTATTATTATTATTATTACTAGTAGTCACGTTCGTGGTAGTCATAGTTGTAGATGTATTTGGTGTTCTATCCAGAACTAAGTTATGACTGCATATTGTTTTTAAAGTGGGACTGGATCAATGAAATAAACAGTGAACAATATAAAGACATTGAATAACCCCAAATGCTTTCTTATTACATCTGTCTCAGTTCAGTTCTGCAATAAGGTGCTAAATACTGATGTTAAATATGAGCAATAATATCCGATAATCAATTCGTCCCAACCCTAACCCACTGTGTACAGGACAGGCCCACTCTCTTGATACTGCAGTTTTAATACTCTGCAGAACGTTCCTCATACACAGCCAGCTTCAGCAGAAAAGTGGCTCAGGATTAATGTCAGCACATTTACCACAGTACTTCCTGTAACCATCGGAGCAGAACAGTTGTCCCCTTAATCTGGTTGATTTATATATGCGAGTTGTAAGCATTAATAGGAAAGTTAAATTCAACTTCAAAGAATTGTAATAAAAATGATAATGAGTAAAATAAATTGAGAGAGAGAGGGAGAGAACAGTCCTTGTTCTTTGGGTGTCAGGGAGCAAGCAGAAAAAAATTAGGCCAACTATATGTGTGAGAAACAGACACTTCTCCAAGTGGCATTTCAAAGGACACGGGCCTATTAAAAGGATGGCTGGGCTGGCTGCTCACAATCAAATAAAGATTATGTTCTGAGAAATATTTAAAGACCTGGGGGTTTTTACAACCTTGCTTGTCTTAGGATATGTACAATCCATCCAGCAGCATGCGTTACTTTTTTCAGCATTTGAAAATGAGAGTACATTAATTACATCCTGACCCAGAGGGAACATCCAGTTTTGACATTGCCTTCATGCACTTTGTCTGCCTTTATTTTATCAGGCTTACATGGGTGACAGAAACATTTCAGAAACACCCTAGCCTATATTTCAGGAGTGTAAAGAATGATGTAAACACTGCTACACCATAACACCAGGAATTCATTCTAAAATCATCTCTGCTTACCATTCAAGTGTTGAGGTTGTATTTTCAAAGCTGTTTTTAATTAACTTCTGAAATTAATGTTAATGTTATGAAAGAGAAACAAACAACTGACAGAAAGAAAGAGTCCTCTGTTCTTTTCACGCTACAGCCAGACTTGCTGGCCAGGCACCGTGTGAGCTCAGTGCTGACACCTGCAGGTAGGATCTTGTTCTCCACGGGCCGGTAGGTTGCCTGGAAGCCGCTGTGGCGCGCCCGGGTGTAGAGAGGCAGTTGGCTTGCTTGAGGGATCAGAGGACAGCTACTGACCATCAGTTCTCCTGAGGTGTTTTGGGGATTGGGAACAAATGAAGGAGGGGGATAACTGGGCATACTACATTTAAATATGTGAAACAAATGTGTAAACTCTGCAAAATTATGTTACCCTTATATAAATCCTCCTTTGAACGTTTGTATAATGGCAAGAGCTGGATTGAAATACATTTGCATCTGGCCTTGTTTTCTAAAACTACTACCTGTAAGATGGCACATGTGTCATGACACTTGCTCTGGTTCAGGCTGCAGCAGGGTTAATGGGGGTATGCTACAAAGCCATGTGTCTCATAGGATTAAACCTTCTTCTTGACAACTGCTAAAGGCTGATTTGTTTTTGCATGTATGCAAATCAACCCTGTGCTATTTAGTTAGTAATGTGGCCAGTGGTTCATTAATACATTGTCAATTGTAAATGGATGCATAAAATCAATTGCTACATTGCTCAGGATGCAGATTTGGTGCTGTGGCGCTAGATTCTCATGCCAGTGTATCTCATATAGTGCCAGCAACATTAAATTCTGGCGCCAGTAGACAGGTTTATTTTTTTTGTATTTTATTGTATTCCTTAGCAACCATAGATGATGATAGTATCTCATTGGGTCTGCACTACTCACATGACCCACCCACACTCATCCACATCCACAGGAGAGAAGGTTATTTACTGTAAGACAAAACACGGCACACTGACGAGTGGGGGAGGAGGGCTTGATTAGGGCAGGGTTTGATCATTTAGAACCAGAAGGCTCTCTGGTTTTCAAAACAATTTGCACCCCTGATTGCTAGATAACAACCCAACTGAGAAAATTATATTAAGCTTCAGAATCCTTCAAGGGCTGCTTTCTCTTGCAGAGAGAGAAAAAATGCAATTTAATTACACCTCAGTTTGCAAACGATAATGATGATCCGTAAGTTATGTGGGAAAGAAAGCCAGTGCCATTAGCGATACAGTCTAATTCAGTTTCTTCTCTGCATTGTAGTCGAGTCCTAGTGGGGTTTTAATGCTGAACAAATGACAGATGGGTATTTTAACTCAGCATCTTGATTTCCTTATAATAATAATACTTTTCTCCCTTGCACTGTTCCGGAGCTTAGAAATGGAAGTAATGGTGTCTGGTATCAGGAGTTCAAATCTGATGACTGATCAGTGTTAAAAAAATCAAAAAAATCTGTTCTATCAGTACTAGAGGCTGTTTTTGAATGGGCTTGTTCCGAAAGGCACTGTTTCACTGGATATAATGTACTTTGTCACCTAAAGTTGATGTGACAAACACTAACACTAACGTACTCTGTGTATATTTGCATTAGCTTATAATTGCACAGCTGCTCAAACTGCTAACCTGTAATTACTGTTTTAAAAGCAACTTAAAATGTATTGGATGAGACATTAAAAAACAGCTGTGCTGTCTGAGAAAGATTGTTACTAAACAGCTATTGAAAATGATTAGCTATCAGCATTATTCCAAAATGTCTTTTATAGATCTGTCTGTTTATGTCAAATATGTGTTGGAGATTCGGAACAGAAACTGCCCATATAAATCTTAATAAACACATTCAATGCATGTTGAGCACAGCCTTGCAATGGCAGTTCAATGGGGAAGTCACACAAGCACCTTTACTGCATATCGATTGACTGTGTATTAACATGGAACTGAGCTTCAGTAAATGGCTGTAATACTGTGCCATGCAAAATGAAACCAGGCAATATAGAAATACTCCCAATGACAGTGTTCAGGTGTTAGAGGATAAGGTGTTGTTTTACTATTGGACATGTTGCTGTGCTTTGTCTGTGGATTTTCATTTTCTTTTATTCCACTTCTCAATGTAAAGGCAAGCGTGTGGAACGTTACTGATAAGGACACGTTTCTTATTCGGTTGTGATATATGGAGGTTGTCGGTGACATGCACTCTTCCTGTGTGTTGTAATCTCTTGTAGTAATATATCTTATTAGAGAGAGTGTGTGTCAAGTGTATGAATTGTAACAAGTACTGTATGTTTATGAGAAGCTAGAGACGGATACCAAGCTATATTGGAAAATAGTTACAAAAATAAAGAATTGTTGAAGAATGATGTAACCACAGATTCGTTTTTTTTAGACCAGAGGAATGAAGGAGGCTGTGTGGTCCAGTGGTTAAAGAAAAGGGCTTGTAACCAGGAGGTCCCCGGTTCAAATCCCACCTCAGCCACTGACTCATTGTGTGACCCTGAGCAAGTCACTTAACCCTTTGCAGTCCATTTATTAAGTGCGCATCAGGTCCAATTTATTTTCACATGCGCAGTTAATTTTAGACGCGCTGTTTAAAAGTATTTTTTTCCACAGTCAAACGGGTTTAAAAGGCCCTGCATATCAACAAAGCACTCACTAGGCATCTCCAGCCCCGCCCCACCCTTTTGTTTGCTATCGCTTTCACATATGCTAAGAAATAAATAATAATAATAATAATAATAGTCGTACATACCGATCAATCATCTCCTGATCACTCATTTTATCACCAAACTCCTCAATAATGCAATCCAAGTCATTATTTTATTATTATAACATCTCAAACAAGTTCTGCAAATGTCTGTGATAGTCTCTGTGCGCTGATACAGTAACAGCCAGCTTGTTTCCTTATGACCGCCCCTATCTGATGCCAGGGGCAAGTATGACTATTCATGAGATACGCCCTTTTTTTTTTTATCGGCTTGTCTCGGCTCCTGTCGCTCCCACTCGGCCATTGAATGGTTTTCTCGGCTTTTTCCGGAGAAAAAACAACTAGAAACCCGTTTTTTGCGTTTTTTTGATGATGTCGGACAGGGTCCGACAATGGACCGGATAGGAATAATTGCAATGTCGCACCAGGTCCGACAATGGACCGTAAAGGGTTAACCTCCTTGTGCTCCGTCTTTCGGGTGAGACGTAGTTGTAAGTGACTCTGCAGCTGATGCATAGTTCACACACCCGAGTCTCTGTAAGTCGCCTTGGATAAAGGTGTCTGCTAAATAAACAAATAATAATGAAGACTGCACTCTCTGAAATTGACAATTGCATGCTGAATTTGAAGTACATTAAAGCATTAGTATCGAACTATCCAATTGTTGTATTAAGCGAATTATTCTGGGGTAATTAACAGAATAACACAGGTTAACACAGGTTAAAAGCTTATTTGAATAATAATGGCAATCTTGAATCAATCTGTTTTATATCTACCCTGGGATAAAGCTCATCTGTAATATGGATACAGTAGTGTATACTTATTAGCCAGAGTGGAATAGTCGCCCCTTCAGAAAACTATTAATAAATCATGTATTTCATAATGTCTTGTCCCTATATATATATATATATATATATATATATATATATATATATATATATATATATATATAAATAAATATACAGTGGCTCTCAAAAGTATTCACCCGCCTTGGACTTTTCCACATTTTATTGTGTTACAACATGGAATCAAAATGGATTTAATTAGGAGTTTTTGCCACTGATCAACACAAAAAAATCAATAATGTCAAAGTGAAAAATAAAATCTACAAATTGTTCTAAATTAATTACAAATATAAAACAGAAAATAATTGATTGCACAAGTATTCACCACCTTGAGTCAATATTTGGTAGAGGCACCTTTGGCAGCAATTACAGCCATGAGTCTATTTGGATAAGTCTCTTAACAGCTTTGCACATCTGGACACTGCAATTTTTGCCCATTCTTCATTGCAATTCCATGTTGTAACACAATAAAATGTGGATAAGTCCAAGGGGGGTGAATACTTTTGAGAGCCACTGTATATTGTGGCAGATCCCTGCCTGTAAATAACGTGTGTGTTTTGGTGGTGGTTGGCAGGGATGGGGTTCATGTGAGAATGTCGCTGCTCTCAAACAAGGTCATTGGTGCTAAGTGGGACCAGCCACATGAAATGAAAAGGGAGCTTGAAGATCCATTAGAAGGACCAGCGGGGAGCAGGTAAGAGAGGAAGTGCTGTGTTAAGAAGAAAACCAGTGAAGGTTAAATAAAAATAAAAAATAGAGTGGTTTTGTTGGGAAAAGGGCTTAGCTGTCCCAACCCTTTAGTTTAGAAAAAAAACAAACAAGTGTAGTCTAGGTCTCTGCGTGGAGACAGGCTTTTGTTTTGTTGTTTGTTTATTTTTGTTGCTGCTGTTTAGAAAATTAAGTGTGGATTAGTTGAGAGTCAGCACTGTATCAAACTGTATCAGTGTGAGGTCGACTGTCACTTTTCTAGACGACTCGTGCTTCAAAGTGCTTTAGCCTACATGCTGGAGGTTATACTCATGAAGTATTTAAATGAAAGCACTGCAGCCTGAATCGTCAGTGGTGTGATGTCCATCTTTGTGTGGTTCAGCGATTCCAGGTCATGCTTTACTTGCTGGAATGCAGGGCTGCTGAGGTTCTTTTACTGGTAGAACTGTCTTACAGTTGGGACTAAAATGAACATAAGAACATAAGAACATAAGAAAGTTTACAAACGAGAGGAGGCCATTCAGCCCATCTTGCTCGTTTGGTTGTTAGTAGCTTATTGATCCCAGAATCTCATCAAGCAGCTTCTTGAAGGATCCCAGGGTGTCAGCTTCAACAACAATACTGGGGAGTTGGTTCCAGACCCTCACAATTCTCTTTGTAAAAAAGTGCCTCCTATTTTCTGTTCTGAATGCCCCTTTATCTAATCTCCATTTGTGACCCCTGGTCCTTGTTTCTTTTTTCAAGTCAAAGAAGTCCCCTGGGTTGACATTGTCTATACCTTTTAGGATTTTGAATGTTTGAATCAGATCGCGGCGTAGTCTTCTTTGTTCAAGACTGAACAGATTCAATTCATTTAGCCTGTCTGCATACGACATGCCTTTTAAACCGGGGATAATTCTGGTTGCTCTTCTTTGCACTCTTTCTAGAGCAGCAATATCCTTTTTGTAACGAGGTGACCAGAACTGAACACAATATTCTAGGTGAGGTCTTACTAATGCATTGTAGAGTTTTAACATTACTTCCCTTGATTTAAATTCAACACTTCTCACAATATATCCGAGCATCTTGTTGGCCTTTTTTTATAGCTTCCCCACATTGTCTAGATGAAGACATTTCTGAGTCAACTGTTAGCTTAATATCCTTCAGTGATGAGCACACTTTGCAGTGAGCAAGCTGTACATTTAGTCCTTACTACCGATCCAGATAAAGACTTAACTACAGTATACCTCCTCATATGCAGTATACTATACAATGTATGCATACTGTGTATTTCTGGAGCATCTGCCCCTAAAGAATGCTTTTACAGAGACTCTATTGGCAGGTTTGACTGAACCTCTGTTCTATCTAGAGTTTAAAAATCAATCTTTGCTCATTTATTAAATCTTGAAGTTACCAAACGTTGCAGTGAGTTAAAAGAAAGCAAGATCAACAATGAAAGCAGTTTTGATATTGGTATAATATAATGTAAAATACTTTTTTTTTTTTTTTTAAGTGTGCCCACATTTTAAAATGCAGTTTAAAAAATCATTTAAAAAACATTAAACTCTAAAAGTATGTTTTTAATTTGAACTGGTGAGGCCCTTCTGCTTTGAGGTTGCAGTGCAGTCCACAATCTGGGAGCACAGGGACTGCAAGCTCTCTCTCCCTTCCTTTGTGTGAATACTTGTGGGAGGCACAGCAGGGCTGCATCAGCTGATCTTAAATCACGTGGAGGTATATGTGAATAAAAGCTCCTTTAAATGATCTGCTGCCATACCATTAAGTGCTTTATAAGTCAAAAGTAACATTGTTAAATCAACTCTAAACTTCACTGGGAGCCAGTGCAGTGAGGCCAGCACAGCAGGTATGTGGTCTCTTTTTAAGAGAACCCTAGCAACTGTGTTCTTATAAGCTGCAGATGAGTTATGGCATGATAAATCTGAGTCAAATAAGATCACCAGATTTTTCACCTCTGTTTTTATGTTAGTGGGTAAATTGCCCAGATCTATTTGCAAATATTTTGTGGTTTCTAGTTGCAGCTGAGAACCTAATAATGGAACTTCTGTCTTATCAGAGTTTAACTGTGAACATTTCTGAGACATCCACTTCTTCACACCAGTAATGCATTCAGTCAAGGCTAAAGTATTAACATGGTCTGGCCCACTGTATCAAATACGTTACTCAGATCGAAAAGAACCACAGTAGATGCACAGCTAGAGTATCTAGGTTTGCCAGCTTTACATTTGGCTCCCCCGGACAGTTTAAAACTAGATGTCCTGTCCAAAACCCGGACAGTTGGCATCCCTATTAAAATGCAGGCACTGCCGCCTTCTCTGTGTGGCTCCTAGCAACATCTATCTTTACAGTGATTTGCTGAAAATAATTGAATAGCAGCATATATTAAGTTATGTACCTATCAAAAGCTGAAATTGTGCTGCTCATCGAGGTGACGTCGTTTTGTCCAGCTCTTTTTTTTTTTTTTTAACGACAGCAATTGATAATTAAAGGCACAGCAGTCTGTTACACTTTTGCACCACTGGCACAGAGCCGGTGGTCGCCTTTGGGTGAGGTTGGCACTGAGTGTTAGTGGGCAATGCGTGTCCGGTTTTCAGTGTGCTACAAAACCAGACAGCAAGTTTAAAAACCGGACAGATGGCAACCCTAACCGTATCAAACATGTTACTCAAATCTAAAAGAACCAGAATAGATGCACAGCTAGAGCCTGCACCTAATAGTTACTCATTCACCACTCTGTACTGTTGTGCACAGTGGAAACCCATGAAACTAATTCAGCTGGTTGGCTGCTACTTTATCTCGAACCTTAGCTGGAAATGGTAGATTTGAAACTGCTCTATAATTCTTTAAAACTCTAGGGTCTAGGCTTGGTTTCTTGAGCAGAGATTTGACCACAGCAGTTTTGAAGGCAGATGGAACTACTCTAGATGACAGAGATCTATTTATTATGTCTAAGACTTCACTCAACTCACTGAAAACTACTTTTAAATTTGTGGTTGGAGTTGGATCCAACAAGCATCTGGATGAATTAATTTGCAACCTATTGAGGTCTTGTGCTGTAATTTGAAATAAAGATTCAAAGAATATTAATAATCTTGTTTTGAAAATAATTAAGACATTTCTCACATTTAAAAGTTGAGGATTAAAAATGGAGGAGCATCAAAGGATGGATTTCCTGGCTTATCAATGATAGAAAAAAGTTCCCTAGAGTTATTTTTGTTTGCGTATATCAGGGATGATAATAGTAACACCTGGCTGCCCTCAAAGGTCTTGAGGGCAGCCAACACTTGAATTAGTGTTGCTTCCAGATTCCACAGTGAACAAGCATAAGGGCTACTTCTATCATCTACTGTACATTCCCCTTGTATTTAATTCCTTGCCTGTTTAATATCCAAGTGTGTGTATAATTATTGTTGTTTCTGCTTAGATCATTCAGACTCTATACAGCCAGTGCCACCCGGTGGACCAGCACTCTAAAGGCATGTGCTTCCTATGATTGATAGTGTGGTAATGTACTTGTTTTTTCAAGGGTGCACTGCAAGGCTAGCTCAATAGTTGCTGGTATACGCTTTTATAAAGCAGTCAAAGCTGTTTTTTTTCCATTAGCTTGATTTTCAATTCCCAGTGCCTAGAAAGAACTGTAATATTGATTCCCTATCCTTGATTTCTCTGCTGATGTGAAGGTCAGTCAGGTTTCAAATATGGACGTGGATTAGACAAAGAAACTCCTGCCATAGCACTATGGGCAGCCAGGGGGCACTGATTCAATGTGACACATCTTCAGGGTGTCAATCTGAGATACATGTGACCATTCCTGAATGATTACTACCTCTTATCAGGAACGTTGTGGGTATATGGAAATGACTTGCAACAGGGAGATGCATCTTTTATATAATACTGTTTGGTTTCCTCAGAAGGATTGTATCAGGACTTGTCGGTATTATCTTGCAGCTCAATATGCAAGTTTATCTGACAAACTGTTCACAGCATATAATGGCTCAGTTAAGCAGTGTTTGATCCTTCCCCTTATGTGAGATTGTATCTGTGAAGGTTTGACAGTGCTGATTTTGAGAGCTGGTGCAGCGGATTAGTAATTCTTAAAGTCTGTAATAAACTTAGCCTTGCATTGCTTGGCGTGAAGGAGCTGTTGAGAGAGGAGATGTACAATCAGTTTGAGTATAGGTTCATTAATGGGATTTGAGTGTCTTACAAAATCTATGTGCTTTAGAGATAAGGGAATTGTGTATACTGTTAATGTGTCACGTTTAAGATATTATTCCTCTGTGGCTGGGATCCCCTAATCCTGAATAGCAATAGACAAAGCATTTATTGAATCAAACATTAATTACAATGGCTTTGTTGTCCCTTAATGATGGTAATTTCTTTGTAAAAGTGTTTTGCCTAAACCGGATTACATGCGTGGCTTGACTGCTCATTAGGATTGGAGGAAGGAATGCAGGAAGTTTAAATCACAGGAAGAAGGGAGGACAGTGAAACGCTGAGGTCACCTTGGGAGAGATACTGCAAGCTGGTAACTTGGCTCCTATTAAAGAAACAAAATCTGTGTTCAGAATCAGAAGCTGGAACATGATCTAGTGTGGCGAGCTAAACAGAAAGAACGATTCCTGGGTTTAATAATCAACCTTAGCTACTGTGCTACTAACATAGTCTATTCCTGGAGAATCACTTAACAACTGTGCTTAAATTCCACTTTAAATAGCATTAAAGGGTTGTGGCAAAGTGGTTAACAGTGTGCAGGTGCAAATGATCAATGAACAGGCAGACAATTATAATCCAGGCGCAAAGTAGTTTAATGGGTTTGTATGTCCAGTGCCTGACAGCAAAACAAACAGTAAACAATAATGATGGTAAGTAATACAGTGGCGTGTATTACTTACTTTGTAATCCCCGGGTTTGTCCCGAAATAATACTCCAGTGCAGTGCTGTTCCGGGTTTGTGCTGGCCTTTGGTGACAGCTCCGGAACATGTTAGCTATCTAATAATAACAAGTAACAATTAGACAAAACAAACAAACACTCACGATATGGATACCCAAAACACAGGTCCTTCTGGGTTCTTTCTCATTAACCAAAACGAAGGAACAGATTACGTTGCTTCGACCCCTACTTATACCATCACTCATGGTAAACGATTGCAGCCACTCCTCCAATCCATGGCTGCCACATCATTTCCCTTCCGGGTCAATGAGTTAATGTACCGAAGCTCCACCCCTTTTCTAAATGACTGACTTCCTTTTAACCCTAGGAACGAAGTGTCAGGCCAAGCAGTCCAGGGTACTCTGTTCCCGTTACTTAGCGCCCTCACAGGTTGGGAGGGAGATTTACCACCAAGAATCATTGTCCTTCTGTCACAAGGGTACATCAACAGTAGGGTGACATGGGAATGAATCTTCAGTCCTGTCCCATCCTGTCCTGTCAGAAATGTTCCTGTCCCACCCCATCCCATGAAAGAGTAATCATTTCCAATCCTGTCCCATCCTGTCCTGTCCAAATTTTTCCCGTCCCGTCCCGTAACTTTTTTTTTAAAATTCCCATCCCATCCTGCCCTGTCAATAAAAAATCCCGTCCCATCCCATCCCGTGATAAACAGAGATCAACTATTATTTGGAGGTACAGATTGGATGAATGATTACCCCAATTAAACTGTAAAATAAACAGTATCATTGCACTTTTTTTTTTCCTTCAGTTTGTAAATACCTGGAGTTAGTTGTTCTTTATCATGGCTTTGCACATCGATGGGCGGGTGTGCTGCAGGTTGTGAAATATTTCCTGTGGCCAGTATGTACATTTTGTACGTAATTTCTAATGCCTCGCCGCTGACTCATGGAACATGTCAGCATTACCATCGAAGCCTTCGGCAATCCAGTAGATTTGATTATTCAGAATGTTTGCAGAATGGACATGTATCAAAAAAACTTAGCAAATGAGATTCGGAAACAATGCATTTTCCTTTCGGAATGAGATCTTTGAGGATCGTGATCTGACCAAAAAATATAAATATTGCATTTTTTCATCCTTCGTATTTGGTTACTCATTTGCATTTCCTGACACAACACATGCACAATCATGTAGCCTACACATGAATCCAGCATTGGATATGAACACCAGTTTGTTTATCTTGATTGCGTGTGGATATCATAGTGAAACTAATGTGCTCCGCCGAAGGTCTGTAATAAACGCAGTGTTCCAAACAACAATGTGTATGCCTGTATGTGTGTATGTATGTATTACTGTAATGACACACTTAATAATACATGATATGATAGTTTGACAAGTGGTGAGGCATTAGAAATCATGTACAAAATGTACATACTGACCTTGGGAAATGTTTCACAACCTGCAGCACACCCGCCCATCAATGCGCAAAGCCATGCTAAAGTATGGCTAACTCCAGGTATTTACAAACTAAATTAAAAAGAATACTGTTTATTTTACACTTTAATTGAGGTAATCATTCATTCAATTTAGACTCGGAAGCTGCTCTAGATTTAGAAAAGGTCCTTAGCTTTTTTTTTTTGTGGGATGGTGGTGGGTCACTGATATCATCACAATATTTGCTTTACCGGGCAAACTAAAACTCTGGTGCTTTCAGTTTGGCCTACTGCCAAGGTTGCTGTGGCCACTGACTGTGTACGAGGTTTCTTTGACAACAGTAGAGAAGCTGGAAGCTTTAATCAGTTCACACATCAGGAAATGGTTGGGAGTTCCACGCTGCCTCAGCAGAGTGGGACTTTATGGTAAAAGAATACTGCAGCTACCTGTCTCCGCTCTAATCGAGGAGTTTAAGTGCGCCAAGGTCCGACTGGAAATGACATTAGTAGAGTCACGAGACAAATGCATAAGGGAGGCAGCACCTGTGTTGAAAACTGGAAGAAAGTGGGTGGCAAAGAAAGCTGTGGAGGATGCAAAGGCTGCCCTTCAATTGGTGATATCATGGGGCAAGTTCAGCAACGGAGGAAGCTTGTAGTCAACGAGGTGCAAAAGCAGGAGGAGAGGATGAGGTGTATAAAGGCCATTTCCCAGGGCAAGCAGGGAGAATGGATGAGGTGGGAGAGTGTGGAACAACGCAAGATTGGCTGGCAAGACCTATGGTCAATGGAACAGAGCAGGATCAGTTTCCTTATAAGGTCAACATATGATGTTCTCCCATCACCACAGAACCTAAACCTTTGGGTAGGAGAGGATCCCTCATGTCCTTTGTGTTCATCACCTGCAACATTAAGGCACATTTTGACAGGATGTAAGGTGGCTCTTAGCCAAGGACGGTTTACTTGGCGCCATGACCAGGTGCTGCGATGTTTGGCCTTAGCATTGGAAGACAAGCGTAACATGACCAATAAGTTGCCACCTGTTCCATCAAAACATTACACACAAAAGACAACATTCCTCCGCCAGGAGAGCAACCACCAAGAAAAGGTGTTAAAACCAATCCTCGCCCAGGACAACTGGAAGCTGCTAGAGACTGGAAAATGCTGGCGGATGTTGGTCAACGGCTTATTTTTCCACCTGAGATTGCCACCACAAACCTTCGACCAGATATTGTCTTGTGGTCTGGATCAGCACGCCTTGTTCACCTGGTGGAGTTAACAGTGCCATGGGAGGATGCTGTAGATGAGGCGTATGAGAGGAAGAAACTGCGGTATGCTCAACTAGCCACTGAAGCGGAACAGCGAGGATGGAGAGTCTGGGTTTACCCAGTGGAAGTGGGATGTCGAGGATTTGTGGCACACTCTACAACCCGGTTTCTCAGAGATGTCGGATTGAATGGCCAAGAGTTGCGTCGCGACAGTGAAGAACTTATCTGAAGCAGCAGAGAGGAGCAGCAACTGGCTGTGGTTGAAACGGAAAGATTCTGGCTGGGGATCTCAAGCACAATAGAAAGAAAGAAAGGCTGATATACAGGTAAGTAAGCTGGGCTGAGTTGAGTGGGGATGGAGGGGTGATGCTGGGACGCCAGAATCACCGTCGAGCCCTCTTGAGGTGTCGTGGGCTAGTCGATGAAACACCGAGGGATGGAAGGTGCCCACTTGAAGACCCCAGAGATGTACCCTACTTAGCTCAATCCAGACGGTTGTCATGCTGATGCGCTGGGGAGACCGCACTATGGTTGATCCCCGAGCCAGCATCGCAGCCGCTGTGTGTGCTGATGTGCTAGGGAGGCAAAATAAGCTGATCCCTGGAGCCAGCATTACACTTCAGCCATCAACACCAGACAGAAGGATATCTACATCATCATATGGAAGGAAGCTCAAATGGATGGAGACACATATGGATCACATTAGTTTACTGTGAAGCTACGTCTTAGTTGGTGCTTATCTTGGCGAGAGCCAAGTTCAAATCAGCATGAAGTTTTAACATCTACCCTCATGTAATGGAAATCATTTTTTATTTAACTTTATCAATTGACTTTTTATCTATATATAAAGTATACAAAGTGTTACTGTGAAAAGCTTTTAGATAATGCGTCATAAATAGGTCCATCGAAATGAAATCTTAAATTATATTACAATCAAATATTTCATGCAAAATATCTATATAAAATGCATTTTTAAAAGGTAAGCATACTCGCGCAAAACACAACGGCTTTTTTGCATTAAGAGGCGTGAGTAGGAAGTATAATTTTAAATTATTATTTATTTATTTTGCCGACATACCATCATTTTTTTTTTTTTTTTATAGGGCAAGTGACCTTAGATAGCTTTTAAAGTCTAACAATGAAGGGCTGGTCCAGCAGCTGCAATCCTGGGCCAGATCTGTTCAAGAAGTCATTTATCATCCATCATTCCAACCACTCATCATAATTTAGAAAGTACAAAAATGAAGACAGACAGACATTGTGGCGCATGCCGTCCCATATGTGGCCCTTTACACACATAGGGGTAGCTTCTTAAAGCTATTTATTCCAAAGCAATGTCATTTGCACACGTTTATCAGAAGGGAAAACACTCCAAATAAAGTAATCCAACCAGAAATCACTCTGACATTTCATTTAGGGGCTTGTAAATAGTTTTTTTTTTTTTTTTTAAGTAAATGGCTTTGAGAATCTGGTCCATATTGAAAATATATATACTCCCCAAAAGGTTCTCCAAAATTGATAGCCATATTGGTGTGACTTTTTTTTTTTGTAAGAAAAACATCCTTTCAGTTTATTGTAGTCTTTGCTCAGTGCACAGATTCAGTGAATGAAAAAACAACAAAATAAGGACCTTGGCAGAATGCAATTTGTAATGCCCTTTTCTGTCAAGACATCTGTATAGAATCATTTGAAATGTAGATTGGAATCCAGTCGAGAGTGATCTGGCTCTGTGTTTCTGGAGTCTGTTGTTTGTATAAACACATCTGTACAGCTGTCAGCCAGCTGTTCCACCTCCTGCCATGCTGCCTGTTCTGCGCTGTATGTTCCTGGGAATAAGGCACACTGAAACGTGCAAATGTGATAATGTCAGATATTGTTTGCAGGAGAAGGTTATATGACCAAGATTATGCTGGAGATAAAGCTCTGGAGATATTTGTTTAGAATAAATTATAAGATTGGGGCACATTTTTAATTCCAAGTTCAAGCAACCACACGTATCCATGCTCAAAAAAAAAAAAATATTATCATTATTGCACATTTTAGCTCATTAAATACATTAGTATTAGTGTATGCCCCCTTGTAAATGTTATGCAAACACATCATACGATATTCCCTTTGAAGGGATCAAAGTGCATGTACCTGACTTTCGACACTCGCTGTGGTTTATCTAGCCGATGTAGAGTGCTGGTTTTTGGTACAGGCACAGAACATGTCATGTGGACATTATTCAATAAGAAATACAAATAAAACATGATAGGGATGGTGTGTGCTTTAAGCTGTTAGTTAATAATGATTGCTGAAGTCACCCCAGTGGTACTGAGCTCAAGCACACTGTGGTAGAGCTGTGTATCATTCATTAACCACGTGTCAAAGGCATACAGTATATGAGTATTTTTGTTGGAACATTGTGTTCCCCATGGCTTGTTCTTTGCCAGTACCAAAATTCAGCATTCTACATTGGCTATATAAGCCACAGCATGTGTGGATATGCCCCAAGCCAAGTAACATGCCAGCCCTGAACATGTAAGCCACGCAAAACTCCATTAGAAGTACAGGCAAATAACACTGTTATAGGGGGTGATTGTGGATGTAATGTTCAGAGTTTTGTCAAAACTTGAGGGACTGTTATAAGGAATGGTTTTCAAGAAATGTTTCCAGACGTTCTCTTAGACCGATCAGTGCTTCACAAAAGAGGAGAAGAAAAGCACCTAACCCTCTGTAAGACAGCTGAAAAGGTTTCATGAGCGGCAAATACATTAGTCACAAAGCAGCACTAAAACAATATGTTTATGCATTGTAAATATTACATTCAATAAAGCTTTCACATTAGAAGAAAGGATCCAATAATTATGTTTTCCATTTCTGTTAATCTGTTTCAAACTCTACTTGTAAAAGGTAATTGTGCTTTACAGTTCCAATATTCTCTTCTTGCAAAGGAGTATGTTTGAAGCAAGAACAACTCCAATGAATACATGGAAGATGGAATAGAAACACATACAAATTAAAATGAGAGAAGAGGAGTTAATACATCTTCAAAGTCCTACACGGAAAAAGGAGAATGCAAATTACTGGGGATGAAATTACCTTAACTAAATCTGAAGCCTGTCTTCCATTAAATTGCTCTAAATCTATTGTATATTACACAACTGATGCTTTAGTTCAAGTCAGCCTTCATTTGGGCAAAACTTACATGTAAACAAACAAACCGCTTACTGTACTTTTTTTTACTGTGGTTTTTAAAAGTCACTTATTTTAGACTGCGTCAAGCCTTTTTCAGGTTAAACAAATCGACCCGTTATCTATTACAATGTCGCCAATTGTCCTTCGATTAACAGTATGCCTCACTTAGGCGAGAAAACATTTGTGATGTCTTGCGTTCTTTTTTTCAGACACATACATGCAGATTTTTTTTTTTCTTTTGCTCTGGTGTTAAATGTAGGGTCGACTCGCCATTTTGTACTTTCTGTTTTGCTTTGGGAGTGGGGGTGTTGATGACATTTGTATGAACGTTCAGTTAACAATGAATTAGGAAAGCGAGTCAAAGGTTAACTGCATAACTTTGTTTTTTTAATTGGCCATGATTATTTCACTGGCGCTACAATGAGGGAAACTGCAATGCTTATATTTACGTTTGCTTAGCTTGGGAAGTTGGTGGATGGTGGATGGTGGACAGCGGTGTGGTGATATAACGGGTAAAAATAGCACTGTTTTTATATTGGTGACATTTGTTCAGAGAGAATAGCTGGCAGTATGTGAGGGTGGCGTTATAAAGGGGGGGCGGAATAATGCGGGACAACTGTACTTGTTTTGCTTCTTTAACAAGGATAACACTCTTTGATGGTTATTTCTCATAAATTATCAACAGCAAAATATTAATATGCAGGTGGTGTTAGAGTTCCCCTCTGAAAAGTCTAACCTGCAGGGGACATTCCCGAGCAGTTCGGTTTGCAGGGCAGGTCTTGTTAGGAATCATGAGAAACTGGCTAAGCAGACAATGGCAGGCTGCGAGAGGCTAGACCCCCTTCCAGTTAGTTGCCTGACTACGAAAACTCAAGTAACAATATTGATATTCAACAATCTTCAGCAGGATCTTCACAGCGCTGTTCTAGGAATCCATCTGGAAAACCAAGAGCAGCATACATGACTGTGGACAGCCAAACCGCACACAGAGCTGTGTGCACGATGCCTTGTCTTGGATCCCCAAAGGTGACAGCTAGAATTGGCGCATGGAATGTTAGCGCCATGTATCAGTGCAGCAATTTGCCACAAGTAGTGATAAACTAGATATCCTTGGAGTTAGTGAAGTGAGATGGATCAGTTTTGGTGCAATAAAAACATCTAAAAGTGGCTTGTTTCTGTATACGAGCAGAGCTGATGGAATCGAGGAGTTGAAATTCAGGTGAGAAAAGGCCTTGAAGAATCACTTATTGACTGGAAGCCAGCGAATGACAAAATTATTGCAGCTAGATTCCAAGGTCGCCATACAAACCTGCCCATCATACAATGCTACAGTGCCTTGCATAAGTATTCACCCCCCTTGGGGTGAGGGCATTAGTCAGAGAACCAACCAACAGGCCAATGGTAACTCTGAAGGAGCTGGAGAGATCCACAGCTGAGATGGGAGAAACCGTCCATGGGACAACTATAACCCGGACGCTCCACAAAGCTGGGCTTTATGGAAGAGTGGCGAGAAGAAAGCCATTGCTGAAAAAACCCCATATCAAATCCAGTTTGGATTTTGCCAAAAGGCATGTGGGAGACACAGCAAACATGTGGAAAAAGGTTCTCTGGTCTGATGAGACCAAAATTGAACTTTTTGGCCTTAGCACAAAACGCTGTGTGTGGCGCAAAGCCAACACTGCTCATCACCCTGAGAACACCATCCCCATGGTGAAGCATGGTGGTGGCAGCATCATGTTATGGGGATGCTTTTCATCGGCAGGGACTGGGAAACTAGTCACGATTGAGGGCAAGATGGATGGAGCCAAATACAGGGAAATTCTAGAGGAAACCCTGTTTCATTCTGCAAGAGACCTGGGACTGGGGCAGAGGTTCCCCTTCCAGCAGGACAATGACCCTAAACACACAGCCAAAGCTACACTGGAGTGGTTTAAAAACAAGAACCTGAATGTCTTAGAATGGCCCAGTCAAAGCCCAGACCTCAATCCGATTGAGAATCTGTGGCAAGACTTGAAAATTGCTGTTCACCAGCGGTCCCCATCCAAATTGACAGAGCTTGAGCAATTTTGCCAAGAAGAATGGGAAAAAATTGCAGGATCCAGATGTGCAAAGCTGGTAGAGACTTACCCAAAAAGACTCACAGCTGTAATTGCTGCCAAAGGTGTTTCTACCAAGTATTAACTCAGGGGGGTGAATACTTATGCAACCAGCAAATGTCTTTTTTTTTGTTTAATTAACTTTTGTGTCACAATAAAAAATATTTTGCACCTTCAAAGTGTTAAGTATGTTGTAAAAATCAAATGGTAAAAATCCCAATTAAATCCATTTTAATTCCAGGTTGTAATACTACAAAATTTGGAAAAGTCCAAGGGGGGTGAATACTTATGCAAGACACTGTATGCTCTTACCAATAATGCAGATGAAGGAGATACAGAAAACCATTTTTTATGACCACCTATAATGAGTTCTGGAGGAATGTCTAAAGCCTGATCCCACCTTTATCGTAGGAGACTTCCACATTAAAGTTGGGAACCACAATACAAACTACGAGAGGTGCATGGGCAAACATGGATGCGGAAGCATGAATCACAATGGAGAATGTCTGTTTGTTTTCATAGGCGCCTAACCCATAGGGCAGAGAGGGCATGTTTCCTCCCACTTTGATTACAGGGGGAGGGCAAACTATATATTTAGCCCCACCACTTTTTTTCGCTGAGTGTATACACAGTATTATTCTGTGTTTTGTTATGGTTGAAATAAAAAATGGAAAGGCATTCAGAGGATGCCAGAAGGGCAGCATTACTAGGAAACCACAATAAAACACACCCTCCAGAACACTGGCTTCACCCATGGTCCGCACTGTATTACAGTAGATAACCTTAGCAGCTTAAGACGGAGTGACTCTAGCAGAAGCTGCTGGGCAGTTAAGCGGAGACTACAGAAATGATTAGTTAAATATAGGCTAGGTAGTTATTAGTTTAGTTTGCTTTTATTCTCTATTAATTCAATTCTATTCATTGAAAAAAGGCAAGACAGAATCAGACAGTTTTAAAAAAACACCATCACTAAATAAAATGTTATTAAGCCGTAGTGATAATCTGAAGCAGTGGTATTTCAAAACAACAGAAGCCTGTTATTTGATGTTGTTTCAAAAGACCATAAACACCAAAGCGAAGATCTTTAAGGAATACCAAGTTCTGGACAAGTGAATAAAACAAGTGTGAGATCTGACAGGTGCAAACATGCTGAATAGCTTGCAGATCAGACTGAAACCGCTGCTGAGTTTGGACAGATCGGATGAGTTTACAACATCATTAAAGAACTTGGTGGAAGGAAGTCAAGGCAGACTATGCCAGTAAAAGAACTCAACGGCAAACTCCTAACTACTGAAGCTGAACAAAAGAAGAGCATTTTCAATCTATTAACACAGCACACAGCAGAGCCTCCATCTCCATCAGAAGCAACCACCCAGCTGGATGTTCTAACTGATTCACCACCAGGGGGGGCGATTCTATAGAATCACTAAAAGCTTATAGGAAGCTGGAGTGGATGACATCCCTGCAGAACTCATGACCGTAGACACCAAGCAAACAGCACAGATGATGTAGCCACTGTTATCAAGATCTGGGAGTGTGAGCAGCTTCCTGAAGATTGGAACAAGGGGTTTATAGATAGAAGGCATGTGACACTGTACACAGAGAATCTGTCTGGAAGATACTCTCTCCCAAATCTGTGCCTGTAAAATGTATTAATATTATTTAGGAATTGTATAAGTGATTGCTGTGTTCTGCATGACGGTAATCCAACTGGAGGCACCAGAACATATCCAGATCCGTATCAGAGATGCTAGTATTGAGTGCATAGACAAATTCACCTGCCTCGGGGCAGCTATGATCCAACTGGAGGCACCAGAACATATCCAGATCTGTATCAGAGATGCTAGTATTGAGTGCATAGACAAATTCACCTGCCTCGGGGCAGCTATAATCCAACTGGAGGCACCAGAACATATCCAGATCTGTATCAGAGCCTGACTGACTAAACGACTGTTGGAGTGTCTATATCTGTACAGAAACAGAAGTGAATCCTAGATTGGAACTAGTTTGAAACTGGTCTATATGGTCATCTTTTTATATACAGTACACTGTGCAATAATTACCAAGCATCAGTAATGAATTAGGTAATAATCTGAAAGTCGTGTTGGCTTCTCAGTAAACATGCATAGGATTAAGTCACACTAGGGTAAAGTGTAATGCAATTAAATAATGTGAAATTATAGTCATTGTCCTATTAACATAGAACATTGTTTAAAAGAAGATTTTTTTTTTGTGCTAGTACTTTTTTTCCTTACTTTGATTCAAATGTTTAATTGTGTTAGTAAAGATGACTCGAGAGCTTGAATCAAAATGACAGCTTCAGAAAGTGGTTTGCAGGAGCATCAGGAGGCAGCTGACATGCTTTTGTAACAGGTCATTATGCTGACAGCTTCTTAAGAAACTGCCTGATTGCAGTCACTCACCACTGACAACAGAACAGAGCATGAGGCAGATTCAGTGGTCACGAGTGAAGGATTGGGCTTTTAATAAGTCTACTCTAGCATCATGTACAGTAGCACTGTCTAAAATACTACAACCCCTTGCAGCTAACAAAAAATACCATCGATGCTGCATTGCATTCGTTATATAGGTCTCAAATGTCCATAATTGAAATCTCTGTTTGCAAGCTATGCTTTCAGTTAGTGTTGCGCTTCATTGGTCATTTCCACACCCCTTCAGTGGCTACTTCCCTGTCATGTAGTGTCAGGAAGTGCAAGTGTCCCCAGTATCCTGGGAGTAAGACATTGAAAAACAAGTTTCTTTAACCTACAGCAGAGCCACACATCCTGTTTTAAAATGAAAATGTGTGTTTGCTAGAACATGTGTTTCTTTCTGTGTAGCTAACTGCAAAAGAGTTCAACTGCATTGAATTATTTTGTGAACTACAGTCCCTTTAACAACGCTTCTGTAACAAGGTATTTTGGAACAACTATAGTTAACAAGTTAAACTATCTTTTTGATTTTAAAGCCATGCTCATTTAATTTTGCGCTGCTGCAGTGAGTTTACATTCACATTGGGCTTTTTAAATTGGGGACTGAACAGGATGAAATACGTAATTGGGCGCTCTAACTATATTTAAAAAATCAATGATGCATAATTTCTTCTGGCCAGGGATATATTGCTCTAGTCAAGCGTTTTGATTGCTTAATTAGCAGAGCCTGCAGAGCCTCCATGTAAGACTGCGGCTCTGCTCTACTGGTAATTGTTCTCTTATCAACTTTAGGGAGAATATATTGCAACTTTAAATTTGGCACACCAAGCGTACTGAAAAATGACTGGGTGATATTGTCGGGACCCAGTTGTGAAATGTATTTTTAATTGAGTTAATGACTGAATGCCAACAACTCTCTTTTAGCTAATTTAGACTTTAGGGTTTCATTCGGCTTCATTATCTGCATGCTGCAGGATGACAAAGTTACTTTTCCATTTTACTGGGAAAAAGCCTGATGGAGTTCTCTGTGTTACTCCTAGCAATTTATTTTGTAATTCATTTTGGTGCTGCATTGATACCACTGGAGACCTGGAATCTGTTTACACACAAAACACAAGCAGTGGCGATGTGAGCTTCTCCACCTTGAAAGCATGCCTCGTCCTGCCCTGGCCAGAGCCACACTATGGGGGGAGATAGTGGAGTGTCTTCAGAAAAAAAGAAAATAGTGTAAGCCAGACTCTTCGGAGGAGCCGGCTGGGTTCTGGAAGTGTTGTCCTAAACAAGATTTCTTCATTCAATAGTCTTTTTATTTTCTTAGGCACAGATTTTGCAGTTTATACCGAGCTAAACAATACATTCTCCTATTAATTCGTTCACCTGTTTGCTAGTGATATGAAATTGTATTGAAAGACAATTGCAAGTAATCACTTTTGGTGATGTAATCTGACACTTGCTTTTGAGCTGTACTGCCTGTTTGTGTTTCCTTCAGCCAAATGCCACGTTTAAAAAAAAAAAGAAAAAAGATAAAAAATTCATCCCAGAGTGGCTCATCCAGTTAAAGCGCTGCCGCTGGGAGTGCAGGATGAGTCACACAGCTTGGACGGCACCAGTTCGCATCCAGGCTGTGCAAAGAGGCCGAACTTTGCTGGGGACCCCGAGGGGGGCGTCACATTGGCTCTGACGCTTCCTGGGTGGGGGATGGGAAACCGGGAGGGCTTCCTTCTCCTCATTGTGCAACAATGAACCCTACTGGACAGACACTGAGCACATTCAGAGTGGATAAGAGGCAGGGCTGGTCTCCATTCTTCGGGATCGGTAGCCCACCCACCTCTGCTCTGCATTGCTCGGCGTAAAAGCGATTCTGGCTTTAGGCTTGTGAGATCAGAGGACGCTCACACGCCCTCAGAACGTCTGTGCTGTGTGGGGACCCGCTGCAGTGAGGAGAAAAAAACATAATTGGAAATTCTAAATTGGAGGAAAAATAAATGAAAATATTAATTGGTCACTCTAAATAAATAAAAAAATAATAATAAGTAAAAAATACATCAAGCATATATATTAGTGTAAATTACCAGCTGCACGACAAAGTAGAATACTCTGTTTAACAGATCTGGTTTGATATGCTGTAAGCTTTCAAGTTCAGACTAATAGAGGTAACTTACTGAGTGCTATTTTATTTAGGTTAGCTGAAGAGAAATGTAGTTTACTGAGTGCTATTTTATTTAGGTTAGCTGAAGAAAAAGTGTGATATAGCTGTTCAATTTCTGATACTGTTTAAAAGAAATACATTGAATAAAAAGAAAAATCGGCTTACTTGGGACTTGGTACGATACGCTTGTGGTACTGCTGTGAAGGGAAAGCACGATGAGCTATTGTGAAATATTGGGGATACCCTCCAGTTGCCCTTGTACCAAGGTCTTTAGAAGAAGAACGTTTTTCAAGATTCATTTTTTGCGCTCTGTTTTTGGATACCAAGATTAACAAGATTAATTGGTCAATTATTTGTGTGATTAATCAATTAAAACCGGTACTTCAAACGATTTCCAATGTTACAATAGTTAAACAATCTTATTAAGTCACATAATGATAATTAAAACAGGGGTTCCCTGTCACAAGTATACTGACTCAGTTCTTTATTTTTATGTTTGTACCTACTCTGTCAATTGCAGTGAATAATTTGTCATGTTACATAATACATTTTTAATATTGCATATGCTGTGGATGTGTTTCTAGAATGTGTAAATAAGGGGGTATATTAGGAGGGTCATGGCAGACCCAAGCCACTTCAGAGGGGGGGGGGGGGGTGCCAGTTAGAAAAATGTTTGAAATCTGCTGCAATAAAAGATCCTTATCTATTTAGGCAGAGTTATATCATATGGGATTTTTGTGCCAACAGTATTGAGGAAATACAAATATCAGCCATTGTCTGCTTATGTTAATTCCTTTCCTTGTCAGAAGAGCAATTAAGAAGCTTCTGATATGCAGGTCATGACTTATTAAAGCAGTGCTGTCCATTCTGTTTCATAATATTGTGATGGAATGGAAATGCAGCTTGTGGAAGGTTATAGTTGTGAACCTTGGCAAGGCGATGTGCATGCATAATGACAGTGAAAGTGCCCTTGCTCTGCCAGTTCCCATCAGGGTAAGTAAGGATGGCACCAGCTTGTTACGGAGGTATTTAACTGTCATAGCCTGTCAACCTGCTCTGTGCCCCTGCATGCTGCATTGGCCACCTTGAAATTGATGAGATTGACCTTTGATAAATGACAGTCCACACTTCAGCTAAATTAAACACAGGTTTTCATTTTCCTTCAGCCACTGCCTGTAGTTGGAACAAATCAATTAAATTAGTGTGTGTTATTGGTTTGTTTGAAATGAAGTCTTTCGATGCTGCACTTCTGTATACCGGTCAAGGAAAGATAACTCAGTCAACACTGAAGACCAGTCTAGTACAGTAGTGTAGGAAAGATAACTCAGTCAACATTGAAGACCAGTCTAGCACAGTAGTGTACGAAAGATAACTCAGTCAACACTGAAGACCAGTCTAGTACAGTAGTGTAGGAAAGATAACTCAGTCAACACTGAAGACCAGTCTAGTACAGTAGTGTAGGAAAGATAACTCAGTCAACATTGAAGACCAGTCTAGCACAGTAGTGTACGAAAGATAACTCAGTCAACACTGAAGACCAGTCTAGTACAGTAGTGTAGGAAAGATAACTCAGTCAACACTGAAGACCAGTCTAGTACAGTAGTGTAGGAAAGATAACTCAGTCAACATTGAAGACCAGTCTAGTACAGTAGGGTAGGAAAGATAACTCAGTCAACACTGAAGACCAGTCTAGTACAGTAGTGTAGGAAAGATAACTCAAGACCAGTAGTACAGTAGTATTGGAAAGCAGATCTGTAAACAAACATAATGATATGTAAATCTATGCTCATAAGTAACTACCCAAGAGTAGAATTTCTGTTACTTGGTGCTAGCAAAGTGGTGAGTTGCCAACATGCATTGTGTAAGTAAGTATGACACTCAAATACCAGCAGGAAATTCAGATAATATCACAACATGGATGGAAAAACATAAATACATATGCAGTTAATTGAAGTGTCACAACTTGTTTTGTGAATCCTAGAAATATGACTAATATTACTTCCCTCGCTATAACACGGGTCTCGGGGGACACACAATATGAGCTTCATAACCAAAGAGCGTTATATACCGGGGAGGGGGTGGGGGTCGCCGTGGGACACATAACAACACACATCTGACTAAAATACAAAATAAAATAACTCCCTCTCTATAACGCACATATAGTGAAGCAAAAATGTAACTTTCCATGAATTAACCATGCATAAAGCACCATGTAATCAACGCTATATTTTTTACAAAGAAAAAAAAAGGTAACATTCCCACTCATTTGAATGAGCAGTTTTTAAACTATAAATAGCCTGGCTAAACGGCTGCCGGAGCAGGTGTGAAGCGAAGCTGAAGCGTCTCGTCTCCCAGAGAAAGCTGCAGCTCCTCTCGCAGCAAAAAAGTCAATACATTAGGAAAGATAACCACGTAATAGGCCTAATATTTATTTAGTTATAAAACAAATGCTGAATAAGCTGTCTTTGTTATAAAGTGCCAGCGCAGCTTTTCTTTAGTTCAGATATTGTATCAAAAGGGAGAGACAAATGGAAGTAAGACTGAGAAGTTGTTCACAGTTTGAACAACACCGGTTCTGTATTTACTGTAGAAATATTGCATGAATCACCAGTATAGGGAATCGGGGGACATGCTGTAGGAGCTTTATATCCGAGGCCCGTTATAACCGAGAGCCTTACAGCGAGGGAGCACTGTGTATTATCAACATGTTCCTACCACTTATTTTCTGTTTATCTGTTTAATATCCTATTTTGTGTTGTGTATGAATCTCTGTTGTTGTTGTTTCTTCTTAGTATTTGTCATCCTTAACTCTTCCAGCTCAAACTGCTTCTGAATAGACTCATCAAGGCTGATTGTGGGGATGTGTATTGTGCTGTGCACAGAAGCCCATAGCTGAAGCATTGTGCATTGCAGGCCTTTTCTCACTCCGACGTCGAGGAGTCTTTTCAGAAGACACGTTATCAGTATCACAAAAAACTCAATTTTGGGAAAAGCAATTCCTTTTTTGAATTTCTCTTTTGCTTCCGAGAACAGGATGTTGTAGAACATCCTGCTGCAGGCTGTTGCAAACGTGTTCCTGTTGGCCTCTCTGAGTGAGAGATGGGAAACAATCCTGTTGGTACAAGGGCTTTTCATCACAGCAGATTTGAATCTGTTAAGTCTAGACTGAAGATGTATTTGTTTGCTTATGGTTTTTTTTTTTTATAGTTAAAACTACTAGTTCTTTTGTGATCTTTTAAATTGTAATTGTGAAGTGCTCTGTGATTATTGTATTGAAAGCATAGTGTACTATATTTGAAGGGGGAGGAAGCCTGTGTGTCTACATCTGAAACCTGTGGAGAATGTAAACTGCTGGACTGATTTCTGAACACCCAGACATGCAAACAGTGAAAGAATGTACTACGACACAGAGGAATCGTACTGAGTCCAGTGTAACTAGATCCTGCCCATAGCCAAAGAGATTTGATTTGTATTCCATGCACACCTTTTATGTTTGGTACACATTAGGACATTTCATTTGCACCTGGGATGAGCAACAGTTGGGACATTGATGTTTTAATTAACTGGAAACGTCATCAACATAAAAGCTGGGTGAGATCTAAATATACATGATGCTGCTCTAGCCATCACAGTTCAATAAATCTCAGGCTCTCATTAAATATATGATTTCCTTTCATTTTTCCCTTTTATGTAAAGAAAAGCATTGCTTTTATGGTAAAAGAGTAATAAATAGTTTTACCTGAATATTCTGAAAGATCAGATGTGTGTGTGTTACAAATTGGAACACATTCTTCTTAAGATTAATGTCACGTACTGAGCCGTATTGATTTGTATTTTTACTGCTGTCAAACACCTTGTGCCTTCCTCTACATAAGAGATTGTAAAGTGGTTGTACCTAAAACAATAACTCCGTAAACCTTACCTGTCATGGACTTCCATTCACTCCACAGTTGTCAAACATGCGCTCCTAAAAGAAACGCAGGTTAGAGCAAACATGTGTTTTCATTTAAACCATCTGATACTACTAAAGTTCAAATCAAATGGTCTGGGATTGTATATACCTGCTGGGTGACCAGTAAGAGGCCAGTACATATGCCTTCCAATTCTCAACAGCACAGGCAACCTCTTTAAAAGTTTAAATATTGCCTTTGTTATTGTGTCTCCACACTGGGTACTTAGCCATTGACTGGCGTTAGAGTAATTGCTGCAACAGATGCGCCCCTTGCTTCAACACCTTTCCATACCTTGGTGCATGATGGTCATAGTCTTGGAATACTGCAGTATTAGTCCATCCTTGTCCAATTGATCTGACAGGAGCTTTTAGAAAGGAATATATTAGTGCTGGGACGAACACAGGATTTTCATGTTTGGATATTCGCTCATTTTTCAAAAAGTAATAAAAGCCATTATATTGCTCTGAACGCAGGCACAGATAGCATAGCAGCAGGCAGGGGCGTGGCCGTGGCCCCTGTGTGTGTGCCTTTATTTTACAGCAAGACCTTACAATATGTAACATGTTAAAATAGAAAAATACCCCAGGATAATGAAGATTATTATTGTTATGCTTATGTGTTTATAATGTGGGTCTGCATCGGCCACGCTAAACTCACCTGTCTACAGATTACAAGGCTGACAATTTGTTTTTAATTGAAAGCACTTTGAGATTATACACACAGCACAAACTAACTGTGTGATTTAAAAGTTTCAATTGAAATGTGTCGGTTCAGTGAGACCTTAAAGGAAAATTATTAGGAACCTCTGTATTCGTTCCATCCCTAATATAAATGGCATACAAAATTAATCTCATATATATATATATATATATATATATATATATATATATATATATATATATATATATATATATATATATATATATATTCATCTCTCATATCAAACTGAGCTCTTTCATTTGCCATTTGCGCAAATTCTGGTGTAGTGAATACGAACATCTGATTTTTGTATCCGAATACATGTAAAAGATATATATATATACTGTATATGTGGAACAGCACTAGAATATATCATCCTTGTGTTAGGGTCAGCTAGGAGACACACACGGAAGTACCATCGATAATAGATAGTCTTGCAAATACCCAGCTAATCACTGAGTCATATTAATCATTTTACGTAAATATGAGCTGCATAGTACTGACTGTAAAGAACAGACTCTTTGGTCAGAAGATTATTGGTCAGAAGTGTTGTTGTTTTAACGTGGAGGTGTAATTCAGTGGAGAGGAGAGGGCTAGGTTGCACCCTGTGGCACTTGTTGTTAGCTTTTAGTTTTTAGCTTTTCCTCCCCGTTTATCCACAGAGCAGGGAAAGCATATAGTGGCAATGTTATACTTCACAAGTGTGACTTAGACCTACACTGGCCTGGAGGCATTACCCTTTCTCTGAGGGAGTGAAGGGAGCAGTTTAGTCTACCTGGACTTGGGGGAACACCCTTTCTGTTGTGGGTGAGGGAGCAGTTCAGTCTCCATGCCTCAAGCCTGCCCTGGATTTGAGGGAACACCCTTTCTGTTATGGGTGAGGGAGCAGTTCAGTTTCCATGCCTCAAGCCTGCCCTGGATTTGAGGGATCATCCTTTCTGTTAGGGGTGAGGGAGCAGTTCAGTCTCCATGCCTCAAGCCTGCCCTGGATTTGAGGGAACACCCTTTCTGTTAGGGGTGAGGGAGCAGTTCAGTCTCCATGCCTCAAGCCTGCCCTGGATTTGAGGGAACACCCTTTCTGTTAGGGGTGAGGGAGCAGTTCAGTCTCCATGCCTCAAGCCTGCCCTGGATTTGAGGGAACACCCTTTCTGTTGTGGGTGAGGGAGCAGTTCAGTCTCCATACCTTAAGCCTGCCCTGGATTTGAGGGAACACCCTTTCTGTTGTGGGTGAGGGAGCAGTTCAGTCTCCATGCCTCAAGCCTGCCCTGGATTTGAGGGAACACCCTTTCTGTTAGGGGTGAGGGAGCAGTTCAGTTTCCATGCCTCAAGCCTGCCCTGGATTTGAGGGAACACCCTTTCGGTTAGGGTGAGGGAGCAGTTCAGTCTCCATGCCTCAAGCCTGCCCTGGATTTGAGGGAACACCCTTTCTGTTAGGGGTGAGGGAGCAGTTCAGTCTCCATGCTTCAAGGCTGCCCTGGATTTGAGGGAACACCCTTTCTGTTAAAGGGGAGGGGTAGTTCAGTTTCCATGCCTCAAGCTTGTCCTTCACTGGACTCTTAGTATATGTACCCCTTTGTCAGCTAGAAATGTTGCTGAACTGAGCAGTATGCTGTTGTTGTGCTTCAGTGCTGAATGCAGTACTTCCCAAACATGTCCTTGGTGGCCTCTGTGCCTGACAGTCACATGCACATTTGCACTAATCAGTGTCTTCTTGCTCATGTTTGTTCTAATAAATTACAAACAATACCCACGGCTCTGCCATTGAACACTGCAGCGTGCATCAGTTTGAATGTATGTCTGCAGTGGTATAAACAGTGGAGGGAATGAAACACACGTTTGTGATTTGAAGGGTTATAAATCACTAAGTGTTTTATAATGTTGTTATATGTATATGTGCTAACTGTATTAGAGGCTGGATACCATTGCAGAATTGATCTCATTCAAATGCCATTTTGCAAACTTTACGCGATTGTCCTTGTGACATTTTCCTGAAGAGTGGCGTTTTCCTTGGCCTGCGACCATTGAGACCTTCACCATGCAATACTCGACCTATGGTTGAAATGGAAACCCCAGTCCCACTTGCAGCCAATTCACTTTGAATATCTTTAGCAGTCAATGTACTTTGTACATTGTACTTCTTGATAATAGAAACAATAATTGAAATTGGGATACTCAAATTCTTGGAAATCTTCTTGTATCCTTCTCCAGCTTTATGACAATAAATCATTTTTTAGCATTTTTGGAGTTTTGCAAAAAAAATTGCTGAAATAAATAATTGTAGACATCTAGTTCTTGTAACTTTTTTCCTCATCCACAAAAACAAAACTTTTGCTACAAAAGATTTTCCTGAAAATTCTTTGTTTTCGAGACATTTCTAGAAATCATAAATCATTTGGGTATGTAAACCTTTGACCACAACTGTATATAGATTGAACATATAGGACCTAATAGTTTCATCATGCAATTATATGCTGAGATCTAGCTGTCATAAAGCTGTCACAGATCCATCGAATGAACTATGGTTTCTGCACAGGATTGCTTCAAGGGCTTCATGTTGAAAGGTGTTCTATTGAACCTCACAGATAATCTCAGCCCAGCAGGATCCAGATACAGCCGGTTGAATCTTGGAACCCTGACTGTGACAGGGCTTCCAGGAACAAGATGAAATATACACAATGAAATCCATTTCCATTTCATAACGGCACAAATACGCTCCCTCAGCAGTTGACGTCTTGCTAGATAACAGACCGTGTTTTGAAAAGGTTTAATTAATGAAAAGGCTTCCTTTCAGCCAGCGTTTTTGTAAATGAATTTGGTTTGTCACTGCTAGCACATCCTATTTCTTCTAATCCTATTACTACCGTTAGATCATTCCACCATTCAGCAACAGAGAGAGTAGGCCTATTTGATTCTTTTGACACAAAGTCGTTTTCTTTACCATAATCCGTGCTTGAAAGTATTTCGCTTTCCTTGTATTCTGGAACTTAGTGATTTGACGCAAGTAGCAACTATATTTAAATGTATTAAGGAATAGCTAACAATATATATTTTCACAGGGGTATTGTTTTTATCTTTATGTCAATTAGATGAAGCCAGATGCTTAAAGGTCTGCTATTGTATACACACTCAAATCTATGTTTTAAATTAAATAATAATACACTCCTTGGGTCACATTTGTTTTCATTTTTAGATCATTTTAAAACTGTTAATGTGAACTCTATGGAGTACAAGACATTGCCCTGCCAAAAAAACATCTATATGCATTATCAAGTATAGCATAGATAAAAAATATATATATATATGCATTATCAAGTATAGCATAGATAAAAAGTGTTATGTGGCGACTGAAGGGGATATGACAATGGACGAATTAATTTTATGTAAAACAACAATAAAATATTGTATTGAATATGTATGCTGGCTAAGTTGGCTGTTTGTCTGGGCCCTAGTGTCTCTGTGCATTATTACATGTGAATTCATCCGCCAACTTCTTACACATGTTTATTAAAACATTTCCCCCAGTGAAACTCAGTGAGTGTACGTTTCACGAGTGTACAGTACAGTGTGTGGAGCCTGCTTGTGAATGTTAATGTGGGTGATTGAGGTTGACACCATTGTGAGCCAGCGCTTTGATTCTGCCATGCTGCTGTCAGTGAAATGAAATATGATTTTAAAGCTGAATATAATTTGTTTTAAATCATATGTGCAGTATAGTGCACTATGATATTAGTTGTTTATCAAACACCATTTTACAAAATGTATTTTTAAATGCTTTGCTTACTTTAACAGATATTTAACCTCCTACTACGAAAAGAAGTAACCAGAGCATCCCACAGGGAGACACTGTGTTCAAAGGGTGGAATAACAAGAGCTATAACGGAACTTCAAATGTAATTCATACGATTTGTAGCGAACAAAAACATTTTATAAATCTTACCTATTGTGAAGATTTGAAAGAAACACATGTTGTTGTTGTTGTTATTATTTTGAACAAGATATCTGGTACTACACGATGTTAAAGGAATCTTTCTTTGCTTTCAGATAGTGCTGCACATCCTTGGTCATTTCACCTTGTTGGGTGACATTATCCTCACCCCAGCTGCTTCCATATTGGCTGACATGCTTTCAGTCAGTAACTGCTCTGACCCAGAAGACACTGCTCAGGTGAAATGACCTAGGGAGTGCAAGTGAGAGTAAAGCATGGAAACTGGAAACTTTCTTTAACCTGCTGTATTACCAGCAATAATTTCTTAAATAGAAAATGTACCCTTCGAAACTGCACATCTGAGACCTATGTGACTAATGGAAGCGGAAAAAAACAACATTAATTTGTTGGCTTCAATCATATGAAAACTATGTACTTGAATCACACCATATTGTTGTGCCAAACTGCGCATGCATCTTTAAAGTGATGTTCTCTGTGATGTCTGTTACAGAAATGTCGGGGACGGGTGTGGATATTTCCCTGGTGCATTGGAAGCAGCAGTGGCTGGAGAATGGTACCCTCTACTTCCATGTGTCCATGAGCAGTGCAGAGCACCTGTCCCAGGTGACGCCCCCCCCTCTCCGGGAGCCCTCGGAGATTGTGGACGAGCAGATGCACGTTCTCCATATTTCTGTCATGGTATGTACCCGGAGGCCATGTGCTTTTGTAGCGAGGTGACCAGAACTGGACGCAATATTCTAAATGAGGTCTTACTAATGCATTGTAAAGTTTTAGCATTACTTCCCTTGATTTAAATTCAACACTTTTCACTATATATCCAAGCATTGTGTGCACATTGCCGAGTCAACATAAACTCCTAGATCTTTTTTATAGATTCCTCCTTCAATTTCAGTATTTCCCATATGGTATTTATAAAGGACATTTTTATTTCCTGTGTGCAGTACCTTACACTTTTCTTTATTAAATGTAATTTGCCATGTGTCTGTCCAGTTCTGAATGCTGTCTAGATAATTTTGAATGACCTTTGCTGCTGCAACGGTGTTTGCCACTATTTTTGTGTCGTCTGCAAATTTAACAAGTTTGCTTACAATACCAGAATCTAAGTCATTAATGTGTATTTGGAAGAGAAGAGGTCCTAATACTGATCCCTGTGGTATTCCACTGGTTACCTTGCTCTATTTTGAGGTTTCTCCTCTAATCAGTACTTTCTGTTGTCTACATGTTAACCACTCCCTAATCCATGTGCATGCATTTCCTTGAATCCCTACTACATTCAGTTTGAGAATTCATCTTTTATGCGGGACTTTGTCAAAAGCTTTCTGGAAATCTAAATGAACCATGTCATATGCTTTGCAATTATCCAATTTCTATGTTGCATTCTCAAAAAAATAAGCAGGTTAGTTAGACACAATCTCCCTTTCCTAAAACCATGCTGACTGTCTCCCAGGATACTGTTACCATATAGGTAGTTACCTGGTTCGGTTTTGTCTCTCTTTTTGTGGATCGGTATTACGTTTGCAATTCTCCAGTGTGTCGGTACAACCCTTGTCTCAAGAGTTGCATGATCGTATTTAGCGGTTTGTAAGTAACTTCTTTCATTTATTTGAGTACTACTGGGAGGATCACATCCGGCCCAGTTTATTTTAAGAGCGCCTAGTCCCTTTAACACTTCTGCCTCTGTTATGCTAAAGTTATCTGTTGTGTGTATCCTCCTTTGTAAAAATTGTGAAAAGTAATCATTTAATATATTTTCTAAATGATTTTGGTAAGGTTATTGCATGTAAAGTAATTTATGTACAAATCAAGAGGTAATAATAAGGGTGTAAAGTGCACTGGTGAGACCATGCTAAGAATACTGTACTTTACCAAAAGGTCATTGTGGCCTTGCTCTATTTTGAGGTTTCTCCTCTAATCAGTACTTTCTGTTGTCTACATGTTAACCACTCCCTAATCCATGTGCATGCATTTCCTTGAATCCCTACTACATTCAGTTTGAGAATTCATCTTTTATGCGGGACTTTGTCAAAAGCTTTCTGGAAATCTAAATGAACCATGTCATATGCTTTGCAATTATCCAATTTCTATGTTGCATTCTCAAAAAAATAAGCAGGTTAGTTAGACACAATCTCCCTTTCCTAAAACCATGCTGACTGTCTCCCAGGATACTGTTACCATATAGGTAGTTACCTGGTTCGGTTTTGTCTCTCTTTTTGTGGATCGGTATTACGTTTGCAATTCTCCAGTGTGTCGGTACAACCCTTGTCTCAAGAGTTGCATGATCGTATTTAGCGGTTTGTAAGTAACTTCTTTCATTTATTTGAGTACTACTGGGAGGATCACATCCGGCCCAGTTTATTTTAAGAGCGCCTAGTCCCTTTAACACTTCTGCCTCTGTTATGCTAAAGTTATCTGTTGTCTGTATCCTCCTTTGTAAAAATTGTGAAAAGTAATCATTTAATATATTTTCTAAATGATTTTGGTAAGGTTATTGCATGTAAAGTAATTTATGTACAAATCAAGAGGTAATAATAAGGGTGTAAAGTGCACTGGTGAGACCATGCTAAGAATACTGTACTTTACCAAAAGGTCATTGTGGCCTTGGAGTGAATCCAACGAAGCACAGCCAGGCTAATGCTAGGAGCTATGAAGAGAGGTTGAGGGAACTGAAACTGCTTAGCCTAAAACACACGAATTAGGGGGACTGGCTTTAAATTCTTAAAGAAGAGGGCAAATACAACCCTAAGCACAGCACAGAAACCAGGCCCAGAGAACGCAGTTGGAAATGAAGTGGAGACAGACTGACTGTAGGACAGATGAGAGCATGGAATAAGTTGCCTCTCCATGTTGTTGATCCTGAATTATTTGGACCGTTTGAGACATTTTGAGATCAGATACTAGGAATGGGATAAGCATAGAGACACGGAGTGGCCTGCCCTACTGTACTTTGGAAATGTTCTTGTGTTTGTATCAGTATTGTACCGACCTGTTGTTTTATTGTATTACCTGTATTCATTAATTAATGACATTAGATTTAGACACAATAGTGTGGATTTTCCACCTAACCGTATTAGGCTGTGTTAAAAATGCCCCTTCATTATATGTACAGTATATAAGGGACAAGCCATATGATTGTGTGTTTTTTTTTTACTTTACTATTTAGACTAACATGAGCCCTTTTCAATCTGGTTGGTTTTTGGTTGCCCTGATGTATTTGAATCTCATTTAGTGTTGGCTGTTTCCTACAAATGTTTCTATTTTAATCTTGGAAAAGTGGCTGTATGCTGTATCCTCAGACTGTGGAGACAGCAGGCTGTAATCATTCGTAGTACCTATTAGTGCCCTCTGCAGTGCAACACACTAGTTAATCAGTGATGATTTGAATCTACACTCAATTTACCACTCGCCAAGTCAAATCAAATTAGCTTTGATGGTCTACAAATTGATTTGAGTGCAAATTCAGTCCTGTTGCTTATGTTGCATTGTGTGGCTCCATTTATTTATTTTTATATAAATTTAGACTCTCCACTATTTTTACCTCTGATTTTCCCCCAATTTGGAATGCCCAATTATTATTATTATTTTTCTCCTTTACCACGGCGATTCCCCACACAGCTCAGGGACCCGAGGCTCAGTGGGCGTCCTCCAATCCCACGGGCCAATCAGCGTGTTTTTACACCCAGGAACTCAAGAGCGGATCTCTGCAGGCTACTGGCCTCTGGAGGACAAAGACCAGTCAAGTAAATCTCTGCCCCCAAGCTCACTCTGCGTCTGGCTTGTAGGGGTCGCCGCAGAGCAGTGTGGAGAAACAGTCTAAGCCGGATCCCAGCTCCCCAACCCTGGGAGTGCCAAAGCCAATGCAGCGCCCCCCGGTGTCCCCAGCGAAGACCATCTGCCTCGCACAACCAGGATTGGAACTTGCGATCCCTGGTTGCAGGCCGCACGGCAGTGCTTTTACCAGGTGAGCCATTCGGGGACTCCCCGTGTGGCTCCATATTTGCAGAAGTGGGTTACAATAAAGCTACACTACTAATAAAAACATGAAATATTAGGATAACTGAAGTGAAATCACACATGTACGGCTTTTCAGAAACGTTTTCTTTGTTGGTTTGAGCATCATCACTTCCCTGTTAAGTAGAGCAGACTGTCGCCCAGTCTTTTTGCAAACTTTTTTTTTTTCTTCATTTCTTTTTTTGTTCTTGTTCTTGTTGATCGAGCTGAACAGGTTCCACAGCCCCTCCCCCTACATCACTTCAGTTCGAAGGCAGGTGATCCAGTTGGGACTCAGTTAACAGATACTGTTTTGGTGGTTGTTTTCCTTGATCACCGCTGGTTGTAATGTATAGTTAAGGTGATGCTTGTCTGCAGTAACTCTTTATATGGAATGGGCACCTGGGCACCATATACGAGACCGAGGCCCATTTGCAAAACTTGATCTCTTCTTTAACAGGGTTTTTTACTCTTTGAAAACAGCTGAGAAGGTTTTTTTTAATGAATGCCACCCTTCTGCGACGGAATATAGGGCATTGTACCTCGTGCTATTGTTACCTGTATCTAGTAATACTTACAGTCACTTGTTTATAAGTGTACTGTACCCCCCCTTGTTGAGTTAATGGTGGCATTGATATTTTGTACTTTTTTCTGCAATCATTCTTCCATTAATGTTTCCTTTCATTGAAGTGTATTTATAGTCATGAATATACCCTGAACCAATACTTCAAAACCATTGATTGCTGTCCTCCCGGAGCATACAGAAGTATCCTATAATGCCAGATCTCATTTTCTGCTGTTTCTCATCCATCAGATTGAAATCTTTTAGTTACCAGTCTTTAATCATCTGGTTGCTATTTCAGCACTGTTGCATTATTATGCGTTGAATGTGTTTTTTAACGCAATTGCACCCCCTGCATATATAATAGCCTTGTGTTGTTCAGAGATGCCAAAACAATTTAGCAGTTGCTGTTGATTCAGTGCCTGTCCTTGCCCGTCTGCTTCCAATTGCTGATGCCAATTGAGTGCTAAAGGTTGTTCTTTTCCTGACAGTGCTGCTTCTCCTGAAATTCAGAACACTCTTGAGAGGAGATTGAACGGGAAGGAGAACGGCTGTCATTCTGCAGCTTTGTGTTCAGAAAGCTCTTGTTTCAGCTGTCATGACGTACACATCACAGCAGCGCTCATAATCTCTTCATTCACTGATACATTTTAAAGGGAAATATAAGCCAAGCTACACAGACACTCAAGCAAATAAATAAATCGTCAGAAACCACTGAAGCAAACGTCAAATTAAATAGAATCAATAGTGAAGTAGTGAACGTTTCTCTCTACAGGTGAGAACGACACTGAGGTACATAGTGATTAACACCAGTCATCAGCTACTTTACTCCCGACAAAACAGACAAGCAGCCATTTAATCAGGATTGAGCTTCACTCACTCCTGGAAATGCACTCATAGTGCAGACATGTTTAACAAAGCACCCAGCAGCAGAGACCGGAACACAGATCACATTCCACTTTTCAATATGTACAGTATGCAGGGAACAAGGGTAAGCTTATTCCACACTGGGAATCTGTAAAGGGATGTAACTTCATGTAACTTCATACATTACATTCAGACTTAGCTTCTGCAGTTAATACAATTAGAGTATGTTATCATAACAATATAGTTAAAGAGAACATTTAAATAACAGGTAGATGCCAGTTAAAAATGCTCCAAAAAATTACAAAGTAGCCTGTCCCTAAGTGTGGACAATGGCACTTACTGGGTTAAAGGGATGCCTTTGATAATATACATTTTCCTTATGTTTAATGAATGTGCTGATCAATATCTTATTGTGTATTCTCTATCACTCTCAGTGGTTGTTTTCAGCTTTCTGAAAGTTAATTTTTGTGAGGTGGTATTTAACTTTAATTTCTGCACCCTCTGCAACTGTGACAAATGGCCGGTTTTTATCTGCAACATGAAAGAAAAACTCATCAAATTGCAATATCAAACTGGGGCTGCAGCCAGTTCCATCTGCAGTCTACAATCTAATCTGCAACCGAACATGAAAGTCATATAACTGCGATTTATAAATGATTTCAATTACAACATTTCCCTGACAGTATAATGTATTCACATGCCTCGTGTTCTGTCAGCTGACTGGTTTGAGATTTAAAATCTGTCTCTTTTGTCCTTTGCATTGGACAGTCATTATGTAACATCCACCAGCAGTGTGGAGAGATGGCATTCTGCCAGTCCGCAATCCTAACTGGGGCTGCCAGAGTCCTAATGGAAATGCTGTTGATGGAAATTAACAAGTCTGATTTCAAATGGCTTTCAAATCAGACCGAGTAGCAGTTGTAATACAAAGTTACAGTCCAATAGAGGACAAGAATAACAGATGCATACCTGTAGTGATCATTTTTCAAACCACCACACCAGAAATTCAGTTTAAGGAGTCTTTTCAGAAGCAGACCCAGTGGTTGAAAAGGGGCATATTTGTGCTGTTAGTAAGACTGGGTAATGATGTTTAATCAGAAGCAACAGTAGACTGGTAGAGAACATACACAACATGTTATTAAACTGGTAAGAAAGTAACATTTGCAGCGCTGATGTGATTTTCTTACGTAAATCACTGCCGAGTGCACAAGCACTGTTGTGAAGCACACAAATACCAATAAAAACAGTTTGTCTGGGCAACACTGATGGAGCAGCTGATTAGTTGATGTTGCCAACGTTCCAGTTTGTGTGAAAAGATACACTTTTGGAAGTTTAGGCTGATATTCGGGGGAGGGGTTATTGAATGACTGCTCTAAATAGGATTATTGAATAATTGCTCATTAGTTCACTTCCTATGTAAATCTCAGGTAAACTCACCCGGGCGTTGCCGTCACAATCCCAGTTGTAATCCTACAGCTGTGCCGCCATTTCAAGACAGACGAGCACTTGTTGTTTTATTTCTATGGTCTGTGCTTCCCCCTGCATCGTCAGGCTTTTGTTTACTGCATTGTTACATTTTCTTTGGTTGTGAGCGGTTCGTCTCGGTTTGTTTACGTGCTGGTTTGTCACGTGAGTTTTTGTTTGGGATGTTCTGTTTGGGGGGCTCGCCATGCCTCTTCGGCTTCACAGGTACCCGCTTGTCCTCCATTGTGTTCTGTGTTTTGTTGTGAGCGGTTCGTCTTGGTTTGTTTATGTGCTGGTTTGTCACGTGAGTTTTTGTTTGGGATGTTCTGTTTGGGGGGCTCGCCATGCCTCTTCGGCTTCACAGGTACCCGCTTGTCCTCCATTGTGTTCTGTGTTTTGTTGTGAGCGGTTTGTCTTGGTTTGTTTACGTGCTGGTTTGTCACGTGAGTTTTTGTTTGGGATGTTCTGTTTGGGGGGCTCGCCATGCCTCTTCGGCTTCACAGGTACCCGCTTGTCCTCCGTTGTGTTCTGTGTTTTGTTGTGAGCGGTTCGTCTTGGTTTGTTTACTTGCTGGTTTGTCACGTGAGGTTTTGTTTGGGATGTTCTGTTTGGGAGGCTCACCATGCCTCTTCGGCTTCACAGGTACCTGCTTGTCCTCCGTTGTGTTCTGTGTTTTGTTGTACTTTTACTTGCTTGTACAGTCCCGATAATGATCACATATAAATGATCACGCTTCACCGTTAAAGCATGTGTTTCCCATTTACCTTGTAAATGTTGCACCTTATGCTCACGTCTGAGTTTGTTCTGTCTGCAGTAATTATGGCTGTCTGTCCTGTGCTTGCCCTCCACCTCTGAGTGGGCTCCAACAACTGAGTGGGCTCCAATAATGCCGCCGTAGTGATACACGCATTGAATCACGGGAAAGCACGATTGAACCATGTGATTGATTGTCCTATCTTTTTGCAATCATCGTCGCAAGTCGAGTTGCCGGTTTCTGCCGCTAGTGGTCTCCCTCTTCCCAAGAGTGAAATCCTTCAGTCATGAACAGGTTCTTGCAGTTTTGGTGAACATAATTGATTTAACCCTTTGCAGTCCATTTATTAAGTGCGCCCCGCCCCACCCTTTCGTTCGCTATCGCTTTCACATATGTTAATAAATAAATAATAATAATAATAATAGTCGTACATACCGGTCAATCATCTCCTGATCACTCGTTTTATCACCAAACTCCTCATTAATGCGATCCAAGTCATTATTTTATTACTATAACATCTAAAAAAAGCTCTGCAAATGTCCGTGATGTTCTCTGTGCGGTGATGCAAATAGAACACGGAACCAGCATGTTCTAAAAAACAAACAAAGAGACTACCAGTGTGAAGCGGCAAACCAGCCTTCATCAGGGTGTGCATAGACCCTTTATGTTTAATAAGCAGCCTTCATCAGGGTGTGCATAAACCCTTTATGTTTAATAAGCAGCCTTCATAAGGGTGTGCATAAACCCTTTTATGTTTAATAAGCAGCCTTCATCAGGGTGTGCATAGACCCTTTTATGTTTAATAAGCAGCCTTCATCAGGGTGTGCATAGACCCTTTTATGTTTAATAAGCAGCCTTCATCAGGGTGTGCATAGACCCTTTTATGTTTAATAAGCAGCCTTCATCAGGGTGTGCATAAACCCTTTTATGTTTAATAAGCAGCCTTCATCAGGGTGTGCATAAACCCTTTTATGTTTAATAAGCAGCCTTCATCAGGGTGTGCATAGACCCTTTTATGTTTAATAAGCAACCTTCATCAGGGTGTGCATAGACCCTTGTATGTTTAATTCAAATCAGCCTTCATCAGGGTGTGCATAAACCCTTGTATGTTTAATAAGCAGCCTTCATCAGGGTGTGCATAGACCCTTTATGTTTAATTCAAACCAGCCTTCATCAGGGTGTGCATAGACCCTTGTATGTTTAATAAGCAGCCTTCATCAGGGTGTGCATAGACCCTTGTATGTTTAATTCAAACCAGCCTTCATCAGGGTGTGCATAGACCCTTTTATGTTTAATAAGCAGCCTTCATCAGGGTGTGCATAGACCCTTGTATGTTTAATTCAAACCAGCCTTCATCAGGGTGTGCATAGACCCTTTTATGTTTAGTTCAAACCAGCCTTCATCAGGGTGTGCATAGACCCTTTATGTTTAATAAGCAGCCTTCATCAGGGTGTGCATAGACCCTTTATGTTTAATTCAAACCAGCCTTCATCAGGGTGTGCATAGACCCTTTATGTTTAATAAGCAGCCTTCATCAGGGTGTGCATAGACCCTTTTATGTTTAGTTCAAATCAGCCTTCATCAGGGTGTGCATAAACCCTTGTATGTTTAATAAGCAGCCTTCATCAGGGTGTGCATAGACCCTTTTATGTTTAGTTCAAACCAGCCTTCATCAGGGTGTGCATAGACCCTTGTATGTTTAATAAGCAGCCTTCATCAGGGTGTGCATAGACCCTTTTATGTTTAATTCAAACCAGCCTTCATCAGGGTGTGCATAGACCCTTTTATGTTTAATAAGCAGCCTTCATCAGGGTGTGCATAGACCCTTGTATGTTTAATTCAAACCAGCCTTCATCAGGGTGTGCATAGACCCTTTTATGTTTAGTTCAAACCAGCCTTCATCAGGGTGTGCATAGACCCTTTTATGTTTAATAAGCAGCCTTCATCAGGGTGTGCATAGACCCTTTTATGTTTAATTCAAACCAGCCTTCATCAGGGTGTGCATAGACCCTTTTATGTTTAATAAGCAGCCTTCATCAGGGTGTGCATAGACCCTTTTATGTTTAGTTCAAACCAGCCTTCATCAGGGTGTGCATAGACCCTTTTATGTTTAATAAGCAGCCTTCATCAGGGTGTGCATAGACCCTTTTATGTTTAGTTCAAACCAGCCTTCATCAGGGTGTGCATAGACCCTTTTATGTTTAATTCAAACCAGCCTTCATCAGGGTGTGCATAGACCCTTTTATGTTTAATTCAAACCAGCCTTCCTCAGGGTGTGCATAGACCCTTTTATGTTTAATTGTTCATTTAAATACAGTGTTTCGGCTATGCAGATGTTTGATATGATGTGCTTGAATAAAACTTTTGAGTTGTATCTGATAGTTTGTCTTTCATTTTAATATTGATGTTGTTTAAAATGTAACCGTCATAATGACTGCCGGTGGCGGTTTTAGGTATAACTGCAGCGGTTCTAGTGTTTAATGTAAAGAAATGATAAAGCAAAGAATGTACACTTACATGCTGAATATAGTAATTACATGTCCTATCTCTTGTAAAAACTATCCAGCGTAGATTGCTCCTCACACCCGTTGCATGGTTGCAGTTTGTGTGAAGATGACTAACAGGTAGCGATTGCATTCGTCATGCATGATTCGTACTACAATAGGTCATCTTTGGATGTATAGATAGATAGATAGATAGATAGATAGATGCAATAAGGCCCAGCAGGCTGTCCATATATGCCGAATATACAGACACCTTGGGGCGTTGTGAGGCACCCTGCTGGCCTGGTATCATCAGATCAGTTCCTCTTTCAGAGGACATGGCTTCTTCTTCTCCCCTTAACAGGTGGGACCAGAGGCCAAATAGTCCATAATCACAAATTCACCATACCCACACAGGCAGTCATGATCCCGACATTGAGTTCATTGTCAGTGGAAGGACAGAATGTGATTCACTTGACATTATTCTACGGTACATGGAAGTGGGCAGGGAGCAGCAAAGGGTGACGAGGAATTTAGAGACGCAGCCGTCTCAGACAATCTGTTCTGAAACATCAACTGTTTTTCACTGTTTAAAATAAATAAATAAGAAAACCAATGCCAGGTTTATGGCCCTGTAACACGTAGCCTTACGGCTGAGGCTTATTTTTCACCCTAGTCACATCGAGTCAGACACAGAATGGTAGTTTAGCACTTACGTGCACTTTTATTAACACAATTAACAAAACAAATAAACAAGCAAAAACCTAACTCCACTTCGGAGTGCTAGCTAAAACTTTTTGTCTTCCCTAACTACGGCTGGACAGCTAAGCCATTTACCAGCCCAAAATAAAACACTTTCACACAAACACAGTACCTCTTCTTCAACAGGTCTCTTCAGCAGCTGGCTTGTACTCCTTCAGCCTGGCTGCCTATGGCTGTCTCTCCTTCAGCAGCCCTGACTGCAGGGCTTCCCCTGCTTTTACCCAGGGCTTCTCAATTCCTTTAGTCCTGTGGCATTCTGGGAAATGTAGTCCCAGTAACCCCTCTTGGACTACAATTCTTCTCTTTTCCCCTGTCTGCCACATATCCTCCATCTTCTGCCACAGGCCCCTTCAGAAATATTTTCCATAGTTTGAGGAGAATTGTCATTGCAACTGGCTTCTCAAATATGCGTAAAGGACAAACCCAAATAAAACATATGGGCATGAAATACAAGCGCAGAATGAACTTTGACAGGTATATAATGTGATTCCATACTAATGAACTTTGACAGGTATATAATGTGATTCCATACTAATGAACTTTGACAGGTATATAATGTGATTCCATACTAATGAACTTTGACAGGTATATAATGTGATTCCATACTAATGAACTTTGACAGGTATATAATGTGATTCCATACTAATGAACTTTGACAGGTATATAATGTGATTCCATACTAATGAACTTTGACAGGTATATAATGTGATTCCATACTAATGAACTTTGACAGGTATATAATGTGATTCCATACTAATGAACTTTGACAGGTATATAATGTGATTCCATACTAATGAACTTTGACAGGTATATAATGTGATTCCATACTAATGAACTTTGACAGGTATATAATGTGATTCCATACTAATGAACTTTGACAGGTATATAATGTGATTCCATACTAATGAACTTTGACAGGTATATAATGTGATTCCATACTAATGAACTTTGACAGGTATATAATGTGATTCCATACTAATGAACTTTGACAGGTATATAATGTGATTCCATACTAATGAACTTTGACAGGTCTATAATGTGATTCCATACTAATGAACTTTGACAGGTATATAATGTGATTCCATACTAATGAACTTTGACAGGTATATAATGTGATTCCATACTAATGAACTTTGACAGGTATATAATGTGATTCCATACTAATGAACTTTGACAGGTATATAATGTGATTCCATACTAATGAACTTTGACAGGTATATAATGTGATTCCATACTTTAGATCAGTGGTGTGCAAAGTTGGGGGTGGGGGGGGAAATATATTGTTAAATAAATAGATAAATGACAAGTAATTAGTCCATGTTATTACCTTTCAAATGAGCTGCTGACGATCACTCTAGGACTTGTAGAACCAGAGACATTATTTTTTGTTTCAAATGGCGAGTGTCAGTGAAACTGCAGTGAACTGTGTTTTTCCTGGAATTTAATGTAAATCGTGTATTTTTTCATAGATTTAACCCCCCAAAAAATCTGATTTAGCTTAATACATAAATGTTAGCAAACACATTTTTAAAAGTTTTGAAATGTGTTCATTTTTTGGCATTGTAGTTTGCAGAGGAGGCGGGGAAGCGGAGAGATTGGCTCTTGGAGTGTAAGGACATCTCTGCAACATACAATGCCAAATCAAACGCTTCTATGGGCTCATTTAGCTTCAGATTTAGCTGGCAAAATAACTATTTATTATGTGAAAACCCAGATTCATTCTTTCAGATTTAATTGCTGAACGATAATGTTTTTCAGATTTATCTGTTAGGTAAAAGTTGAATCGCCAAATGTAAAAAAGTATTGTATTGAATTAAAAAAAAAACATTAATTCAGCAATGATCTCATTGGGCTTTGATAAATTGATTTATTCCACATCCTGCTGCTGTAGTTTATTTGAGAACGTCAGAATTCTGAAATGATATCAATGATCTTCAGAATCATTAGGAGTTCTGTCGTCTGTTAACTTCTGTGACATATTGCTGACATCATTTATCATCATTATTGTGGTCATGTTTGTCTAAACAATGCAAAACCCTAATGATTCTTGGTATATTCCGACTCATTTTGTGAACTATAGAAAGCCACATTTCAGCAGCTTCTTTGGGCACAGCAGTTGATGTGCTGTTTTCTGCTGTGGTGGCTGGGTTTCTCTCTGATTCGTTTGATCTTTTAAGTGCTGTGCATCTGCTCTTCTGTGGTACAAAATGAAACATTCGTAATTACTGTTATTGACAAGCCTTTTGTTTCAGTAATAGTCACCCCTTCAGGAATGGGGTCATAAACTGCATCTGCTGTGAAAAATTGATGATGATTATTATTATTATTATTATTATTATTATTATTATTATTATTATTATTATTATTATTATTATGTTATTACTATACTATGTATTGATTTATTCATTTTGGTAGTATTATTAGTATTGGTAATTAAAGAGTATTATTAGTAGTGGTAATTAAACAATTAAGCAGTGTGGAGTAGTGGTTAGGGCTCTGGACTCTTGACCGGAGGGTCATGGGGTCAATCCCAGGTGGAGGACACTGCCTCTAGTACCCTTGAGCAAGGTACTTTACCTAGATTGCTCCAGTAAAAACCCAACTGTATAAATGGGTAATTGTATGTAAAAATAATGTGTAAAAAATACTGTAATTGTATACAAAAATAATGTGATATCTTGAAATAATTGTAAGTCGCCCTGGATAAGGGCGTCTGCTAAGAAATAAAAAAATAAAAAGCAGATTCATTGCAATACAGATTTCTAATTAGGAACGTGTTTGTTTTGAGTCGACTCAGGTATTTCATTTAAAATGGTGAAACCTCTTCATTGTGCATCACATTTCTGAGGCTTTTGACCAATGGTGTTAAATGCCTCCAGACTGAGTGGGTAAGGTAACAGTGCTGTATCACTGCAAGATGGATGTCAATCATATGTAAAGGCCCACCTCAATGATCAATTCTCAACCTGCAACTGATCACAACAAAGCCTCTGAAACGTGTTGCATCGTTAACAGGCTTTATGAAGAACCTTAATCAACGCAAAAAAGATACCTTCCTCTCAAAGGTGACTATCTTAATTCTGTATTTTGGGAACCGAAAAGTCCTGTTTTATTATAATATAAAATAGTATAGGTCTAGGGATGAAGCCTGGTCGTATTACAGTGTGTACTGTCACATTGTCACACTATCGGAAGCAGCAATATCCCTGACTATTTTTAATTATGCTTTTTAACGTAATTTGGCATGTTGTTAGTTTTCAAATAACACTCAGGTTTGTGGTATTACAGTATAATCCCTTTCTGTTCTGGATGGCTGACAACCCATTGGTAAAACACTGACCTGCAGCCCAGTAGGTTATTACAGTAGGAACCATGAAGCAGTACTTTTATAGCATTCTGCAAAAATGTGCGTTTCCTAAACTAGAACCAACATATCTCTATCGCAATGAAAGGTTGCTTCTAATTAGAAGTAGAAATTATGATTTGGTTATCACTCCTTCAAATGCAGATTTATTATATTGTGAAGAAAAATAAGCTCCTATCTGGACCACGCAATGCAATAACAGACTTTTCTCTTGTTTTTTTCTTGGTTATATAATGACAGTCTGTACTTTGTGGAAAACAGATTCCACTTTTTTCAAGGGCATTTTGATCTGGACGAGTGAGAAGATAGGAATATATAGCAGAACTGGTTGAGAAAATGAAATCTAGGCTCCCGAGTTGCGCATCCAGTAAAGGTGCTCCGCGTGGAGTGCAGGATGTGCCCTATAGCCTGGAGGTCGCTGGTTCGGATCCAGGCTATTCCACTGCCGGCAGTGGACAGGGGTTCCCAGGGGGCGGCACACAATTGCCCGAGTGTTGCCCAGGGTGGGGAGGGCTTAGGTTGGCCAGGGTGTCCTTGGCTCACCGCGTATCAGCAACCCCTGTAGACTGGCCATGCGCCTGCGAGCTGCCTGCAAGCGGCCCAGAGCTGCGTGGTCCTCCGACACTGTAGCTCTGAGGTAGCTGCATGGCGGGCCTGCAGAATGAAAAGAAAATATTTTAATTGTTCTATCAAGTGATGTATAAAGCTAATTGAAAAGCACAACTGAGCAGATTCATGAAATTCCTGGTATTTTATTTACAATAACCCCGTCATAACAGTTATAGCAAAAGAAAGACAGCACAGCGTGTATTCCTTTTATACAATTCTAGACTGCTCTGAGTTGAACGCTAATAGAGAATGCAACGCACATACCTAACAAAACTGTGAGCGCCAGTGCTTTGACTGGAAATATCAAAGGGAGAAATCAAACTCTACAATATATATTGTTCCTAATGATAGCTACAGTGGGCGCGACAGTCTATCAGGGAACATCAAAGCAGTACAGGTGAATAATCTACAGCGCATAACACACAGTACAAATAACTTCAGTTGATGTGCAAGTTGTGTGATGATACCCCTGGTTTGCTTCAGGCGATATAGTGATCTTCTTTTATTATGTGAACTAAAGGAAGGCTCCATGAACTCACAGCAGCAGCCATAGTCACCTGGGGAGAATATCAGCAATTTTGTTAGATTTTATCAGGTCTAGACGTGGTGGAACTCCAGGTTACTATTCCAGTCTAGATAACAACATGCTTATCCCCTATACATCAGAATGCATCTGAAATAAATGAGACCCTACAGCATTTTACAAGCCCAATGTTTAAGCACACTCAGTGTTTCAGCACCATCAAGAATTGTAATGTCAGAAGAATCGTGTGTCGTAAATACATAAACAAGCTCCAGCTTGGGGTTGACAGCAAAAGGTGGTGTTGGGAAGCTTGCTTGTGCACCAGCCATTATAGAAATGTAATACAGTAGAGCCTGTCCTGTCCGATCATGTAAGATACGAGACACACTATTGATGGGCCTGTGTCATTTGCACATGCTGCTACCGACTGAACGGTACAGACGGAAACTGATCAATGCACATTTTATTATGGGTTTAAAACAGAAAATTCAGCTCTCAGCAGGACAGAATGGAATTCAGTTGCAGTTAAAGAAAAATTTATGTTGCTGTGTGCATGTTCTTCTTATTGTTGTGTCTTATTTGGTTAACACGACTGTGTAAAAACACCTGTCGGATTACTGTGGCATAGAGAGAGAAAGCACGGGAAGGGTTTTCATATAGTTTCTTGTAAAATGCCAGGTACTGTATTGCAGTGCTATGTTTTGCAATAATTTGTACTGATTGTCTTTGTATAGTACACGTGCAGTACAATACGTCAGTGTTTTAGACACACTGATGTACCTGACATTGCTAATGTAGCCTTAGTTGTCTTAGTACATGGGGAGGTGAGGGGTTAGCATTAGGCAGGTATGTAAGACTAGTCTTAGTAAATGGGGAGGTGAGGGGTTAGCATTAGGCAGGTATGTAAGACTAGTCTTAGTAAATGGGGAGGTGAGGGGTTAGCATTAGGCAGGTATGTAAGACTCATTGTCTTAGTAAATGGGGAGGTGAGGGGTTAGCATTAGGCAGGTATGTAAGACTAGTCTTAGTAAATGGGGAGGTGAGGGGTTAGCATTAGGCAGGTATGTAAGACTAGTCTTAGTAAATGGGGATGCGAGGGGTTAGCATTAGGCAGGTATGTAAGACTAGTCTTAGTAAATGGGGAGGTGAGGGGTTAGCATTAGGCAGGTATGTAAGACTAGTCTTAGTAAATGGGGAGGTGAGGGGTTAGCATTAGGCAGGTATGTAAGACTAGTCTTAGTAAATGGGGAGGTGAGGGGTTAGCATTAGGCAGGTATGTAAGACTAGTCTTAGTAAATGGGGTGGTGAGGGGGTAGCATTAGGCAGGTATGTAAGACTTGTTGTCTTAGTAAATGGGGAGGTGAGGGGTTAGCATTAGGCAGGTATATGTGTTGCTTGTAAAACTGCAGAATATGATCTCCTGAATATTTTCTGTGCTCCAGGATTCATTTTCTATAGCGCTAGAACAGTGTGCCGTACATCTGACAGCGCTGTTTAGATTAATGTTTATGTAACTGCACTCATCTTGTCTCATTTTATTACAGAAAGTAATGTGTTATTCAGGGGCATTCATATAAACAGTATTATACACACATTTAAAAATACATGACAGTCTGGGACACCTTTTTAGGCCAGTGAGTTGTTAATGCATCTGCATCCTTGGTGATTGTTGTGTTACCTGCATGCCTCGTCACATAGCATCTCACCATGCTACCCGGTGAGTTGAGGGATCATTCCTGAACCTGAAGAGATCTGTGGCTTCTGTCTTTGCTGGGTTAGTGGGTATGATATTGATTCAGAGGTAATATTTCCAATTTAGATGTTTTATGTTTGATATGTCATACTGTGACAGGATGGCATGTGTGATGACGTCAGGCCAGAAGCAGGAACTGGAAAAGGATACCGCAGGTAGTGAAATGGCGTTTGCGCCGTCTTCATTCAAAATACAACAAAAATAAACCAAATGTTTTAACAAAAAAAGAAAACTGTGCTCACCGAGCAAAATAAACAGTTAAACAAAAAAACAAGTCACGAACACAAAAAAGAAATACAATAACTGGTCCAGGTCAGGCTGAGCTGTAGCCGTCACTGTTCCTGGACTTATTCTTATTCTTAAACTTAAAGCTTTTTCTCTCTCTCTCTCTCCCTCGTTGCTCTCGCTCCTACTACACCACCCCCCAAGCTGGAGAGCTGCAGACTTTTTATACAGGTGACCATCTCCCGATTAGCAACAAATTAAATCACCTCATTAATTCGGGAGATGGCCACCTTCTGCACGAGTTTTCTAACAAACGGCTACGCCGTCACAAATACATAAATAATAATAATATACGCGGCGCTTCGCCGTCCTAAAACACAATAAATAAACACACAAACAAACAAACACAAAATAACACGGGCGGAGGGGGACCCCGTTCTAAAATAAAACAAACAAATACTGTACAGGGCTGCTCGCCCTGTTACACATACATTTAAGAGAACTGATGTAGAACCTCCATAGTAATATATCTGAGGGCTTGACATAAGGGACCCTGTTTAAAAAAAAACTAATCAGGCAACATAGACTAAATCTGCTTCAGTGATAACCACAGATTTAAAAGTAATGGTGCAGTTAGCAACCAACTTCCTAATCGAATGTCGAACAGGTAATAATCGACAATAATCGATGCATTATTGATGCAAAGGTATACTTAAAAGCCAATACATCTAAATAGGTGCATATTTATTTGCATACAACTTTCAAAACTATTAATCCTGTTATTAAAAAGCATGAAGATTTATTCATTGGATTCTGACATTTCTCACCACTAAACAAATCCAAAATGAAGAGCATTAGTCTGACTGAGTAGCTAACTACCTGAGGCCCCAGGGTGATTAATCGATCAGTAAATGATGAACTGATGCTCGCAAAATAAAAGCCATGATGGTTGATTCATCAGTTGATTGTAACTCCCTGTTCAAATTGCATTTCAGCATCAGGAGCATGACTGGTCCACTGCTGTGCTGAAGATATTTTTGGTTTATTTTCTATGACAGTAATATTCATACAGACAAATATAATCGAGCATTCATTACGTCTCAGAGTTTTTCCATGATCCTCCAGCAATACCAACCAGCTTTGTAGTCCTGTTCTGTTCTTACTCCCCATAGATATGGGGCTTCCAGGCACTACAAGTCATTCACAAATAATGAATTGTGCTGTAGACCTTCCAAGCTCTTACGGGGTGGTACATAGAGGGATATTTTTTGGCATTCCTTTAAAACTAGTTGACAGGCAGTCTGACACGTCTCAGATCATTTGTTGAATTGGTATTGCACAGCAAAGTGTTTTCCTGACTTTGCATGCATGTGTCAGATAGACAGTTGGATTTTTTTAAAAATACATATATTTTAGTATGCAGCTCAGTATTAGATTTCCAATAATGGAAAAGGGAACCGTCACCCTGAGTAATGTGTTACGGCATGTGCAAAACTGTGACCGATGTGTAATGTATTACCGTATTACAGTGTATGTATTAAATAGAAGCCATATCTAACCACCTGGTTCGCATGTTTTCTGTTGCATTTCTGCAGCATGGATTCTTGTATTCTTAAATCCTGGTTGGGCTGCAGCTTCCCTTCTTGGAATTAAATATTTCTTTTTATCTACAGCACTTACCTAAATATAACATTTTTAATTGCAGCTTTCCCATCCTTAAAGTACCTTATCCAACAGCCTTCTGTGTTAAAGTAGATTAGTTAGCTAGGAAAGACTTGTGATATCAAGCTACAAATACTAAACTCATGAATAAATAGATAACAATATGGTTTGGTGAATGCATGAGGCAATCCCTATTGAATCACCCCCCTGAGAGGAGCTTTGCAAAGCCATCGCCACACCTACTACCGTTAATATCTCATTGTGGCAGAGTGGTTGCAGTGCGCAGGCATGTGGTGATGTCACGGACCAGGAAGCAGGACAAAACAAAAGGTACGGGGCTGAAAACGGCCGTAGTCATATATTTATTAAATCAAAGTTTCAAACAAACAGTTTAAACAAAAAAAAACACACAAAAAGAAAAGGACACGTTGGCCACCAAAATAGACACTAACAAGTCTGGTTTCTTGTAACAAGGTGTACCTTGTTCGCTGGTCGGTAGTGTATGAAGAGAGATATGTCACACACCAAATTCCAGTTTCAAAACCTGAGGTTGCTTTATTGTAATCATACAAGAGCGAGGTTACAACGCTGGAGAGAACTTCAAAATGCTCTAACGCAGCAGAGTTCACACAAACATGTTTATACATGCATGCAAAACAACATCAGTATGTGCCCCACATCAGTACATGCCTTTTGTCAATCCACCGTCACAAACTGTTCGTTCTCAGTATTTTCCCGTTATTTACTAGCCTCCACCCCCCTTCTTACAGTCTGTTCTCTCTTGAGACATCTATTTTTAGACGATTATCATCTCCAGGCAACTTCTGTTTACAGGCAGCACTGATTTACAGAAAAAAGCAAAAGAAGCAATAATAATGCAGACTCATTAACTTAACTTTTAAGCTTAAGTATATTTTGTTAGTAATTATATGTTGTTAATTCAAGTAATAAAAGTAATGGAATAAGGAAATTAACATCTCAAATTCTCTCTTACAGTAGCATTCGCTCATTCTCTCCTTAACTCTCTCCAGCTAATGAGCCTGGAGTGGGTCTTTTATACTGTGGCTGGAGTCTTAATTACCCATTAAACAATTACCTTATTAAGGCTCCATCCACATTCCCACGAGATTTATATGAATGGGGACTTTAACCCCATTCATGCAACTACATATTATCAGACCGGCTTTTCGCTGGTCTCAAATAATAAATAACGATGGCTTTCGTCCGTCCGCACACAAACACAAATAATAATATTACAAGTAAATCATATGTACACAAGGGGTGGGAACCTGGTCACACTCATATACCATTTAAACGTGCAGCTTCATATTTCCACTGTTAGACTGTGGAGTCTAACTGTGGCAAAATGTAATGAAACCCTTTACTTTTCAGTTTCCGGATGATAAAAAGCTAACACTTTGAGACACAGGTATTGTCTTCATAGTCGATGCACAGGCGTGTTCTGTTCTCGTCATCACGTTTAACACACTGAATGTTATTTAAAACTGCTTAAATAACTTACAAAGCTAACTAGCAGAGGAAAAGTGAAGATCGTAAACTTTGATTTTTAAAATTATAAAAAGTGTTTTTCTTTTTTTTATCACAAAGGATTCAAATAATTATCAAAAATTAACTGTGTATATTCTATGCTGCTTCCAGACATCCAAACGTTTAACATAATTAATGTAGCTGCACTCTTTTTATGACAAGCCTGACACAACAAAGAGTGCTCGAGAAACCATTGCAATATGATTAAAGGCAGCTGCAGAACACAGGGCCATATTTTCAAGGAGTTTACTCCAGTCTTTCATTAACTCTTATTTTTTGAAAGCAATAAAACACCTAGAAAACTAGAAAACTATCATCAAACATCTAAGTCACGTAATTGAAGGTCTCTTAAGCACTCTCAGTTTCTCAGTGCATCACTGTTGAATTTTCATCTTTAAAAGATAGAGTAGGAGTTAAAGACTGGAGTAAATGCTTTGAAAATGTGGACCTTGGAATCATAGTACAGTACAATAAACTCCTGTGAGAAGCTCTTATGATGTTAACCATAACACTGTACAAACAACAGACTAATACACTGTTCATCTACACCAGGGGCGTCAAACTCCAGCCCTCGAGGGCCGCAGGGTCTTCTGGTTTTCATTCCAACTTAAGCTCTCAATTAACATCATTGATCTTGATATTTGTTGAATTTGACATATTTCATATTTTTCCAGGTCTTTTACAGTTGATGGTTTTAAAAATGCGCTTGATTCAAGGTACACTACCTATGAAACAGGTAGGCCTGAAGAGAAGTGTTAGATGTCTCCAGTTAATCAAATAATTAGACCAATTAAGTAATTGAGAGCTCGGGTGGACTGAAAGCCAGAAGACACTGCAGCCCTCCAGGAACTGAGTTTGACACCCCTGATCTACACGGTTCTTTTTAATTGTCCATTATATGCTATGAATGAGTGTTATCATTCAAACTGGAATCTACATGTTACAAGTATAGAATACAATAAATACAATGTATGAGTTGTGGTGTGGTGTGTGTGTGTGCAGTAGGTGTGGAGATGCCTTTTATATTCCGTTTGTACTTGAGCAAGTCCTGCGTTGTTCTGTGCTTTAGGGCACAGTGATATCAATCTGGAATATGTTTCAATAGCAACATTGTTTCTGTTCTTTACAAAACGAATAGTATAGAAGGCATAATGACTAGGTTATGAATTTCAAATATGCTGTTCTAGGGGTGAGAGCACATCCATCACCCAGTCGTGGCTGAGCTAAAGAACAATCCCAGCTGGGCCAGACCAATCTTACATACAAGCTGCAAAATATTCTTCAAGTAAGAAATCAAAGCATTTTAATGAAGAGTGTGCTGAAAGTACTGCACTTGTAGTATTCATTTGATACGAAGGTGAATTGTAATTCTTGTTTTAGATTGTTGGTAATCATTCTGCCTTCCCCGCTTTCAGCTTGTCTGGACAGAACAGACTTCCTCGTTCCATCCAAATCACGTGACATGTAGAGTAGGTGGGGCTGTCAGAATCAAAGGGTCCCATTGTCACATGATTTGAATGGAATAAAGAAGTCTTTTCAGTGCCCGACAGCTAGGATTCACTAGACAAGCTCAAAGCAGCTCAAAGCCAGGATAGATAATAATAATAATATAATAATAATAATATATTTATATAGCACCTTTCATAGTGGATCACCATCACAAAGCGCTTTACAGAGGTAGGCTGTGAGCTGTGCAACATCTCATTTGCAGGACGGAGCACAAGGAGGTGAAGTGACTTGCTCAGGGTCACAAAGTGAGTCAGTCAGTGGCAGCGGTGGGATTTAAACCGGTGACCTTCTGGTTACAAGCCCTGGACTTTAACCACTGGACCACACACCTCCTTGATAACAATGATGACTCAATGTGGAAGCAACAGAAGCCCATACCACTCCGAATGATTGAAAATACCATTGAAAAGCCATGAAACGTAAAGAGCCACTTCAAATGACATGTGGAGCTACTCTTTAAGAATGTTTTTGCATAGTCTACTTAAAAGTGCAATGTGGATTACAGAATAGTTCAATAGCCTTGAACATGTATTTCCATAATTATTACTAGCTTGTGCAACATCATGAATGGTTACTTCCTTCTTAAGACTTTAATTGACCTTTTTTATTTCTTGGAAATGCATTTTGGAAATAAGCTCATTCAATAACCATGGGCAACTGTGGAGAAAATATATTTCCATTTGAACTCATCACTCGGAGTGGGATTCTGTTTCTATACTGAATCCTGAGGCTTCCACATGGGGTTCCAAATGTATTAGTGTTCTGAATTAAGAAGCAGTATGTTGATTACTTGATTACAATATAACCTTGGTGGACAACCGTTCTGAGATTTCTAATATAAGTTCATATGTCATGTGTAGGGTGTCTCTTATTATTAGAAGAGATGACATTAAGTTCTATCTGCTCAATCTGTGCAAAATGATTTCCGTTGTAAGAGCCACACTGCACACAATGCATTGCCTTATTATGATTATGAACTGCTATTAGTGTTGTCATTTCCACTGGAGGATTTGATTATGAACTGCTATTAGTGTTGTCATTTGAACTGGGGGATTATAATTATGAACTGCTATTAGTGCTGTTATTTGAACTGGAGGATTGTGATTATGAACTGCTATTAGTGTTGTCATTTCCACTGGAGGATTGTGATTATGAACTGCTATTAGTGCTGTCATTTGAACTGGAGGATTGTGATTATGAACTGCTATTAGTGCTGTCATTTGAACTGGAGGATTATGATTATGAACTGCTATTAGTGTTGTCATTTGAACTGGAGGATTATGATTATGAACTGCTATTAGTGCTGTCATTTGAACTGGAGGATTATGATTATGAACTGCTATTAGTGCTGTTATTTGAACTGGAGGATTGTGATTATGAACTGCTGTTGGTTATGTTATTTGAACTGGAGGATTATGATTATGAACTGCTATTAGTGTTGTCATTTGAACTGGGGGATTATAATTATGAACTGCTATTAGTGCTGTTATTTGAACTGGAGGATTGTGATTATGAACTGCTGTTGGTTATGTTATTTGAACTGGAGGATTATGATTATGAACTGCTATTAGTGTTGTCATTTGAACTGGGGGATTATAATTATGAACTGCTATTAGTGCTGTTATTTGAACTGGGGGATTATGATTATGAACTGCTATTAGTGCTGTTATTTGAACTGGAGGATTGTGATTATGAACTGCTGTTGGTTATGTTATTTGAACTGGAGGATTATGATTATGAACTGCCATTAGTGTTGTCATTTCCACTGGAGGATTATGATTATGACTGCTATTAGTGCTGTCATTTGAACTGGAGGATTATGATTATGACTGCTATTAGTGCTGTTATTTGAACTGGAGGATTATGATTATGAACTGCTATTAGTGCTGTCATTTGAACTGGAGGATTATGATTATGAACTGCTATTAGTGTTGTCATTTCCACTGGAGGATTATGATTATGAACTGCTATTAGTGCTGTCATTTGAACTGGAGGATTATGATTATGAACTGCTATTAGTGTTGTGATTTCCACTGGAGGATTATGATTATGAACTGCTGTTAGTGTTGTCATTTCCACTGGAGGATTATGATTATGAACTGCTATTAGTGCTGTCATTTGAACTGGAGGATTATGATTATGAACTGCTATTAGTGCTGTCATTTGAACTGGAGGATTATGATTATGAACTGCTATTAGTGTTGTGATTTCCACTGGAGGATTATGATTATGAACTGCTATTAGTGTTGTCATTTCCACTGGAGGATTATGATTATGAACTGCTATTAGTGCTGTCATTTGAACTGGAGGATTATGATTATGAACTGCTATTAGTGTTGTCATTTCCACTGGAGGATTATGATTATGAACTGCTATTAGTGTTGTCATTTGAACTGGGGGATTATAATTATGAACTGCCATTAGTGTTGTCATTTCCACTGGAGGATTATGATTATGAACTGCTATTAGTGCTGTTATTTGAACTGGAGGATTGTGATTATGAACTGCTATTAGTGCTGTCATTTGAACTGGAGGATTATGATTATGAACTGCTATTAGTGCTGTTATTTGAACTGGAGGATTATGATTATGAACTGCTATTAGTGTTGTGATTTCCACTGGAGGATTATGATTATGAACTGCTATTAGTGTTGTCATTTCCACTGGAGGATTATGATTATGAACTGCTATTAGTGCTGTCATTTGAACTGGAGGATTATGATTATGAACTGCTATTAGTGCTGTCATTTGAACTGGAGGATTATGATTATGAACTGCTATTAGTGTTGTGATTTCCACTGGAGGATTATGATTATGAACTGCTATTAGTGTTGTCATTTCCACTGGAGGATTATGATTATGAACTGCTATTAGTGCTGTCATTTGAACTGGAGGATTATGATTATGAACTGCTATTAGTGTTGTGATTTCCACTGGAGGATTATGATTATGAACTGCCATTAGTGTTGTCATTTCCACTGGAGGATTATGATTATGAACTGCTATTAGTGTTGTCATTTGAACTGGGGGATTATAATTATGAACTGCCATTAGTGTTGTCATTTCCACTGGAGGATTGTGATTATGAACTGCTATTAGTGCTGTCATTTGAACTGGAGGATTGTGATTATGAACTGCTATTAGTGCTGTCATTTGAACTGGAGGATTATGATTATGAACTGCTATTAGTGCTGTTATTTGAACTGGAGGATTTGATTATGAACTGCCATTAGTGTTGTCATTTGAACTGGGGGATTATAATTATGAACTGCTATTAGTGCTGTTATTTGAACTGGAGGATTGTGATTATGAACTGCTGCTGGTTATGTTATTTCCACTGGAGGATTTGATTATGAACTGCCATTAGTGTTGTCATTTGAACTGGAGTATTATGCGGTGTGTTCAATGCACTGGATTCATTTGAACTGGAGTATTATGCGGTGTGTTCAATGCACTGGATTCATTTGAACTGGAGGATTATGCGGTGTGTTCAATGCACTGGATTAATTTGAACTGGAGGATTATGCGGTGTGTTCAATGCACTGGATTCATTTGAACTGGAGGATTATGCGGTGTGTTCAATGCACTGGATTCATTTGAACTGGAGGATTATGCGGTGTGTTCAATACACTGGATTCATTTGAACTGGATGATTATGCGGTGTGTTCAATGCACTGGATTCATTTGAACTGGAGGATTATGCGGTGTGTTCAATGCACTGGATTCATTTGAACTGGAGGATTATGCGGTGTGTTCAATGCACTGGATTCATTTGAACTGGAGGATTATGCGGTGTGTTCAATGCACTGGATTCATTTGAACTGGAGGATTATCTGGTGTGTTCAATGCACTGGATTCATTTGAACTGGAGGATTATTCGGTGTGTTCAATGCACTGGATTCATTTGAACTGGAGGATTATGCGGTGTGTTCAATGCACTGGATTCATTTGAACTGGAGGATTATGCGGTGTGTTCAATGCACTGGATTCATTTGAACTGGAGGATTATCTGGTGTGTTCAATGCACTGGATTCATTTGAACTGGATGATTATGCGGTGTGTTCAATGCACTGGATTCATTTGAACTGGATGATTATGCGGTGTGTTCAATGCACTGGATTCATTTGAACTGGAGGATTATGCGGTGTGTTCAATGCACTGGATGACATCATCAATGTTCAGGATACAATGGGACTGGAATTCTGACACATGCTAGAATGTGATTTCTCATTAGAAAAACAGTCTGCAAATAATAACCCTTTTTTATTGAATTCAATCACTTTGAGCTATATGAGCTGTGCTGACAATACATTAACATGTACTGTGCTTCAGTGTACAGGGAAGCCAGATAGCAGAATGAAGAGAGCTCTAATGTAAATGAATAGATATGCAGCTGTTACAATTGAAATCCAATGGAGCAGGCTGTGCACTTTAATAAAAACATACGCAATACCAAACCCAAATAAAAACAGACACTGACAAAGCAGAACACTGGAAAAAGAAATGCATTATTTAGCCGGATGGCCTTGAGGAAATACCTGTGGATTGAGTTAACTTCAGGGTTAGTTTGAACTCCACCGAAGAGCCTGTTGACTGAAGTGAATCTATGGACTTTTTCTCTTGTGTTGCTCTCTTTCCCCATGCTAATATTCTGGTTACAAATGATTTATTATACATAGCTGTGATTTATATTTTTATTCATGGGAGGTGACACCTTTGAGAATATCTGGATAATTTCCAGGAGATACATCAACTGACCAGAACGTCCATCATCTCTGGTTCCAGATCGTGTAATGTTATATTGTTATTAGGGCCACATCTTTTCCCCATTAGACACCATCAAAGTCGTTGTGATAGGATTATGATGTTAAAATGATCACTCCGATTGTTTCTAAAACACTTCCTGGCACATGCTTTCATTCATTAACAACAGAGTCGTTTCCTCTGCCAGTTGAAATGTATTCTGCTAATTTTTCTTTGAAATAAGAGCATGTTTGAATTCCTAATGCAAGGAAATTAGGGAGCTGAAATATTTAGGGATGCAATTAATATTTAACTGCCATTTCACCTATTCATTATGGGGGATGAAATATTAATTAGGTTGGCAACCGATCCACAATTTGCAGAAAAAGTGTCAGGGTAGAGAGAGGATGTGTTTTATATTCACCCACAGCAGAAATGTGGTATTTCTATTAAAATATTAATATATAATGCATTTAAAATGCAGTTTACTGTGCTTAAACCATCAGAACTGGTGCATCAGCAAAGAGAGGGAAACAAAGATGACAGCAGACATTAAAAGTGTGTAATGGAAAACGGGAGGTTGACCAGTCAGCCTTTCTGTCTCGCTGTGCACATATATCGAAGGTCAGAGTCCTTCAGAGGTGTCTGTGTGATATCCGTAAGTGTTCTCAAGGGAGATCTCAGCTGACAGCTGAAGTGCACATCATCAAATCACAACCACCACAGTTTGCATCCACTCTCTTGATGAATTAGTATAGGGTGCTGGCTAGAAACACCCTGACCGTACATAATTCATAGTGGCTTTCCTGCCATTGACCAACCACATGCTTCCCAGTACAGGGGCTCTGCAACTGAACGCTCTATCTCTTATAGAGCCTGGGAGAGCATTCCACAGTACAGGGCCCTACAACTGAACGCTCTACCACCTGTGTTTTTCAGTAAGCAGCAGGGCATCCTGGGATCAGAGAGGCCGCACAGCAATGTATGACGGGGCCAGACCATTCAGGGCTTTATAGGTTAAGAGTAGGACCTTAGAATCAATCCTAGACCTCACTGGGAGCCAATTTAGTACTTCTAGCACGCGGGAAATATGTTCAATTTTTTTTTGTTCTTGTTAAAACCCTGGCCGCAGCATTTTGTACAAGCTGCAATAGGGATAAAACATGGCTTGGGATACCTGAAAACAGGGCGTTGCAAAAATCAAGCCAAGATGATACAAAGACATGCAGCAATCTCTCAGCATCCTGCAGCAAAAGAAAGTGTCTTACTTAAGCAATATTTCTAAGGTGAAAAAATGACACTTTGGTTACTAATATGAGGTTTGAATGCAAGATCTGGGTCAACAATGACACCCAATTCCTCACTTCAGCTTTCAGCGAGTAAGGGAAGCTGTCCACTGGAAAAACATTTGTATTGTTTGTATTGTTTAGTTGACTCATTGATCCCAAAAGCATTAGCTCTGTTTTATCTGAATTTAACAATACAAAGTTGTCTGACATGCAATCTTAATATCAGCGAGGCAGGTAGTCAGAATATTTGAAGATAAAGTATCACCCGGTTTTAGAGACAAATATAGTTGAGTATCATCAGCATAACAATGAAAATTGACCTCATTTCTACAGACAGTATCGGCCAAGGGCAGCATGTATAGCACACCATTTACCAATCTATTAAGAGCAGTGTCAGTACTGTGGCCAGGGCGGAAACCTGACTGAAATTTCTCAGAAATATCATGTACTGCTAGGAGGGTATTAAGTTGGTTAACTACCACTCTCTCTAAAACTTCAGATAGAAAGCAGAGGTGAGAAATAGGCCTAAAGTTCTTAAAGATTTTGGGATCCAGAGTAGGTTTTGACTAGAAATAAATGCAAAGTAGAAATAAATGTTTAAATAAGCTGTTTAGAGAGGTCCTTGGACATTATGAAGATGCATACTATCCTCAAGACTGGATTTAATAAGCTCTTGTGTCAGTAGAGTGTATTGCCTTGCTATTGACTCTGAGAGAGTTCAGTAACCAAACATCATTTCCCACTGTAGAGAACAGCCTTTCCACAAGGTCAAGCTGACTTTTAAGCAGAGGGGAAGCAAGTACAGCCACTCTGGACTTGTCATCGGTAGCTTCCTGGTAGACCTTTTAAAGACTTGTAATACATTCAGAGATATTTGTGATTCAGAGATATTAGTGAAGTGAGTTCAAATGAAACAGTTAAAGAGACATCTGCTTCCAGAAGTGTGCGACTGGAATCCTGTCATGTCTTAAAGGCACAAAACAAAGAATTTAATTTCTGAATAAAATATAACAGCAGCAATAACTGTGGACTTGTATAGCACCTTTCAACAGCTTAACTGAAAGATAACTAAATAAAGTACTAAAAAGGTTCAAAAGCCTAAAGTCTAAATTTAAACATTTCCCCTGAAGCAGAGACCCTGAGAGAGAGGTGGAGGGAATTCCACAGTCTGGAACACAAACACAGAGAGTCCTGTCACCTCGAATGCTTGTTTTGATGCCAGGTGACAATGGCTATGTTTACAACGACTTTTGGCAGCCAGCATGGAATGTTCTTCTTCTAAAATTTTGGCAGCCAGCATGGAACGTTCTTCTTCTAGAATTTTGGCAGCCAGCATGGAACGTTCTTCTTCTAGAATTTTGGCAGCCAGCATGGAATGTTCTTCTTCTAGAATTTTGGCAGCCAGCATGGAACGTTCTTCTTCTAGAATTTGATGTCTTCTTCTGTAGTTGTGTTTTGGAGATGTACGGTTCAACCGTGGAACACCTGGAGCGGAGAGGCCAGTGCCACTTTGTTACGATTAACGTCGTTCCATGGGTCAAAACTGCAGAATCGTCCTCTTACTGAGACAGAAATACATGTCCTTATCCCCTGTGATCCTGTTGCAATTCTCCTGTTAAGAAATGCATATCACACTACACCAAAACAAATAAGTGACTTGCTCAGGATCACACAATGAGTCAGTGGCTGAGGTGGGATTTGAACCAGGGACCTGCTGGTTAGAAGCCCATTTCTTTAACCACTGGACCACACACCCTCCTATATACATTACAAATGTAATATACAAGTTGATGTACTTAAATCACCGAAATCTCAGCAACGAGCTGAGCTCTCCGTTAAATCAGTCCTGAAACCCTTCGCTTATGGTCCTTAAGATCGTAGCATTGAATCCCACTGTTGAAGATTTTTAAAATACAAAATACTTCTCTTATAATAATTATAGTAGTTATAACCCTTTGTGGCGGAGTGTCCCGCCCCTATTTATTATTATTTGTATTTGTTTGCGGCGCGGATAAAAGCGCCACGTCTTTTGTTATTGTTTTTTTATAGTTATATTTAAAAACCCTGTGAGGATGCATGACTGATCAGCTACTGATTATTTAACTAGCTGACAGTCATGCATCCTTACCAAACGCGTGCAGACTCTGGCCGAGGGGTAATAAGATAATTAACAACAAGTTAACCCCTCGGCCAGAGTATAAGAACCAGCAGTTGTCCGTTCTGCAGGTGGAGTGTTGGAGTAGAGAGTACGGGAGAGCGGAGAGAGAGCGCGTAGAAGACATAAAAACAATTGCTAAAACGTGCTGGTTTAGCCAGCACGCCACTTACTTGTTTGTCTGTTTATTCGTTTGGCCGTCGTGCCCTTTGCTTTGGTTTGTTGTTTTGTTTAAATCTTTTGTTTTTGTTTTATTTATTAATAAATACGCTGAGTGCAGTTGCACTGAGCTTCACCCGCCCATCCATTGTTTTGGTTTCTGTACTTCCTGGTCCGTGACGTCATCACACATCACCACTGCAAGCCACCCTGTCACATATGGTGTCCTGCGTGGGACAAACAACGCCTCCACGAGCCGGACCAGGAAAGAAAAAGGACGTTTTTTTTTTGTTTTTTCAAAAAGTATTTTTGTGTTTTTTTGGAAAAAAAAATAAATAAAAAAAAAAATGGGGAAGAGTAGCCGGAGGAGAAAGCAGCAGCAACAACAACAGCAGCAGGAGGCGCAGCAACAGCAGCGGGTCCTTACCACGCTGGACGTCTGCCTCACCTGCCTGAAGGGTGAGGAGTGGTGCTTCGCGGTTGGTGAGGTTGGGCACATGGCACCGGACCAACCTCCTCCATGGCAGGAGAGGAAGGAGCCTGATCATCCAGCAAGGGTGAGAGAGGACCCGCATCTTCCGAGGCGGAAGAATCCCGTCTCCTCTGAGGGGATCTGGGACTGGCTGGCGGAGCCTGAGAGGGATATAATGGTCGCCCTCCCTGCTGTGATCAACCTCCTGTGGGCGAGAGATGGGGAGGGCTGGGAGGCCTGGGAACAGAAACACCAACCAGCATCCCTCCCAGACATCGCAGCCATGGTGCTCAACTACCTGGCTGCAGATATGGGAGGGGCCCCGCTGCTGTTTCCAGCGCCAGAGGGAGAGGAGCCATCACTGCCGTCTCCAGTGCCAGAGGGAGAGGAGCCATTGCTGCCGTCTCCAACGCCCGAGGGAGAGGAGCCATTGCTGTCATCTCCAACGCCCGAGGGAGAGGAGCCAGTGCTGCCGTCTCCAACGCCAAAGGGAGAGGAGCCATTGCTGTCATCTCCAGCGCCAGAGGGAGAGGAGCCAGTGCTGCCGTCTCCAGCGCCAGAGGGAGAGGAGTCATCGCTGCCTTCTCCAGCGCCAGAGGGAGAGGAGTCATCACTGCCGTCTCCAGCGCCAGAGGGAGAGGAGTCATCGCTGCCTTCTCCAGCGCCAGAGAGAGAGGAGCCATCGCTGCCATCTCCAGCGCCAGAGGGAGAGGAGCCGTTGCTGCCGTCTCCAACGCCAGAGGGAGAGGAGCCATTGCTGCCGTCTCCAGCGTTAGAGGGTGAGTAGCCCTCGCCACTGTCTCCAGCACTAGGAGCAGAGAAGCAGGAGCTGCCTCTGTCTCCACCACCGCCAGGACCAGAGCAGCAGGAGCTGCCTCTGTCTCCACCACCGCCAGGAGCAGAGCAGCAGGAGCTGCCTCTGTCTCCACCACCGCCAGGAGCAGAGCAGCAGGAGCTGCCTCTGTCTCCACCACCGCCAGGAGCAGAGCAGCAGGAGCTGCCTCTGTCTCCACCACCGCCAGGAGCAGAACAGCAGGAGCTGCTTCTGTCTCCACCACCGCCAGGAGCAGAGCAGCAAGAGCTGTCTCTGCCTCCGCCACCTCCACCAGCAGAGGGTGAATGCCTGCTGGTTCTGCCTCAACCGCTGTGGGAGGATTGCTTGACCCTCCCACCTCCACCAGCAGAGGGTGAATGCCTGCTGGTTCCGCCTCAACCGCTGTGGGAGGATTGCTTGACCCTCCCACCTCCACCAGCAGAGGGTGAATGCCTGCTGGTTCCGCCTCAACCGCTGTGGGAGGATTGCTTGACCCTCCCACCTCCACCAGCAGAGGGTGAATGCCTGCTGGTTCTGCCTCAACCACCGTGGGAGGACTGCTTACCGCTCCCAGCTCCACCAGCAGAGGGTGAATTCCTGCTGGTTCCGCCTCAACCGCCGTGGGAGGATTGCTTGCCGCTCCCAGCTCCACCAGCAGAGGGTGAATACCTGCTGGTTCCACATCCACCGTCATGGGAAGGACTGCTCCTGCCCTGCTCCGCATCACCTGGGGCTACCTGTTGCTCCGCATCACCTGGAGAGCCACCAGTTACAGGGAACGAGGGAGAAGTGGAGCTCCCGCTGCCGCCTCTATGGTCAGGGGCTCCCCTCCCGAGTTCGCCTCCGGAGGGTCCGCTACTGCTGCTGCTGCCGTCGCCTCCCGAGGGTCCGCTACTGCTGCTGCCGCCGTCACCTACCGAGGGTCCGCTGCTGCTGCCGTCGCCTCCCGAGGGTCATGTTTTGCCTGGGGTCGCTACCAGTCCTGCCACGCGGCAGGAAATACTGTGGCTGTATTGAAGGGGAGCTGCCGGCCACGGAAAAGGGAGGGGGAGGTCAGGAGACCAGCTCCCCCAGCCGCACTTTTGCGTCAGGAAATACTGTGGCTGGAGCCCCATGAAGGGGAGCTGCCGGCCACGGAAAAGTGGGGGGAGGTCAGGAGACCAGCTCCCCCAGCCGCACTTTCGCGGCAGGAAATATTGTGGCTGGAGCCCCATGAAGGGCAGCTGCCGGCCACGAAGAAGGGGGGGGAGGTCAGAAGACCAGCTCCCCAGCCGCACTTCGCGGCAGGAAATACTGTGGCTGGAGCCCCATGAAGGGCAGCTGCCAGCCATGAAGAAGGGGGAGGTCAGGAGACCAGCTCCCCCGCAGCAATTTCGCTGCAGGAGAGAGGTTGGCCGGAGCCCCACGGAGGGGAGCTGCCGGCCATGAAGAAGGGGGGGCAGGTCTGGAGACCACCCCCAAAAATTTTTTGGCCAGAGGAGCCGGCCTGTGCGTGGGCCATTGGAACGCTACGACTGTTTGGGTGGGAGGAGGACATCCCGCCGTGGCCGCCACCTTTGGCCCGTTGCTGCCCCTGTTCCTGCGCCGGGACTGCTAGCCGGGACTTTAGGGAATAAGGGGGGGAGGTGGCCGAAAAGGCCATGTGTGCTGCGCACAAGGAGGGGCATGTGTGGCGGAGTGTCCCGCCCCTATTTATTATTATTTGTGTTTTGTTTGCGGCGCGGTTAAAAGCGCTGCGTCTTTTTGTTATTTATAATTTAAAAACCCCGTGAGGATGCATGACTGATCAGCTACTGATTATTTAACTAGCTGACAGTCATGCATACTTACCAAATGCGTGCAGACTCTGGCCGAGGGGTAATAAGATAATTAACAACTAGTTAACCCCTCGGCCAGAGTATAAGAACCAGCAGTTGTCTGTTCTGCAGGTGGAGTGTTGGAGTAGAGAGTACGGGAGAGCGGAGAGAGAGCGCGTAGAAGACATAAAAATAATTGCTAAAACGTGCTGGTTTAGCCAGCACGCCACTTACTTGTTTGTCTGTTTATTCGTTTGGCCGTCGTGCCCTTTGCTTTGGTTTGTTGTTTTGTTTAAATCTTTTGTTTTTGTTTTATTTATTAATAAATACGCTGAGTGCAGTTGCACTGAGCTTCACCCACCCATCCATTGTTTTGGTTTCTGTACTTCCTGGTCCGTGACGTCATCACACATCACCACTGCAAGCCAGCCTGTCACACCCTTCTTTGAAAATCAATTGATTTCATGCTAAGAATTGTACATCTTTTATCAGACAGTTTTTTTTAAATGAAGTTCATGTTACAGTGTAGGGATTCTGAGTAACCAAAAAACAAAACACATTAATTTACGGAGTTAAAAACATAAACTTCATTTAATTAGTAGTAGCGGGAGCATGATGGCAAAGCATTTGCACAGCACATTAAATAATCATTTTTTCTGCTATGAGGGAATCTTAATAGAAACATTTACCAAATAATTACATTTAAAAATCCTTGGGAGATATAAAAAAACAGAGATGACCAGTAGAGCTCATGAGTGACATCTGCTCTGAACCCGTTTGGCCACGATTAGATAAGTGCAATTGTGGATCTTACAGAGCCACTGTAAACCCCCTTTTTAAAGCAATGTACGTTTAATTATGGGAAGATTCTTCTGATGCGTGCTATATGAAATATTAACACAGTCCCCCCTTGATTACCGTAGAATGACACCCACTGGCATGGCATTGAGCGGTTTGTTGCAAAGCCTTGTTAAAATACAAAAGGACAGGGTGAAGGGATTTGTTTTTTAGGAATAATATTGTGACAATCATAGCGTGCTGCCTGTATTCCATTGTAAATGTAGTCAATGTTTGACTTCAATGAAATATGTGTGATCTGTGTTTTTGTGTCGTACAGATATCTGTTTGTCTTGTTTTTTGTTGACCCGTTGACTCTGTTTTGTCATCAATCTCTTGTTCTTTGTCACATATTGATTTTGTTACAGTTGGCCCTCAGCTGTATTTATTAGGTCAGCTGTAAGTTTGCAGAGTTACAGTTCTTTTTCATTTACTTTATTTGCGATCTCCTTTAACGATGGTTTGAATCGTGTCATTGTGATGTCATTTCCTCCTGATACAAGCTGTCCAATACAGGTACTATTCTCTTGTATCCAGCTGATATCGGTGAACTCATCCATAACTATAAAACACTCCATTTAGATGTTTCAACTAAACATCTTTTCAATGTCTTCAATGTGTATATCGATGACCCCTGGACATTATATATCGAAATGAATAATCCTTAAGAGTTTAATATCTGTGGCAGAGAATAATGGGTTACTAATAGTTATATTATCCACAAAGTATAGATGGCTTTTAACTAGTTTTGTCATCTTTTTTTACAATTTATATATATACAATATATATATATATATATATATATATATATATATATATATATATATATAGAGTGAGCAGGGAGAGGGTTAAATTCCTCCATGCCAAAAAAACAAACAAACATGTGCGGATGCACGTTTTGTTAAATTGTTTGATTATTTTATTGTTAATTATCCCCTGCACCTGGAATTAATTGTACATTAGAACCAGGTGCAGGGTATTTAAGGATGGCTGAGTAGAAGGAAGCTGGGAGTGTACCCTGCTGCCGAGCTGTCACAGAGAGGTACTGTGTGTGACCGTGCAAAATTGCATTAAACTGTGTGTGTTGTTTAATAACAGGTAAACACCCTAGCTGTCCTGTGTATTAGCTAGGTTCCTGACAAGTGTATAGTCAGTGCTCCAAAGGAGCTAAGTGTTTGTTTATTAAAAAAAATTGCGCGCCAGCACATAAAAACTAAATTTTCTGTGTGCTGGGTCATTTTTTAAAGGGGCAACGGACGACCGTGAGTGGCGACCCTGTTAGAATATATATATATATATATACTGTATATATAATCACAGTATATGTAGGGTGACCAGATTTTCAAAGTTCAAAACTGGGACACTATTATTATTATTATTATTATTATTATTATTATTATTATTATTATTATTATTAATACTAATGAGAAATTAAATAATTAATTCTGTAGATTGTTGTTAAAAATAAATGTACATTTTGGCGTTTTTCTTGGGCTAAATGGGCTAAATCCCGCCAGAACTGAACAGCTACCAAATTCCGGAAGCGGTTGTTCATGTTATTTTGACAGCAGTGGAAAAGAGGACTTTTTAAAGATTTTGAGAAATGTCGGGACGTCTGGTCACACGAGGTATATGTGATGGTCCTTGCAGGTGATACATTTAGTATGACCTTTTTAAATGGGTCGGTTTATGGTATGCTAGCTGTGAAGTAATAACAGCAAGTAATATAAAGGACCTTGATACCTGTGGTATGTATTATTCTCGTACCCACTTCAGAGTCATTTTCTATTCATGGCTAGGGCTTATCCAAAAAGCTGTGCCTGCTACTTCACAAAACGGGTATCAGTAACATACCTCCCCGACAAGCTCCTAATTCAAAATCAGTGATCAGTATGACGAAAGAGTTGATGGGGATGACGTGAATGAACAGAACAGTACAGCAATAACATGCCAATAAATAGTTGATGGCAAGTGCTGTTAATAAGCCCAGTTTCATCCCATTTACTGTAGATAAAGCAGTTTTCCAAATACATGTAAAAGTGTAAAGCGTTGCATATGTACAGATGCATCCACGATAAAAATTATAATAGCTAGAACTGCCAGGGAGTTTTACGGCTTCCAAGCTCAGTACCAGTTGGAAATTTTTGGCAAGCTGTAGCATTGCAGCACAAGTGTCAGCAAAAGATCAGTGCTATGGAGCAGTTTCCATTCAAAATACTGCATCAGTTCATTATCTCATGATACTTAATAACTTTAAACACCATAGTAACCATGACCCTATCTACACACTGTAGGGAGCAGCCTGCCGGGCAGCCAGCTCCTCTCCCTGGTGCTGGGAGGGGCGATGGCCACTGTGTGCCCGAACTCACCACAACCAGGGCACCACTCGTCCACAAGGCAGACCTGGCAGGCGGCCGGCTGTGGCAGCTCCTCTGGCCCTGGACTCTCTGGCTCCGGCAGCTGCTGTGACCGAGCTGACGCTGATCGCGCATAGGGACACCTCAACCAGTCGCATCAGTTGGCTGGTGGAACATCTGGGCACTCCCTTCAGTGGTCATCCCCCTCCCTGCACCAGGGGACCAGGTTTCAGGGTCATGTGGCTGCTTCTATTGTTGTTGCTGTTGCTGCCGCTGCTGCTGTTTCCTGCGGCTGCTCCTTCCCATTAAAAAAAAAATGCACCCGCACTACTGCTCCTGGCCTGGGTCTTCTGGAGGCGCTGTATCCCACCCCAAACACCACGTGTAACAGGTTGGCTCATGTGGTGATGCCATACCAGGAAGAAGTATTCAGAAAAACTGCACTGCTGCGCTTGTATTTATTAAATTCAATAATACAAAACAAAAAAAACACAAGGGCCAAAACAAATCAACAAAAAAATAAACACAAACACAACAAACAAAATGAGTACCTTTCAAAAAATACACCCGTAGCATTCATTTGTCTTTTCTTCTCCAAACAGTCTCCTGTACTCTCCAACTCTCCACCCAGACAAAGGATTTCTCCTGGTTTTATAATATGTGTCTGGAGCCCAATTAATGAATAATTAAACATGACCTAATTAAGGCTCCAGCCACATTCTCACATGTATTTCTGGCAGGGAAAAGGCTCAGTGTTACACACATTGAAAAGGCTCAGTGTTGTACACATTGAAAAGGCTCAGTGTTGCACACACATTGAAAAGGCTCAGTGTTGCACACATTGAAAAGGCTCAGTGTTGCACACATTGAAAAGGCTCAGTGTTACACACATTGAAAAGGCTCAGTGTTGCACACATTGAAAAGGCTCAGTGTTGCACACATTGAAAAGGCTCAGTGTTGCACACATTGAAAAGGCTCAGTGTTGCACACACATTGAAAAGGATCAGTGTTGCACACATTGAAAAGGCTCAGTGTTACACACACATTGAAAAGGCTCAGTGTTACACACATTGAAAAGGCTCAGGGTTACACACATTGAAAAGGCTCAGTGTTACACACACATTGAAAAGGCTCAGGGTTACACACACATTGAAAAGGTTCAGTGTTACACACATTGAAAAGGCTCAGTGTTGCACACACATTGAAAAGGCTCAGGGTTACACACATTGAAAAGGCTCAGTGTTGCACACACATTGAAAAGGCTCAGTGTTGCACACACATTGAAAAGGCTCAGTGTTGCACACACATTGAAAAGGCTCAGTGTTGCACACACATTGAAAAGGCTCAGTGTTGCACATACATTGAAAAGGCTCAGTGTTACACACACATTGAAAAGGCTCAATGTTACACACATTGTTAATATTTCTAGGAGTGGGATATACAGCTGGCTTCTAATGAATTGAAATAACTCAAGGGAGAATGATTGATAGTTTTATTCTCATTTTTTTTTTTAATCTGGAGAAGAACAGTCTTATAATTAGTGTGTGATAATTAGGTTAGTAATAGTAAGTATAGATGAGCGGTATGAGTCAGTGTTAACATTAACGGAATGAGCCGCCAATCAATACTAGTTTTTCAATTGATATTGGGAATTTACTCCTGAAATGCACGTCCAACCATCACTCGATTTCATAGCACACACAAAGCCATTAGTATGAGCGTTCAGCTGGGAAGCAATCCCAATACAAACGAGGCTCTTTGTTCAGGTCACCAGGAGTCTCCTAAGACTGTGAGTGAAATTGAAGATTGAAGCCTGTATCAGTATGAATTATTACAGACCACTGCAAAACACCACCAAACACTTTGAGTTTTTATACAGTGGAAAGGTTTGCATTACACCCTGTGGATAATTGAATGACAATTGTATTGACAATTCCACCAACCCTAAAAAACAGGCTTGGTTCTTATTAGGTTAACAATACTGAGGACAAATCTGAAAATGAAGCCTCAGCATAATTGCTTTTTTACTACACCTTACTATTGAATTGGCTTTGTCTGGAGAATACAGAGTGCTTACCGGCTGTAATCTGTGCCTGTATAGAGAGAGAGGTGGGGTTGGCAGAGCTGAAATGCAACGAGGAAGGCTTAGACCCAGGATTCTTCTGACAGCTTCCTAGACAGGTAAAGGCAGATTCAGAGAAACATGGTACAATAGCAACAGAAAAGTAAAAGGAGAAAACAATGATATCCATAGCTGAAGTGCTCACTCGTTAAGCCTCGTTTTGTATTTCTTTGTAAATAAGTAAAGCTCAGGAGAAAGACCTATTTGAACTATTTTAACAAATGTGGTTTGTTAAAATCTGGATCCATAACTGTTGGGATCAATTGAATAGACCCAACTGTGTAAATGCAGGTATCATAGTCAAATTGAACTGTGATGTCATTAGTTTACAAATATTGAATAATCAACATGTCATTATAATTGGGAACCAGGCAGTGCTTACGAAGCGTCTATACATTTATAAGGGATTCCTGCAGAGTTGAATGCTCAATTTTGGATTTCTCTCTCATATAAGCTTTAGCAATCCAAACATAAGTCTGTCTTTATTGATCTCTAGCTGTATCACATTCACTTTACTAGATGTGTATTCAGTCTGCCTTTTACATTCAGATATAATTCAAACATCCCAAAACACAGGTAAAATGCTAACTAAGAAACACAAAGGATGGCATCCTTCAGAGTGGTTGAGAATACACACTGTAATGTTGTAAATCATTAGGTAAAATGCACCTCATTTCCATTTCTCTCTCCCTGCTGAATTTGTGAACATAAAGATGTTTAAAAATATCTGGTTCCAGGGTCATTATCTCTCCCCAAATTCTCTTTCCAATGCCCCTGTCAATTATATCACCACATGAAAAAAAAAGGTTCAAAAGGAAATGGAAATTATAATTAATGTGTCTGTATTAGATTCAATTAGTCATTTTGTACAGATATTGGCGGTTTGGACAGCGACCTAGATTCATCTGTCTGTATTTCATTAAATTTTCCTCAGATCTTGTGAATATATAAAAAAAAAAATGTTCTTTGTTTCTTTTTTACCTTTTAATTGGAAAGAAATGTTATCTTGGGTTTATTTTTCAGTGTGAATGAGTCACCCATGAGTACCAAGGTCAGATTTATCAAGGTCTCTTTTACACTTTGAAAAGAAAACTACAACTGTTAGAAAACATTGCATCAGAATACAATGCCACACTCTGGGGACCTCAATTCTGTTACTCTGCAAAGAGTAATGCAAGTGCCAAAATGTACAGTAGAGGTAGGCTACATTACTGCAAATTGAAGAACTGTGATATGCATCGGGATGATCTTTTTTAGCAAGTAATTCGGGTCTTTATCCAGATGCTGCTCCATAGCATGCTGCAGTGTTGCAAACACAGCACGCACGCTTACGTCATCGGTGTCTGTTTCAGGCAGAGCATCCTGGTCGCTACGGTGACACAGCTGACAATTCTTCCTCTGACATCCCCTCTGGTGTTGTCAGAGTTTCACTTTTGATTGTATTATATATGCTACCGTTAAGTGACATAATCCACAGACACGGAGTGAACTTCCATTGCTATGCGGATGATATCCAGCTATATTTGTCTCTAAAGCCAGGAATTTCTTCTGCCTGGGTGTTATTAACGCATGCCTTTTGTTTCATTTAGAATTGATTATTGTAATGCATTTTTTTTCTGGTGTCCCAAAACATGTGGTATCCCGCTTGCAACTTGTTCAGAATACCGCTCTAGAATTCTGACTAAAACCAGGAAAAATGAACATATTACCCCTGTTTTGGCCTCACTGGCTCCCTGTGCAGTATAGACTTGATTTTAAGATTTTGCTGTTAACTTACAAGGCCCTGAATGGATTAGCACCTAGTTATTTGCAGGAGTTACTGACCCCGTATCTTCCAAACCGCACTCGGGGATCACAGGATGCGGGGCTGCTGGTTATTCCTAGGGTCATCAAAAGCAACACGGGAGGTAGGGCTTTTTCTTAAATTATGGAATGCTGTGCCATCGTTTGTCAGGGAGGCTGGGACCGTTACAGTTTTCAAGACAAGACTAAAAACGCACTTTTATAAAATGGCTTTCTTATCTTAGTGGGTTTTAATATATACGATCCATGGCTGGCAATGGAACGTGAAACAAGCAATGTGATTGGTTGAGCAAGGTTCCAGCTGTCTGTATATTGGATAGATACGGACAGTTGGAGCCTTGTCACATATTCTAAATCACTGCCTAAAAGAATTTAAAGTATCAGAAGCCATCTTGCTTACAGTTACAGATGTATAGCTGTAACTATGAAACTGAGTGACCATTTACCAGCAAAAAATCACAAAGTAGTAAGTAGATATGCCAATTTGGATGAAGAACAATTAAATGAACTGGAAGATAGCAAAACAGAAAAAATACCCCCCAAAAAATATTGCTGTCTTTATACTCGCTCACCCCGACTTTGTCACTTCAAATAATGTATTTTAGTTGTTTGTAAATGCGGAAGAAAAACACAGACACTTCTGCACATTATCCATCCCTCTCTGACATAGACCTTGAACAAATTAATGAAAAGCGAGACTCCGTTGAATTTATTTTTATTCCGTATGTCTGTTCTGCTCAAACAGTGTGTCTGCACTAATTGCACTTTCTTTTTATTTTGGCCTGTGGGCTACCAGTAACACAAAATAAATCATGCTGCTGCATTGTACACTGGTGTACACTGCGAATAAAAGATTATTTGAAATTGAAACTAAATGATTTTAGCAGGTTTTTTTATTATTATTTTTAACTTGGCCTACTTAGTAGCCAAGACATTTAACACAAAAAAGATCATGGTGCCGCATTGACAAGTTATGATACTTACAGGAGGACAGTCAATTCTCGTTAATACGAATTTCAAGGGACTAGCAACACATTTAGCATTATATCACTAATTCGTATCATCATGAGTAGCCTGTAAGCCAAATGTATACTGTCAGTTTGTATTTAAGTTAGTTACTGATGCAGTGCTAAATTGAGTACAATTACAAACCACCTGCACATTCATAGAATAGGTGTGTTTCCTATTTCTATAGAGATGCTCAAAATGAGCTGGAGGGGTTAGTGGCACATGTGTGCAGTCTATTGCTCCCAACACGTTGGGAAATCAGAAATGTCATAGAAATTATTTTTCAATGCTTGTAAGTACACTATGCTTTTAGTGAAAAATAGGTATTTGATAGTTTGCCACAAAAATGCATTGAGCACAACTGGCAACGCACAAGAAAAAGCGGACTGGGAAATGCCAGCAACAGCTGCCACAGTCCCTGAGAGGACCCAGAGGCATGATAATGCAGGGTGGACAATAGTGTGACCACTGCAGGGATAGCATGGCTTCTCTGGGTGACAGACTCCAGGTCATCTTTTAAATCAGACAGCAGCTCAAGAATTGTGTGTCTGCTGAGCCTGTTCCTGTGCTTAATTTGGTCTTCATTTAAATCGAAGAGGGTAATGCGGGTACGAAATACCCTTTCTCTTCTCATCCTACGTGCTACTCATTCTTGCTGCAATCACAGAGGCCATGCTTAGGGGATAGTGTTTTTCATACTGCCTTTTAAATGTTTGCTAATTGTGACAGTTTAAAACGTGCTTTCAGTAGTTCTCAACAAATTGATGCAATTGCAGTGTCGCAATTGCCAGCAGCTTTAGAACATCTCATTATAATATTTGAGAGTCCTCATTTGCACTATCTCCACCCCATTTTTGTGAATTTATGCAGGAACGCCCATAATTACATATTCACCTAAGGCTAAACTGCAAAGAAAAACCGCTGCCGTAAAGCATTCCCTAAAAAGTTGCTAGCAGCACTGCACTTGTTTAGTACATTTCACCCTAGACTTCCAACTTGTTTACATCTACCCCTTAGTATTCACAATGATGCCACAATCATCAGTGCTACAGACTCAGTATTTACAATGATGCTACAGTCATCAGTGCTACAGACTCAGTATTCACAATGATGCCACAGTCATCAGTGCTACAGACTCAGTATTCACAATGATGCCACAGTCATCAGTGCTACAGACTCAGTATTCACAATGATGCCACAATCATCAGTGCTACAGACTCAGTATTTACAATGATGCTACAGTCATCAGTGCTACAGACTCAGTATACACAATGATGCCACAGTCATCAGTGCTACAGACTCAGTATTCACAATGATGCCACAATCATCAGTGCTACAGACTCAGTATTCACAATGATGCCACAATCATCAGTGCTACATACTCAGTATTCACAATGATGCCACAATCATCAGTGCTACAGACTCAGAGATAGCCTGTAGGTGTATTTCAGGGGACGAGATCTGGGGCTCCACCTTGCTTTCCCTGTCAATCTTCTCCTATTTTCTATTGCAGTCTGAATCTCACACAGCTCACTGTCTAGCGTTTTCAGTTAGTTTTCTCATCTAGTGTTTTCACTTTCTAGCAATCGCTCAGACTCCGTCAAACATAGCCGTGCCGTTCAAAGCGCCGCTCCATTATTCAACCTCCGCTGCATCTCCATTGTAAAGATCAGCCCTCCGCCAAACTTTTTAAAGCTCTGTTCGACAAAGGCATCAACTTTCCTGTCTGCAGCAATTGCCTTGCCCTTAACATCTATTGCGAAGCTTTGTTTGTCTTTTCCTCCGCCTGCAAACAACTACAAGCAGGCGCCCCTCCCCAACTTTTCTTTAAAGATTGGTACACAGCAGTAGTGTCCCTCTCCACCTGGTCATTCGATAACAGAATCTCACAATTCTGTTACTCTCTCTTCTCCTTGCAGACGCCATTGCAGCCTCTGCTCCCTCAACACCCGCCTCCAGAGTAGATCTGTCAATCATCTCACTTGCGTCTGTTCCCCATGTGGGTTCCTGGTTTAGCAATTCACTGCTACTTGCGTTCAGCAGCCGACACAAAAAATCATAATGGGTAAGGACATTAATTTGGTTTCAATTCCCAGTTCAATGCGGGAACCCCAGCTTTGTTCTTGTTCTTGTTTCTTGCTTTGTAACGTATTACGTGAAGGCTACTTGCATAAAATCAATTTCAAAACAAACCATTGCTGAAAAAAAGCATAAACTCCAACGACACTGGTGCACTGCAACTTTCCACTGGTGCCTTACAGGCCATAGTTACCGCGGCAACACCCTCATCGAGCAACTACTTGGAATGTTATGTTGCCGTGGTAACCAGGCAGTTTCATGAGGCTCTGTGCCTCAGTACTGCAATCTTCCAGCTTCCTGCCGCTGTGTTTTCACAACTGGAGAGAGTACAGTGGCTCTCAAAAGCATTCACCCCCCTTGGACTTTTCCACATTTTATTGTGTTACAGCATGGAATCAAAAGTTTTTGCCACTGATCAACACAAAAAAGTCCATAATGTCAAAGTGAAAAATAAAATCTACAAATTGTTCTAAATTAATTACACCCTGCTTAAATTGATTGCATAAGTATTCACCTCCTTTGCTGTGACACACCTAAATAAGCTCTGGTGTAACCAATTGTCTTTAGAAGTCACATAATTAGTTGAATGGAGTCCACCTGTATGCAATTAAGATGTTTCACATGATTTCAGGTTAAATACTCTGGGAGGTCCCACAGTTGGTTAGTACATTTCCGAACAAAAACTACATCATGAAGATGAAGGAACATTCAAAGCAAATACAGAATAAGGTTCTTCAAAAGCACCAATCAGGGGTAGGATATAAGAACATTTCCAAGGCATTGAATATCCCCCGGAGCACAGTAAAGTCCATTATTAAGAAATGGAGAGAATATGGCACAACTGTGAATCTGTCCAGAACAGGCTGTCCTCAAAAACGGAGTATCTGGGCGAGAAGGGCACTAGTCAGGGAGGCCACCAAGAGGCCTATGGCAACTCTAAAGGAGTTACAGTCTTCCATGGCTGAGCTGGGAGACACTGTGCATACGGCAACAATAGCCCGGTTGCTTCACAAAACTGGCCTTTTATGGGAGAGTGGCAAAAAGAAAGCCATTGTTGAATCTCGGCTAGAGTTTGCCAGAAGGCATGTGGGAGACTCTGAGACCAAGTGGAAGAAGATTCTATGGTCTGATGAGACCAAAATAGAGCATTTTGGCCTCGACGCTAAGCACTGTTTGGCGCAAGCCTGGAACCGCACATCATCCTGAGAACACCATCCCTACCGTGAAGCATGGTGGTGGCAGCATCATGCTATGGGGATGCTTCTCTGCGTCAGGGCCTGGAAAGCTTGTGAAGATAGAGGGCAAAATGGATGCAGCAAAGTACAGAGAAATCCTGGATGAAAACCTGCTGAAGTCTGCAAGAGACCTGGGACTTAGGAGAAGATTCATCTTCCAGCAGGACAATGACCCCAAACATACAGCCAAAGCCACACTGGAGTGGCTTAAAAAAAAAAAGGTCAATGTCCTGTAGTGGCCCAGTCAAAACCCAGACCTCAATCCAATTGAGAATATGTGGAAAGAGTTGAAAATTGCTGTTTACCAAAGGTCCTCATCCAACTTGATGGAGCTTGAGCAATTTTGCAAAGAGGAATGGGCAAAAATTGCAGTGTCCAGGTGTGCAAAGCTGTTAGAGACTTATCCAAATAGACTCATGGCTGTAATTGCTGCCAAAGGTGCCTCTACCAAATATTGACTCAAGGTGGTGAATACTTGTGCAATCAATTATTTTCTGTTTTATATTTGTAATTAATTTTGAACAATTTGTAGATTTTATTTTTCACTTTGACATTATGGACTTTTTTTTGTGTTGATCAGTGGCAAAAATTCCTAATTAAATCCATTTTGATTCAATGTTGTAACACAATAAAACGTGGAAAAGTCCAAGGGGGATGAATACTTTTGAGAGCCACTGTAAGTTCAACTCGCCGAATTCACGACATTTAAATCAACTGCAATTAATAATAGATATATATATAGCATCTGCAAAATGTCTTCATAGATAGTCAGATAGACGACGCTCAGCGGGCCATGCCTCACTTGCCTGTACTGACGCGCCGCCTGTGATTTCAGCAGCCCCTTCTATCAGAAGTATCTCTCTCCTAACATCAAATAAATGATTAAAGGTAAAAAATATCAATGTTACACTCAAGTCCTGTGACATTTACCTCCACACCGCCATCAAGCTGGAGCAATACTTCATTCTACATCATGGAGTTCTCAGTTAGCTACGTGGATACTATGTTCTACGAGTACCATAAAGCATATTCTGCTAAAGCTGCCACTATCTTATCAGCACATTTTGTTGATCGGTCTTACCCTGATTTTAGACCTCTTTTAACCGTGTTTTCAGCGATTTGTGAGCCAATGCCTGTGGACTCTGCGTATCCACAGCCCACAGTCCAAATACAATCCACCATCGCATTTGCCGCAATTTTATAGAAGATCGCCAGATTTCAGGTGTTGGCATGATACAGCATCATAGCATTTTGGATAGACATTCCAATCACGATTATTGATCACAATAATCAAATCTATTCTACCCTGCAGCATTCTCTAAAGCCAACAGTTTTATTCGAATCATAATGTCCAGATGGCAGAATAATACCACAAGTTCTATATTTTAGCTGGTCCTTTCACTGCGAAAGTCATGTATTTTCAAATCAGGTTAATATTTCATTCGATGTGAGCTGCCAGTCAGGTACAGAAACCATGCCCTTCGATTTATCAGCATTTCAGTTAACAGCCTCCTACCTTGCAATGGAAAATACACTCATAGACTGCTCCTGACCAAATCAATAGGTTTTGCAGCAGCCTCACAGCAATGCATTCTACATCTCTCCCGAAAGCAGCCTCATCTTTGGCTCCATCTAAATTGCCTTAACACTTAAAGACCAACATCGACGTCCTATCAGAATTCTGGTTGGCAGATAAATTGTACAACAACCTACAGCAATCCCAAGGAGGCGCTTCATGCAGCGTAAATTTGCTCGTATCTCACAATTAGTTTCTTTTCACTCACTTCAGCAGATCTCTGCTCTCTCTAGCAGGTCACTGCACACTACTGACGGCAGTCCACCGCACACTGCTACGATCACCACTTCAGCAGATCTCTGCTCTCTCTAGCAGGTCACTGCACACTACTGTGGGTAGTCCACCGCACACTGCTACGATCACCACTTCAGCAGATCTCTGCTCTCTCTAGCAGGTCACTGCACACTACTGACGGCAGTCCACCGCACACTGCTACGATCACCACTTCAGCAGATCTCTGCTCTCTCTAGCAGGTCACTGCTCACTACTGACGGCAGTCCACCGCACACTGCTACGATCACCACTTCAGCAGATCTCTGCTCTCTCTAGCAGGTCACTGCACACTACTGTGGGTAGTCCACCGCACACTGCTACGATCACCACTTCAGCAGATCTCTGCTCTCTCTAGCAGGTCACTGCACACTACTGACGGCAGTCCACCGCACACTGCTACGATCACCACTTCAGCAGATCTCTGCTCTCTCTAGCAGGTCACTGCTCACTACTGACGGCAGTCCACCGCACACTGCTACGATCACCACTTCAGCAGATCTCTGCTCTCTCTAGCAGGTCACTGCACACTACTGACGGCAGTCCACCGCACACTGCTACGATCACCACTTCAGCAGATCTCTGCTCTCTCTAGCAGGTCACTGCACACTACTGACGGCAGTCCACCGCACACTGCTACGATCACCACTTCAGCAGATCTCTGCTCTCTCTAGCAGGTCACTGCACACTACTGACGGCAGTCCACCGCACACTGCTACGATCACCACTTCAGCAGATCTCTGCTCTCTCTAGCAGGTCACTGCACACTACTGACGGCAGTCCACCGCACACTGCTACGATCACCACTTCAGCAGATCTCTGCTCTCTCTAGCAGGTCACTGCACACTACTGACGGCAGTCCACCGCACACTGCTACGATCACCACTTCAGCAGATCTCTGCTCTCTCTAGCAGGTCACTGCACACTACTGTGGGTAGTCCACCGCACACTGCTACGATCACCACTTCAGCAGATCTCTGCTCTCTCTAGCAGGTCACTGCACTCTACTGACAGCAGTCCACCGCACACTGCTACGATCACCACTTCAGCAGATCTCGAGCCCGATGACTGTGATTGGCGCTCAGGGCCCGAGTGAAAGATAAATTTGGCCGGAGGCCTCGTCCGTGGGCTGCCTATGCGAGACCGGCTGCAAAAACATGAACAGTTAGATGCATCCCAGTACCGCAGACAGGAAGTGGCTATGGGCCACCTCCCCCTAAAAGACAAGGCTGCCAAACCATGATGGAAAATAATGATAAATAATTAACGCACCCCACAGTAGCGTACTGCCACCTACCCCTCAAATATTGAAAAAATTAATGAAAATGAGAGCTGAGACACGGCCCGTCCCCCAGAGCATGACTGCACTGGGGGAAAGAGCCCAGCCTCTCCAGCCCGACCACGCACCCCGCAGAACTAAATACGAACCGCTCAGCACTCAGGTAAGGAAAACCCCCCTACTCACATATTTTTAATTTTTTAGGGGGTACCTTAGGGAATCCGTGGTTAAGGGTAGCCCTTCCTCCAGACTGTAAGCGGTCGACTCCCGTTTCTGCTTCCCAGCGCTTGACTGAGCTGCCGAAACAAAAGAAGCGACATAAAAGAATAACACACAGAGCTTTTATGCGCTTGCTGATGACGTATTGGTTAGGGGCGGATTCTCCTTGCAGAAACGCAACCAGGTTTACAAATTATTATTAATAATATTAATAATAATAATACATCCCAAACACATTAAGAGGAATCCTACTGCATCTTAAATGCCTTAATTTTGCTGTTATCAATAATTAAATTACCATAATTTTGAGCATATATTGTGCCATATAATTAACTACATAAATAAATGTATGAAGGGAACAAATGACTTTGTTATATGAATAATAAAGGATCCCCACCTTAACTCTTCAGTGGTGTAGATAGAAGAGGGTGTTCACTTTTTACACTGCTCTTTATAATTGTGCTATATCCAGAACTCTTACACTCACTATATTATCTATGACTTAGGTCTAACAGGTAAGTAACAAGGTAACTATGCATTTACTTCATATTTCTAAACATAAAGAGACTTAAATACTATGAAAGAAACAGTTTTCAATAGAAATTTATTTTAAGATGATTTAGAAAATAATTATTCTAAAACAAAATTAGAAAATAATTACAGTATTGCATTTAAAAGTAATATATCAAATGAACATATCTTAATGAACATTTCACAAACGAAATGAAATATAGATAGCACTGTGACAGGATACCGAGTGGGGACGTCAGGTCAGAATGCAGGAAGGAAAACACAGGCAGGACTGCAGGGCAAAAGACAAATCACAAACACAAAAATAAAAGGTTTTAATTAAACAAATACTGCTCACAGAGCAAAATAAAGATTTTAAATAAAACAAAATAACAAAACACAAAATACTATGATCAGGCTGGGCAGTAGCCTTCACTGATCGCACTGATCATACTTCTTTTTTATTTCACCCACCTCTCTCTCTCACTCTCGCTCTCTCTCTCTCTCTCTCTCTCTCTCTCTCTCTCTCTCTCTCTCTCTCTCTCACGCTCTCGCTCTCGTTCTCCACTTCTCAACACCCACCCTGACTGAGAGCGCTGCAGGTTTATATACCGTGGCCGAGGGGTTTAACTAGCTAGTAATTATTCTATTACCCCTCGGTCACAATCTGCACCAGTTTATTAATTACGTGTGACTGCCGGCTAGTTTAACAACACACTAGCTGACAGCCACACATTACCACAAGGTTTTTAATGTGGATGGGGCTTCCCATCCACGCTACAAAACAATACAAAACACACGGCGTCGCCTTCATATAAACAAATCATAACAATAATAACAATAACAATAACAACAAAACAAATACAAAATAATACATTGCACAGGGGCGGAGGAGTACCCTGTTCTAAAATAAACAAACAATCATGTACAGAGCTCCTCGCCCTGTTACAAGCACAGAAACATTACAGTATTCCATTTAAAAGTAATATATCATATCTTAATCAACATTTCAAAAGCTAAATGACTGCAATCTAATGGTGTTTAAACAAAATCAGCTTGCCACGTGTCTTTCTGTCCAGCTTGCCAGTGGCAGTGTTTGTGAATGACCAGGCCGAGTGATGCAACCTGATCTTGGAGAAGACTCGGAGATCATGTGTGAACTCTGCATGGAGTCTACAGGGTTTTGCAGGGCCTCTACTTTCTTCTGCAACCTCCTGGTTTGCTGCTGACCTAGCTTCAACCTTTTTTTGCAGACCAGAAGCACATCCACGGTCTGGTGAAGCTTTCTCTTCATTGACTGTGGGCTGACTGTGCTGTATTGATGGTCTGCTGCACTAACTTCCTTTTCTTGTGAAGTATGCTGATGAATTGATCCTGCTTCTGGTGGATTTTTTTTTGTTTTGTTGTGTAGCTCTGCAGGTTGTCTTCTTGCAGGTGGTTTGTGACTGCCAGCTTTCTGAAATTAGACACATATAAAGTGTAATCTCATTGCATTATATAAATCAAACATGAAAACTTGAATAATTGTTTTTCTTTTTGCTCCTTTGAATAAGAACCGGATGAATTATAATTATTCGGATCGATAAAGGATAGCTAGCATATTTTACATTTACTCACGAGCCATGCACTCATAATGATAATATCAGTATTTGCAAAACAAGCTATTTGCCGTAATCTGTTGAGATTGCTTTTTCTGTAATAACGGAGTTTGGGTGTGCGGATCATGTAACTAAACATTTCCTTAAAAAAAGTTTATTTTGTCAATATTAAGCATCTACCTTGTGAAAATGCTCAGGAAAGTTGAAGGTTGTCGATACTGCATCTGGTCACAGTCTGACAGTTTGTCAGGTTTTATTGAAATTTGCCTCCTCAGAATGATCAGAACACAGCACTGCCCTGTTTGATGGCTTGAACTCCTGTCTCCTCATCCTGGACACCCATAGCTGTTGCTCTCAATGTTCTTGAAACCTAAAAGATTGAATTTAATTGATTTTTTTTTCTTTTTCTTTTTTTAACGAAGTAAACTATATATGCTTACATGATACAAATGTACATATTATATATAAATACATCATTTTAATTTCAATAATTTGCTGCATGCAAAGGCTAAACAGCGAGGCATCTTTATCAAATTAATAAAGAAAATGAAGTGACAAACTGTGGCAGGTTTGTTGGGTGTGGTAAGATGGGCACGGGCATTCTTCCGGTGACTTCACCCCCTGCCAAAGCCTGACAGTGGCGTACGCTATCCAGTGTTTATAGATCAGATAAAAATCCTGGGATATACTGTTTGAACTACTTTTACTCAAGCACAGTAAGAGACAGCCCTGCTTGCTGGGCAGGGCCCCATTCGAAAGACCAGGTTTGGGGCGTTCCAACGAGGCCCTATTTGGTATTTGAGCCTGTCAGTCGACCCCTGTAATTATTGCGGGGCTGTATGACAGACCTGCTTCAGTGTAGTAAGCTAACGTTCAGACTGGCGAAAACTGCCTATTCTCCCATTATATATATATTTTAAAAAATAATAAAAAATCTGTACAAGTCAGCTGTTAGGGTTTGGTAGTTATGGTAGCCACAGTCAATAGCATATTGGTTGAACCAGTTTTTTAATGCATTTCTGTGTCTAGTAGTGTAAATGGCTTTTAATTATTAAATAAGTTCACTGCTTTATTTACTAAAGCATTTAAATAGCAACTCTTAAAATAGCTGATATTAAGTACAAAAAAAGCTTATAGTTTGGGTAGTGGTTTAAAACTCGATTGACATGCAAAGTATAGATGGTCAAGATGATATGGCCCAGGATCCAATTATATGCTTTGAGCACAGCCCATTTATTATTTATCTATCTATCTATCTATCTATCTATCTATCTATCTATCTATCTATCTTAAAACATCTTATGAAAGAAAAATAGTGAAAAGCTCTAAAGCCGGCTCTGTCTGTATCAGTCTACACTGCCCTGTAGGTACAGTATAAACCACTGTTCTGTATCAGTATTCACTACCCTGTAGGTACAGTATAAGCCTCTGTTCTGTATCAGTCTACACTGCCCTGTAGGTACAGTATAAGCCTCTGTTCTGTATCAGTCTACACTGCCCTGTAGGTACAGTATAAACCACTGTTCTGTATCAGTCTTCACTGCTCTGGAGGTACAGTATAAACCACTGTTCTGTATCAGTCTACACTGCCCTGTAGGTACAGTATAAGCCTCTGTTCTGTATCAGTCTACACTGCCCTGTAGGTACAGTATAAACCACTGTTCTGTATCAGTCTACACTGCCCTGTAGGTACAGTATAAGCCACTGTTCTGTATCAGTCTACACTGCCCTGTAGGTACAGTATAAGCCTCTGTTCTGTATCAGTCTACACTGCCCTGTAGGTACAGTATAAGCCTCTGTTCTGTATCAGTCTACACTGCCCTGTAGGTACAGTATAAGCCTCTGTTCTGTATCAGTCTACACTGCCCTGTAGGTATAAGCCACTGTTCTGTATCAGTCTTCACTACCCTGTAGGTACAGTATAAGCCTCTGTTCTGTATCAGTCTACACTGCCCTGTAGGTATAAGCCACTGTTCTGTATCAGTCTTCACTGCCCTGTAGGTATAAGCCACTGTTCTGTATCAGTCTTCACTGCCCACAGGTACAGTATAAGCCTCTGTTCTGTATCAGTCTACACTACCCTGTAGGTACAGTATAAGCCTCTGTTCTGTATCAGTCTACACTGCTCTGGAGGTACAGTATAAGCCTCTGTTCTGTATCAGTCTACACTGCCCTGTAGGTATAAGCCACTGTTCTGTATCAGTCTTCACTGCCCTGTAGGTATAAGCCACTGTTCTGTATCAGTCTTCACTGCCCACAGGTACAGTATAAGCCTCTGTTCTGTATCAGTCTACACTACCCTGTAGGTACAGTATAAGCCTCTGTTCTGTATCAGTCTACACTGCTCTGGAGGTACAGTATAAGCCACTGTTCTGTATCAGTCTACACTGCCCTGTAGGTACAGTATAAGCCACTGTTCTGTATCAGTCTACACTGCCCTGTAGGTACAGTATAAGCCACTGTTCTGTATCAGTATTCACTACCCTGTAGGTACAGTATAAGCCACTGTTCTGTATCAGTCTTCACTGCCCTGTAGGTACAGTATAAGCCACTGTTCTGTATCAGTCTTCACTGCCCTGTAGGTACATGTGGCAAAGTGCCCCCCCTGTGTATTATATGTTACGTGTTGTGTGTAAATGTTGGTGTATAGTCATCGGTACACGGGATATAAACGGGTCTGTGTTTCACGTGTGATTTAAAAATGTAGATTTGTATTTAGGCACGAGGAGGGCACAAATCACTTCACGTGCTGGTTAAAATGTAATGTGTGGTCACGGGAGTGCACTTAATTAATTCACGTGCAGTTGTACCGAGATTCCAATTGAATGATTGACTAGCAATCGAGTCTCGGTACAACTGCATAAAAACAGCATGTTTTCACTCACTCGGGGTTGGGTGTTCGGTGAGTGGAGAACGGGTGTGGAGAAGGAGAAACTAAGAAGTAAAATTAACGGAAAGAATAAGTGTTTTCACTCACCGTGTTTGTCTGTTCGTGCACTGTTTGTTTATTGTATAGTCCGTTTTGTTTATCCCTTTTATTTTGGCTCAAGTGCCGTGTCCTGTGTTTCTGTTTTGTGTTCAAACCTTTTATTCATCAGCTTCATCAAAACCCCAAGTCTCTGTCTGTTCTGTGTTGCTCCCGGTCTCTGGTCTGACGTAATCACCCACTCCGGCCGTCTTTGTGACAGTACAGTATAAGCCACTGTTCTGTATCAGTCTACACTGCCCTGTAGGTATAAGCCACTGTTCTGTATCAGTATTCACTACCCTGTAGGTACAGTATAAGCCACTGTTCTGTATCAGTCCACTACCCTGTAGGTACAGTATAAGCCACTGTTCTGTATCAGTCTACACTGCCCTGTAGGTATAAGCCACTGTTCTGTATCAGTCTTCACTGCCCTGTAGGTACAGTATAAGCAACTGTTCTGTATCAGTCTTCACTACCCTGTAAGTACAGTATAAGCCACTGTTCTGTATCAGTCTTCACTGCCCTGTAGGTATAAGCCACTGTTCTGTATCAGTATTCACTACCCTGTAGGTACAGTATAAGCCACTGTTCTGTATCAGTCTACACTGCCCTGTAGGTATAAGCCACTGTTCTGTATCAGTATTCACTACCTTGTAGGTACAGTATAAGCCACTGTTCTGTATCAGTCTTCACTGCCCTGTAGGTACAGTATAAGCCACTGTTCTGTATCAGTCTTCACTGCCCTGTAGGTATAAGCCACTGTTCTGTATCAGTCTTCACTGCCCTGTAGGTACAGTATAAGCCACTGTTCTGTATCAGTCTTCACTGCCCTGTAGGTATAAGCCACTGTTCTGTATCAGTCTTCACTGCCCTGTAGGTATAAGCCACTGTTCTGTATCAGTATTCACTACCCTGTAGGTACAGTATAAGCCACTGTTCTGTATCAGTCTTCACTGCCCTGTAGGTACAGTATAAGCCACTGTTCTGTATCAGTCTTCACTGCCCTGTAGGTATAAGCCACTGTTCTGTATCAGTATTCACTACCCTGTAGGTACAGTATAAGCCACTGTTCTGTATCAGTCTTCACTGCCCTGTAGGTACAGTATAAGCCACTGTTCTGTATCAGTCTTCACTGCCCTGTAGGTATAAGCCACTGTTCTGTATCAGTCTTCACTGCCCTGTAGGTACAGTATAAGCCACTGTTCTGTATCAGTCTTCACTGCCCTGTAGGTATAAGCCACTGTTCTGTATCAGTCTTCACTGCCCTGTAGGTATAAGCCACTGTTCTGTATCAGTCTTCACTGCCCTGTAGGTATAAGCCACTGTTCTGTATCAGTATTCACTACCCTGTAGGTACAGTATAAGCCACTGTTCTGTATCAGTCTTCACTGCCCTGTAGGTACAGTATAAGCCACTGTTCTGTATCAGTCTTCACTGCCCTGTAGGTATAAGCCACTGTTCTGTATCAGTATTCACTACCCTGTAGGTACAGTATAAGCCACTGTTCTGTATCAGTCTTCACTGCCCTGTAGGTACAGTATAAGCCACTGTTCTGTATCAGTCTTCACTGCCCTGTAGGTATAAGCCACTGTTCTGTATCAGTCTACACTGCCCTGTAGGTATAAGCCACTGTTCTGTATCAGTATTCACTACCAACATGGTCTTATTTGAAGTATTTTTTTTAAAACTCCAAAAGTAATGACTATAGCTAAGGTTTACAATTTTAGAAAAGCAAACTATGAAGGTATGAAACAGAGACTAACAGAAGTAGTTTGGAGTAAAATAGAGAAAACATCCACAGAAAAAGGATGGCTGTTTTTTAAAAATGTAGTATTAGAGGCGCAAAACAATTACATCCCAAAAGTAGACAAATCTAAATCTAAAACAAAATGGCCAAAATGGTTTAATAGATCAATTAAAAAAAATATTCAGCGAGAAAAGGCACTTTACAGAGCATTTAAAAGGGACCAGAAACAAAGTACACAGAAAGAGTACTTGGAACTGCAAACACAAGTCAAAAAGGAAGTTAGAAAGGCCAAGAGAGAGATAGAAATCAATATTGCTAAGGGGGCTAAAACCAATTACAAAATGTTTTTCCAATATTATAACAGCAAGAGAACATTCAAAGAGGAGGTTAAATGTCTAAGAGACACAAATGGCAAAATCATAGATAAAGAAAAAAAAAAGCAAATATATTAAATGTTTACTTTTCACAGGTTTTTACAAAGGAGGACACGGACAACATGCCCAACATGTCGACCTGTTCCTATCCAATTTTAAACAACTTTAGCATAACAGAGGCAGAAGTGTTAAAGGGACTAGGAGCTCTTAAAATAAACAAATCCCCTGGACTGGATGAGATCCTCCCAATAGTACTCAAAGAAATGAGAAGTTATTTACAAACCGCTAACCAAGATCACGCAACAGTCTCTTGACACAGGGGTTGTACCGACAGACTGGAAAATAGCAAACATAATACCGATCCACAAAAAGGGAGACAAAACCGAACCAGGTAACTACAGACCAATAAGCCTGACTTCTATTATATGTAAACTTATGTAAACTATAATAAGATCCAAAATGGAAAATTACCTATATGGTAACAATATCCTGGGAGACAGTCAGCATGGTTTTAGGAAAGGGAGATCGTGTCTAACTAACCTACTTGACTTTTTTGAGGATGCAACATTGAAAATGGATAATTGCAAAGCATACGACATGGTTTATTTAGATTTCCAGAAAGCTTTTGACAAAGTCCCGCATTTGTTTATTTAGCAGATGCCTTTAGCCAAGGCAACTTACAGAGACTAGGGTGTGTGAACTATGCATCAGCTGCAGAGTCACTTACAATTACGTCTCACCCGAAAGATGGAGCACAAGGAGGTTAAGTGACTTGCTCAGGGTCACACAATGAGTCAGTGGCTGTGGTGGGATTTGAACCGGGGACCTTCTGGTTACAAGCCCTTTTCTTTAACCACTGGACCACACAGCCTCCTTTCTCAAACTGAACGCAGTAGGGATTCAAGGAAATGCATGCACATGGATTAGGGAGTGGTTAACATGCAGAAAACAGAAAGTACTGATTAGAGGAGAAACCTCAAAATGGAGCGAGGTAACCAGTGGTGTACCACAGGGATCAGTATTAGGTCCTTTGCTATTCCTAATCTACATTAATGATTTAGAGTCTGGTACAGTAAGCAAACTCGTTAAATTTGCAGACCACACAAAAATAGGAGGAGTGGCAAACACTGTTGCAGCAGCAAAGATCATTCAAAATGATCTAGACAGCATTCAGAACTGGGCAGACACATGGCAAATGAAATTTAATAGAGAAAAGTGTAAAGTATTGCATGCAGGCAATAAAAATGTGCATTATAAATATCACATGGGAGATACTGAAATTGAAGAAGGGAACTATGAAAAAGACCTAGGAGTTTATGTTGACTCAGAAATGTCTTCCTCTAGACAATGTGGGGAAGCTATAAAAAAGGCCATCAAGATGCTCGGATATATTGTGAGTGTTGAATTTAAATCATGGGAAGTAATGTTAAAACTTTACAATGCATTAGTAAGACCTCACCGAGAATATTGTGTTCAGTTCTGGTCACCTCGTTACAAAAAGGATATTGCTGCTCTAGAAAGAGTGCAAAGAAGAGCAACCAGAATTATCCCGGGTTTAAAAGGCATGTCATATGCAGACAGGCTAAAAGAATTTAATCTATTCAGTCTTGAACAAAGAAGACTATGCGGCGATCTGATTCAAACATTCAAAATCCTAAAAGGTATAGACAATGTCGAGCCAGGGGACTTCTTTGACCTGAAAAAAGAAGCAAGGACCAGGGGTCACAAATGGAGATTAGATAAAGGGGCATTCACAACAGAAAATAGGAGGCACTTTTTTACACAGAGAATTGTGAGGGTCTGGAACCAACTCCCCAGTAATGTTGTTGAAGCTGACACCCTGGGATCCTTCAAGAAGCTGCTTGATGAGATTCTGGGATCAATTAGCTACTAACAACCAAACGAGCAAGATGGGCTGAATGGCCTCCTCTCGTTTGTAAACTTTCTTATGTTCTTATGTTCTTATGTATCTCCGCAGAGAAAGAATGTGTGAATCTTAGGGAAGTACTTTACAACAAGATTCTTTACCCACAAGTAATACGTTCTATTAGATAAAGTGGGAAGTTTCCTTAAGTGCTTATTGTGCCACAGACACAGAGTTTTTAAATTGTGATTAATGCCTTTCTCCTTCTGAAATGTATTTATTATGTTCCCCGTGTTATAAAGATTTATGAACACTTAGAAGTACATTAGTAATACTTTGGTCTAGATTTGTTTCGAAGGACAAATTTAATGAAGGTGGTATTCAAAAAAGGTTGATTAATAACACCCCTGGGGCTACTTTGCATACACGATGAAGTGAGTACAGATTATTATTATTATTATTTATTTCTTAGCAGACGCCCTTATCCAGGGCGACTTACATTTGTTACAAAGTATCACATTACAAAATATCACATATAATAATATCATCAAATAATACAGCAAGGTGTGGAGCAGTTGAATGCAAGTACAAGATGATGCAAGTACAGATACAGCTGTGTGCCATATAGTCCAGTATAGTTGAGAGCTGTGAGGTTTACAGATGCTGTCTGAACAGGTGTGTCTTGAGGAGGTGCTGAAAGGTGGTCAGGGACTGAGCAGTCCTAAAATCGAGAGAAAGAGGCAGGGCATTGTGATGATGAATGTTCAAGTTCATCCCAGAGATCCGAGGATTGAGGTAGCCATGGAAGATGCCTGCTGTCCATGGCATGTTACTCAAGCCATTCTCACAACATGCTGACTCTGTGGATGGACGGGTGGAGGCCTCCTCGTCTCCGTCACCATCAGGGTACAAATGCAGCATTGTTGGGTGGACTTGATCCACAACGATGCCTAAGTACACTACAGCATTCGTGCAGCCTTCCAGAGAATACACCCCACAGAAGGGCAATGTCGAATCCAACTGGGTCCTAATAAAATGGACAGGTAGTCTATATATACAAACATTCTGTGCAGTGGAACCTTTTCAAATATGAAAGAAGAAATGCTCATCTTTGTATTTCTTTTTTTTGAAAGTGCACTGAGGAGGTTTGACAACCATCTCAAAGCTGGAGTACATACTACTGCATGTATAAAACAGGCAGAACTGAACAGCGAGACTGAATCATTGTGATAATGTCCTCATCCTAGAATGCGAGCATGTCTTCAAAGAAGGCAAGGATAATAATGACTGCAGTTATTTTATTTGCAGAGCGTGATTCACTCCTATTATAAAGGGACCGTTGTATCCTGAGTAAACAGATGTCCCCTTTGTATTTGATGGCAACAGTAAAAAAAATGGATCATAAAGATGGAAATTGAAAACCGAATATTATACACAGCAATACACAGCTTAGCAAACCCCTGGGGCTAATGCATTGTTGTATTGATTTGAAATGAAAACAGAATCATTTTAGTATCTTTCTGGAAGTTCGCTTCCATGACATAGGCACTCCCTAATTCAGCTTGGGTCAGAGGAATAATCCAGCTCAGTTATTAATGAATAGGGTTCCAGACGTCACAGGAAAATGGGATTGTCCCAGCTTTCAGCCTTCAGTTTTTGTCCCTGTCAGTAAAATTGTTTCCGGTACTGCTATTCTAGTCACATTAGCACATGTTTAAATGGTAGTAGCTGATCTATTTTTTCTAACTTGTCTTTTTGTACATTTAACATGTTTTGGTCAGATGACAATAGCGTAGAGTTGTTTAGTGCATGTTTGTAAGTATTTGGTGGCATAATTTGATTGTCATTCGTGAATTTCTTTAAAAACCTCAGTGAACTTTCCAGACCCCTACTTATATGAGGAGATCAAATCTGATCTAGAGCCACTTACAGAAAGCAGTCATGCAGTGCCAGGTCTAGTCATATCTGATCTAGAGCTCTTACAGATAGCAGTCATGCAGTGCCAGGTCTAGTCATATCTGATCTAGAGCTCTTACAGATAGCAGTCATGCAGTGCCAGGACTAGTCATGTCTGATCGAGAGCTCTTACAGATAGGAGTCATGCAGTGCCAGGTCTAGTCATATCTGATCTAGAGCTCTTACAGATAGCAGTCATGCAGTGCCAGGTCTAGTCATATCTGATCTAGAGCTCTTACAGATAGCAGTCATGCAGTGCCAGGACTAGTCATGTCTGATCGAGAGCTCTTACAGATAGTAGTCATGCAGTGCCAGGTCTAGTCATGTCTGATCTAGAGCTCTTACAGATAGCAGTCATGCAGTGCCAGGTCTAGTCATATCTGATCTAGAGCTCTTACAGATAGCAGTCATGCAGTGCCAGGTCTAGTCATATCTGATCTAGAGCTCTTACAGATAGCGGTCATGCAGTGCCAGGTCTAGTCATAACTTATGTAGCGCTCTTACGGATAGCAGTCATGCAGTGCCAGGTCTAGTCATATCTGATCTAGAGCTCTTACGGATAGCAGTCATGCAGTGCCAGGTCTAGTCATGTCTGATCGAGAGCTCTTACAGATAGGAGTCATGCAGTGCCAGGTCTAGTCATATCTGATCTAGAGCTCTTACAGATAGGAGTCATGCAGTGCCCGGTCTAGTCATATCTGATCTAGAGCTCTTACAGATAGCAGTCATGCAGTGCCAGGTCTAGTCATATCTGATCTAGAGCTCTTACAGATAGCAGTCATGCAGTGCCAGGTCTAGTCATATCTGATCTTGAGCTCTTACAGATCGGAGTCATGCAGTGCCAGGTCTAGTCATATCTGATCTTGAGCTCTTACAGATAGGAGTCATGCAGTGCCAGGTCTAGTCATATCTGATCTTGAGCTCTTACAGATCGGAGTCATGCAGTGCCAGGTCTAGTCATATCTGATCTAGAGCTCTTACAGATAGCAGTCATGCAGTGCCAGGTCTAGTCATATCTGATCTAGAGCTCTTACAGATAGCAGTCATGCAGTGCCAGGTCTAGTCATATCTGATCTAGAGCTCTTACAGATAGCAGTCATGCAGTGCCAGGTCTAGTCAAATCTGATCTAGAGCTCTTACAGATAGCAGTCATGCAGTGCCAGGTCTTGTTAAATCTGATCTAGAGCTCCTACAGATAGCAGTCATGCAGTGCCAGGTCTAGTCAAATCTGATCTAGAGCTCTTAAAGATAGCAGTCATGCAGTGCCCGGTCTAGGCTTGGCACACTACATTATTTAGCATCTGGGTCGTTTCAGACAGCTGTTTTCCTGGTGTTTACAGCAGGTACTGAATTTTAGGATTGAGACATCTTTTTTTCTTTTTTTTTAAAATAACTATATGAACGTAATTTAGATATTTTATTTAACATAGTGTAATCAAAGAAACTACACAATGATATTGCAAAGGTCTACCGAACGCCATGATAGTAGCGCAGTATTTGGTAACACTTTACTTTAGGGATCCGATATAAGTGATTATAAACAATCTATAAACATGTTATTAATTATGCTATTAACAATTATAGAATATGACTAGAAATAATACGATTATTATTATACACTTTGTCATTGTTCTTTGTGCTGTTGTTTATAATCGCTTAGAAGTATAACGGATATAGCCTGTCTGTCTTTTCAGGTCTGTTTGTCTTTCTAGCCCTGTCTGTCTGTCTGTCTGTCTGTGTGTCTGTCTGTCTTTATATGTCTCTCTCACCAACTGTATGGTTTCATTCAACTATGAATATATGTTAATTCTATAAGGTTATGCAAAACTTTTGGCCATAGCTGTAGATTTTTTGAATGGCTTGATGAAGCATTGCCATTAACTTGCGTGGATACTTTTTTGACTAAGAGAATGGTTTAAATATAAAGGGTTCTTATTTGACAGGGCGGCCTCATTGCACTGCTGCTCCTCATCCTGGTCTTCACCATGGTCCTGTACGCCCGCCGGCGGTGCTGCAAGAGGAGGCGTGTCCCTCAGAAGAGTGCCAGCACAGAGGCCACCCACGAGATCCACTACATCCCCTCGGTGCTGCTGGGACCCCAGGCCCGGGACAGCTTCCGCAGCTCCCGCATCCAGGCACACGACTCAGTCATCGGGGTGCCGATCCGCGAGACCCCCATCCTCGACGACTACGACTACGAGGAAGAGGAGCCCCACCGGCGAGAGGACGACTTCGGCAGCCAAGTGACTCGCACCCTGGACAGCCTGGGCAAAGGAGAGGACGAGAAACCCTGCTTCCAGACTAGAGGTTTGCCGTGTTTAACATCTCTTCAAATAGGGGTGGGCATGAATAGCACTTTAGATAGCGAGGAAGGCTGTTGGATAGCAGCACACTGAAGGAGGCACTTGGCGAAACGTTTGCTTACTTGACTTTGTTTCTTATAATAGATTTTTTACAGTGGGAGCCATAGTAATGGATTTGAGATTTAACAGAAAAAAATAAAAACGTACAGTACTGTGCAAAAGTTTTAGGCAGGTGTGAAAAAATGCTGTAAAGTAAGAATGCTTTCAAAAATAGACATGTTAATAGATTATATTTATCAATTAACTAAATGCAAAGTGAGTGAACAGAAGAGAAATCTAAATCAAATCCATATTTGGTGTGACCACCCTTTGCCTTCAAAACAGCATCAATTCTTCTAGGTACACTTGCACAAAGTCAGGGATTTTGTAGGCATATAGTCAGGTGTATGATTAAACAATTATACCAAACAGGTGCTAATGATCATCAATTCAATATGTAGGTTGAAACACAATCATTAACTGAAACAGAAACAGCTGTGTAGGAGGAATAAAACTGGGTGAGGAACAGCCAAACTCAGCTAACAAGGTGAGGTTGCTGAAGACAGTTTACCTTCAAAAGTCATACACCATGGCAAGAGTGAGCACAGCAACAAGACACAAGGTAGTTATACTGCATCAGCAAGGTCTCTCCCAGGCAGAAATTTCAAGGCAGACAGGGGTTTCCAGATGTGCTGTCCAAGCTCTTTTGAAGAAGCACAAAGAAAGGGGCAACGTTGAGGACCGTAGACGCAGTGGTCGGCCAAGGAAACTTACTGCAGCAGATGAAAGACACATCATGCTTACTTCCCTTCGCAATCGGAAGATGTCCAGCAGTGCCAGCAGCTCAGAACTGGCAGAAAACAGTGGGACCCTGGTACACCCATCTACTGTCCGGAGAAGTCTGGTCAGAAGTGGCCTTCATGGAAGACTTGTGGCCAAAAAGCCATACCTCCAACGTGGAAACAAGGCCAAGCGACTCAACTATGCATGAAAACACAGGAACTGGGGTGCAGAAAAATGGGAGCAGGTGCTCTGGACTGATGAGTTAAAATTTGAAATATTTGGCTGTAGTAGAAGTCAGTTTGTTCGCCGAAGGGCTGGAGAGCGTACACGAATGAGTGTCTGCAGGCAACAGTGAAGCATGGCGGAGGTTCCTTGCAAGTTTGGGGCTGCATTTCTGCAAATGGAGTTGGGGATTTGGTCAGAATTAATGGTCTCCTCAATGCTGAGAAGTACAGGCAGATACTTATCCATCATGCAATACCATCAGGGAGGCATCTGATTGGCCCCAAATTTATTCTGCAGCATGACAACGACCCCAAACATACAGCGAAAGTCATTAAGAACTATCTTCAGCGTAAAGAAGAACAAGGAGTCCTGGAAGTGATGGTATGGCCCCACAGAGCCCTGATCTCAACATCATCGAGTCTGTCTGGGATTACATGAAGAGAGAGAAGCAACTGAGGCTGCCTAAATCCACAGAAGAACTGTGGTTAGTTCTCCAAGATGTTTGGGCCAACCTACCTGCCGAGTTCCTTCAAAAACTGTGTGCAAGTGTACCTAGAAGAATTGATGCTTGATGCTGTTTTGAAGGCAAAGGGTGGTCACACCAAATATGGATTTGATTTAGATTTTTCTTCTGTTCACTCACTTTGCTTTTAGTTAATTGATAAATATAATCTATTAACATGTCTATTTTTGAAAGCATTCTTACTTTATAGCATTTTTTCACATCTGCCTAAAACTTTTGCACAGTACTGTATATGAACAAGCTGTCAATTTTTTTGGCCACTCCGTATTGCTTGTTGCCCTGCTATTTAACCCATAGGTGATATTGTTAAAAATAATGCTATACTGTATAGGGTGATGTGGTTTTAAATTGCATCTTAAAAAGTGTGTTCAATTTCCCTATGTCAAGACGTTTTCAGTGAGTTAAGAAAGCGATCAATACCAAACTACAGAATTAGTTAAGAGGTAGCCAGCTGTTTCTCACATATTGATTGGTCTGGTCACATAGACCAGAACAGTTCTACATTTTTCAGTCACCCCTGACTGTCTATGATTTATTATCGGGGGCTTTAAAGCTCTGCTGACAGAACGGTTTTAGTTTTAGTCACAAATATTGATTCTGAAAATAGATTCAGTGAAGTTTGTATACCCTCTAAAATAATATAAAAACATAAAAGGGTTTAGGTGAAATTGAATCTGCAGAAATTCTACATTGTTTATTGATTTATTTATTTATTTATTGATTTATTTATTTATTATTGAACAGGACAAACTGTTGAATAACAGGTAAAAGCCATTATCTAACCGCCTTCAGATTGAATAATTTAAGATTACTTTCAGCAACTCTACTTTACTTTTACTACTCTACTTTACCACTGTGCTCTCTTCTTTAACGGGAGGTTTTGAATAAACTCTCTGAACAAGCTGAACAAACAGCACAATCAGCATTAACACATGTAGGCTACTCGATATTTTAAATTACTAAAACTTTGTTTTACAACTTAGCAGCTTAAATAACTGAAGCGTAGACAAATACGCAATTCTGCACTCAAATCCTAATTAAAAAAATACAAAGTTACCGGTACTTTTATTCTTTTAGGTGTTTTATGTTTAAATGTTGATACTGAACAGGACCTTGGGTTAAAATATGCTGTGTGTATATATATATAATTTATATCTTAGCAGACGCCCTTATCCAGGACGACTTACAGTTGTTACAAGATATCACATTATACATTATTTCACATTATTTTTTTTGACATACAATTACCCATTTATACAGGTGGGTTTTTACTTGAGCAATCAAGGTAAAGTACCTTGCTCAAGGGTACAGCAGCAGTGTCCCCACCTGGGATTGAACCCACAACTCTCTGACCACTACTCCACACTGCTGCCCATATGTATATAGTTTGAGAAAAAGGAAAACTGCTGTGTACCAAAATGATCAATAAGAAAAAAGAAAAAATACAAAAAAACAGTGCTTTAAGAAGTTGATAAAAAACAAACAAGAAGTCTTTTAACCAACATTCCAGAATGTTGATGATGATGATGATGATGATGACCTCAGAATAGAATGTTCATTCCAAATGGCTCCAAAGTGCCTAGTTTGAAAATAAGTTCACATTCCTTTTGTTTCCTGACAGCATTAGTTCCATAGCATTGAACCATCCCACAAATTGTGATGTCTTCTATAGTGTGGTCATTTCTGTTAAAATGTCTGCCAACAAGAAAGGTAGAGGTGTTAATTCGTATACTTCTCAGATGTTCCACGAAGCGATCAGCCAAGCGTCGTTTTGTTTCACCAATATATAGCTTGTTACATTGGATGCAGCCAATGCAATATACTATTCCTTTACTAATGCAAGTAAAAGTATCATGGATAGTAAATGAGGATTTTGCTCCCTGTATGTGTATATATATACACACATACATACATACCGTGAACTCAATTTTATTATTATAAAGGCCTCAGAATGAACAATTCCATGGGACAATGAAGTCTGAAAGCTACCAGAACACACATGGAATTCTGAGCAAAACCACATGACTCATGGAATATTGAGGAAGACATTTGTATTAATTAGCAACTAAAACTAGTGCTGATTTATGATTTCCATTGCATGAGAGTAGATGTTAAAACTTCATGCTGATTTGAACTTGGCTCTGGCCAAGATAAGCACCAACTAAGACGTAGCTTGACAGTAAACTAATGTGATCCATATGTGTCTCCATCCATTTGCGCTTCCTTCCATATGATGATGTAGATATCCTTCTGTCTGGTGTTGATGGCTGAAGTGTAATGCTGGCTCCAGGGATCAGCTTATTGCCTCCCTAGCGCATCAGCACACACAACGGCTGCGATGCTGGCTCTGGGGATCAACCATAGTGAGGTCTCCCCAACGCATCAGCATGACAACCGTCTGGATTGAGCTAAGTAGGGTACATCTCTGGGGTCTTCAAGTGGGCACCTTCCATCCTCAGTTTTTCGTCGACTAGCCCACGACACCTCAAGAGGGCTCGACGGTGATTCTGGCATCCCAGCATCACCCCCCTCCGTCCCCCACTCAACTCAGCCCAGCTTACTTACCTGTACATCAGCGTTTCTTTCTTTCTATTGTGCTTGAGATCCCCAGCCAGAATCTTTCCGTCTCAACCACAGCCAGTTGCTGCTCCTCTCTGCTGCTTCAGATAAGTTCTTCACTGTGCGACGCAACTCTTGGCCACTGAATCCGACGTCTCTGAGAAACCGAGTTGTAGAGTGTGCCACAAATCCTCGACAACCCACTTCCACTGAGTAAACCCGGACTCTCCATCCTCGCTGTTCCGCTTCAGTGGCTAGTTGAGCATACCGCAGTTTCTTCCTCTCATAAGCCTCATCTACAGCATCCTCCCATGGCACTGTTAACTCTACCAGGTGAACAAGGCGTGCTGATCGAGACCACAAGACAATATCTGGTCGAAGGTTAGTGGTGGCAATCTCAGGTGGAAAAATAAGCCATTGACCAACATCTGCCAGCATTTTCCAGTCTCTAGCAGCTTCCAGTTGTCCTGGGCGAGGATTGGTTTTAACACCTTTTCTTGGTGGTTGCTCTCCTGGGCGGAGGAATGTTGTCTTTTGTGTGTAATGTTATGATGGAACAGGTGGCAACTTATTGGTCATGTCATGTTACGCTTGGCATAAAATCACAAAAAAAAAAAAACCCAAACAGAAAAACTTTAAATGTCATTTTATTTGTAATTTTAGCGCAGCCATTTTCTAATAGCAATAGAACCCCTCATAAGAGGGCTTTAGCGTCTGGCAAGGCCCTTCTTGAAATGTTGAATGCACTCGTTTAAATGCAGGACGTTTAAACTGCACGATGCGGCCTTACCAGATAGTAAAGCCCTCTTCTTCAGACTCTACACACTGCTTTGGAAGGGTATCCACTCCAGTCATGCATTTCTTCATTTGAACCCACTTGTATCATTGCAGTGGGGCCACAGAATGCAACATACTGTGAACTTTAAAGAACAGACAATCCAGTCCAGGCATTCCCCAGGACAAGCTTTCAGAAATAGACTTCATAAAAACTTTAAAGAACAGAGAATCCAGTCCAGGCATTCCCCAGAACAAGCTTTCAGAAATAGACTTCATAAAAACTTTAAAGAACAGACAATCCAGTCCAGGCATTCCCCAGAACAAGCTTTCAGAAATAGACTTCATAAAAGCTGCTGATATTGTTACCTACAGAAAACAAGTGGGCTTCTTGGCCTGGGGAAAAAATATGAAACACAAGGCAATGTGACAATGAAAAGCAAAGTAAAGGTTCTTGTCACAGATAGGATTTCAGGCCACAGTGGCACTCCAGCAAGACTCTATAATAAATAATGGACTTAAATAACTTGTTAAAAAGAAACATCGGTCGGTTTTATTTTTATTTGGTTGATAAAGGTGGCCAAGCACTGAAACGTTGGTTTCAAACACACACCAAAAAAAAACAAAAAACTGATGTGCTGATTTTTTTTTTTTTTTTAAATAGTGGATGTCATTTACGTCTCAGTTATTTATTTATTTATTTTTTTAATCAGTTTGTAATTTTGTCAAATACTTTGTTAAATACTGTAAATAGGAAATCATTAGTCTTTTTAAAAAATAAAATATAACAGAATTTGAATCATGTACAATGTCATTATGCAAACATTTTAGTAGGTTACTGCTATTGGGGAAAGAAAAGCAAATGCAAAAAAAAGCACCATAGCAGAAATCATTTTCTGCAGTGCATTAATATTGCCTGAAGTCTTAAGGGACTGAAGACCACTTCACCGCACTTGAATTGCATGCTCTGTTCTCTGCATTGTGTTCACTAGTGGTAACCTCCTGATTTGCTTTACATTTTCATTATTACTCTTTGCGGTGGGTGGAATACCTTCTGCCCTTCAGTGCAGAAGAACCTTTTATTCTCTGTGGTAATCAGAAGAGAATATTGTAAAACTCTTCCTAGCTTGGGTGCACTTGCTAACTCTCCATGGGTTTGTGCTGTTGGCAGTACCTATTTTATTTTCAACCTGAGGCTTGTAGTGCAGAGTAGTTAACTCTGCTCCCGAATGTGGTGTTTTTGAAGATGTAGTAAAGGACAGTGATATGCACATCTGTGGTCTCCTCTGGACAGACGAGCACGCCTCCCTCAGCCTCAGTGCCTCAGATTACACTTGAAATCCCTTGGCCTCTTCTAGCAAGTTAACTGAATGTCTTTGTAATTGAGTAGACTGCCACACTTACGATTCTTATAAATGTGTCAATCACCAGCAGGAAACTGAACGGCAACATTTAAACAATGGACGGGGCGTTCTCAAGCAGACAAGTCATTTAAAAAATAAACCATTACAGTACCTGACAATCACCTTTAGCAGTATGCACGGTGTAGCACATGTTTCCAGCTATAAAAGCAGGAACAACAATTTACTAACCGAAGGGAAAGTTATGAGCTTCTGGTCCAGTACAGAGCATTCAGAAAAGCCTGTGGATAATTTCAGTGCAACAGGATGTTCAGCACTGACCAACGGCTCTGCTGCCTTTGCTTTCATTGAATACTTGTTCCTGCCATCTCAAGAGATGAACCCCTGAGGTCCATTCAACCAAAGGCTCATAGCATTGTAGCTGTCATTGTGCTATTAATGTCCCTTTGTACAGGACTGTTACATTAACCCATTAAGTGCAATTGTCCCCATTTGAGGACAGGCTACTTTGTAATTTTCTGCAGCATTTTAACTGGCATCTTCCTGTCATTTTTATTTTCTCTTTGACTATATTGTTATAACAGCTTACTCTGATTTTGTTAAGCACAAAAGCTAAGTCTAAATGTAACTGTTAATTCTGCAAATATAGCCCTTAAGATGCTTAAATGACACCAGTATAAAATAAAAGACTGAAGCCGAAAATTTCTTGGTGTTGTCCTCCCCACAGTGATGATGAAGCTCCATTTTCTATGTGTTAAAATGTCACTGGTCTGATTACAGGAACACGTCAAACATGACTGTCCTCCAAACAGGATGCAGCAGCTTGCAGTCAAAATAAAGGATTTCAACTATTTTTTTCTGTGAAGAAATATTGCTTTAGAATGTATCAAACTACATAAATACAGCTTGTGTTCCGATTTGTTCAAAGAACATTTTATTTTGTACTTCATGGGTTAATGGTTGATATGTTTGTTTTGCGTACCTCATATTCAAATCAAACCAGTAAATGGTTTCTTAAATCACTCAATCAATTATTCTTTTATTGTATTATTTTAACCAGTGCTGCAGTTTGTGCATATAGTGATGTAACAGAGAAAGCAGTTGAACATGAGCCCTGTTTCTTAGAAATGTTCAGAAAGTTTTGTATTTTCCCTACAAGGGTGTTTAAACTGACTGGCTGTTGTCAGAAGATAATAAAAGAGCCTTCTGTGTCACACTAATTGAAAATGTGCTACTTTACTTTTCTTGTCACTGTGATCACAAGATTATGTTGTAAATTCAAGTTGGCAGGAAGCATAGCAATATTTATTTACAATCAATTCTCGTTAAAATGAACTCGGATGAAACACATTTCCTGATACGGCCAAATTTAGCAGTTGCTTCTTGTGAATTACTTGTTATACAAATTATTTTGGAGCCACCCCCAGGGATTTTTTTTTAATAATAGTTTGAACAGCTGAGTGCAGAGGATATTGGGAAACCTCTAATAACTTGCATCCAGATTTGAGCCTCTGCACTGTATTTCAGTGCTGTTTTGGGACTATTGATCCTATGATGCATTTAGAGTTGTCAAAAACATGCGTTATCCTTGCAGACAAAACTGGAGGTGTTGAAAGTGGAAAGACGTTGCTACAGGTTTTAACATTCCCACAAACACTTTGTCAACCATTCTGAAAAGCCAGGGTACAATCATACAGGCCTATGAAGAGCTAATCGTGGATGCAGGTCGTCAGCGTTTCTGATTTGCTCAATACCCTGATGTTGAGGACATCTTGCTTTCGTGGTTTAAAAATGCCTGTGATCAGAACGGGACATGCAGGTTTCAAGCGCAGTTCATTTGCAGTGTATACTTTTTACAAGTTCACTTGCAGCTGTATGTTCAATAAAATGCACAGTACTTCTACATGTGTATTACTTTTCATTGTACTTGTAAGAGGGGTGTAATGTTATGGTGTGGGTCTCCGCTGAGAGAACGTGAGAGACACAGAGGGTTTGTATTTGAAACGCCGCTCAGGCAGCCAGGTGTTATTCATTACAAGTATTGCAGGCAGATGCAGTGGTTGGTGGCCGCCACGAGGGTACCGGCAATAGCAGCCCTAGTGCAGGAGGCAATATATACAAGTGTACATGACTACCAAAAAATGCAAAACAAAACACTGAACAAAAACAACTAGAAAATAAAAGGTGGCCAAGCGCTACTCCCACTAAAGGGAGGAGGGAGGTCCCGCTTCAGGAACCTTCTCCCTACATAAACTAAATACGCTTTGGTAGGATTACTTCATCCCTTAACATAACCCTGCCTATGGTCTCAAGGATCCCAGTTACACCTGCAGTGGTCCTTCACCCACCCTGCTTCCACACTCAGTCGTGAGGGTTCTCCTCCTTCACCTCCAGGCTTGCAAAGCACAGACCAAACAAGCAAACAAAACAAGACCCAAGAAACTGGCTTTTCAGCCTCTTTTTAAAGGCAGGTGACCAGGGTTCATTGATTGTCAATTGTTCAATTCACCCCTGGTCTAACCTCCCAGCCCTCCCATCCAATTAAACAAATTAAACACGTTATTATTTACAAACATTACACATTTTTATCTTTTGAAAATCAAAACAAATCCCACCAAATCATATTCATAATTAAACACAATTATATTTTATAGGGGCAGGCCTCAGCCCTGCCACAGTACTATAGTTGAGAATTGATTTCAGTGCTACTGTACAATAAAAACTGACAGAATTACTGATAAGACAATTCATTTTGCTGGTCTCTTGAAATTCATATTACTGAGAGTTGACTATATGTACATGTACATTTATTTATTTATTGTAGAAACCACCAGTCTTGAAAAATAGTCAATTATTAATGTCTACCTCACAGCTCTTTCTAATTTCCTTTCAATATTTCAGCAATTACATAGCAACAATTTCAAGTCCACATTAGTTATGGACTATTTGCTGGTGTACATCCGGAATATGTTGCTGTATAATATATTAATGAACTGATTTGATGTGAAGCAGGATGTTGATAGCACATTACATTAACCGTGTACTTTGCAGCAGGGCTTGGATGGGAGACAGTACACACAGAGCTCCACCTCCCACCCTCTCACCACTGGGGGCATGACGCAGTTGTGCCAGTCTGATATTGAGCCTTTCGAAACGTTTGACACTGTGTTTTACATGCTTTTGTCATACTAATATTGTGCATTTAACATGATTGAGAATGGGACAAGCTCCTGGTTATGGCACTTAAGTTACTATCACACTGGTTAATATCACATGCACTTAACAGTCACACAGCTACCTTTATTACTCTTAAAGTAACCGTATTCATGTTTTTGGTAATTGCTCTTATTTGAAATCGTTCTTATCCATTGGAATGTACTCTTATAACCAAATATTTGTAAATTTTACTGCTCTTAGTCGTAATCGTTCTCAAACGGCTGCTCGGCCATTGAAAGCTGTTCTCTGCATTTTCCTGAGAAAAACGACTAGGGACCTAGGAATGACGCCATTTTGATGACAGGGTCCGACATCAGACCGGAACGGGAATTTTGGAATGTCGGACCTGCTCTGACATAGGACCGCAAAGGGTTAATCCATTAAAATTATATTGAAATGCATTCAAATGGAGAAAAGAGCATAGAATTGGGCAGGATCTGGATACTAAGCTGGTGTAAACATTATAATGTGATGTAAGGATTTTGCCTTGCATTTGAGTCAAAACTTTACACCTCTTCTTACAAGGTGCAAACCTTTGTAGAAGCGAGTAATTAAGAGCTGTATAAAAGCACACCCCTTCAGAGACCTGACATTGGCTTCAGGATGGTTGCTGTGGTACACTTCTTGATGCGGCGACACTTGGCTCTTGTTGAGGAGAGACAGGAACTCGTTCGGAGGACAAGGGCAAGACGAAGAAGACCCCGCATATTCAATCCCAGGGTCACTTTGTTTGGGATGCCGGAGGTGCTAAAGTGTTATCGTCTCACTGCACAGGTCATTGAGGGAGGAGCTAGACCCCAGTGTCAATCTAGGAACCGCTATCCCTGCACATGTGAAAGTGCTGTGTTCTCTGCACTACTTAGCCTCTGGTTCCTTTCACCTTTTCTAGTGCTAGGCAAGTTTCTGAATGGCATGCTGAAAAGGGCAGGCCAAATACATAGCATTTCTTAAGGCTACTAGCATAACTGATGTTGGCTGAGGCTTTTCCAAACAACCGTTTCATGCTGAATGACCTCAGCCGTAAGGACTCTCAGCTTCTCAGAAAAAGTATTTTCTTTTCCATGCGCCAAGAGGACTTTGCTTCCTTTCCTCTGACATTTATATATTTTTTGGTTTGTATTTTCTTGTTCCACAAATATTATACAGCGCCTACTGCTCTCTGTACTCTGATGCGCTCATTGAGACCCTCATTATCATAATTGCGGATCATTATCTGTGAGTGTTGAGTAATTTGCATTGCTGTTAAGCTTACATAGGGCGCAGTGCATTGGATTTTGCATTTGCAATTACAATTATTTGCACTGCGCGTATACTTCCATCTACCCCTGTGTCTCAATCCTAAACTTCTAGGTGATGCAAAACTTTTGTCCATAACTGTACAACCGATTTCCACCCTACTTTTATAAGACTTTGGGAAACAAACGCATAAGATTAGAAGATTTATATGTAAGCTGCATAGTATTAAAATGTTTCAAAACATTACCACAATATAGCATACTGAACACTGTTATGTGTATTTGTTTTAACAACATTGTGTTTCTCATGCTTATTTTGCCAGGTTATTAGTGAACTCCTGATGAAGTCAATTCCACTTATTGTCAACATTGCATTCTGTTGAAGCTTGTATTGTGTATCAGTTTGGTTTTAATGGCTTCCCCATACTGTCAAAGCTATAGTACCTGGGGGCTGTTTTCACAAAGCACTTCCAGGTACCGCTAAATGCAATCCATTGTAGAAGAAAATACATTGAAGGGAAGGGAAGAGTTTTATGTTTTAATCGTTTAGATTAGCCAAGCTAATTTTTCAATGTTTTCAACCCACATTGTGTATTTTAAGTTGGAATTTACAGCATTGTATAGAATTCTTGTGAAACACAACACCTAGTGTTCCGATTGAATGTCAAGATTCTGATAAATTAAAACACTTTCTTATGTCGTTATTGTCCCCTGGAGGAAGTGGAGCTACTTTCTTTTCTTAAGTAAATGTGAAGAATCCTGGAGAGGATCTGTTGCACAAGTAGTTGTTGAGAAGATCAAAATCAGGGATGCTGTATATTACTGCATCTTGTACAGCATGTATAAACGTGTTGGCTGTAGAATAAATACTGTTTGTAAGCAGATCAGCAGACACAATGAGGAATGTGTGACCCTGGGGGGGCGGCAGTATTTCCTGGACCTCTACATGTCATGGGAAGGATCTTGAGCTCCCACGTGAGTTCATAAGTGGTCTGGGGGTAGTCGAGATGTCTGTGGAGTTTTAGAATACACTGCAACAACATCAGTAGAATACGTACTGTATGTCTGCTGCGTTTGTGCATGCACTACTTGATTAGTTGGATTGCATCTTAAGCAACTGCACACTTTAAAACAAGAGCGACTTAAAACCCTTTCCGCTGTTATCCTGAAGGGATTCTTGAAATCCAGACAAGTAAGTCTGTGATATTAAAATGAGATTTATGAAGCGGCAGAACAGCTGCGCCAGCTCTAAAGGGCTCCACAAATAAGACAGAATTGGTCTTATTATGGCACAAAGAAAAAGTCAGAAAATAGCTGATAGAAAAGAGCATTATGGCAGCAGTCATAACGTATTTCTTGCGACGGAGAGTGCAGGCTCCTAACCTTCCTGAACAGCCCAGGAACAGGAGAAGAAGGGAGAGTATTTAGGGTCTGCATTACCCTTTTTGATCTCCCTGAGGATTACATTATAGCTCGATACTGGCTACATTATGTACAATTGTTTGTATTCATTGTATAATAAACATGGTTCATAATAATATGAATATGAATAATAATAATAATATAATATAAAGTTAAGACACTTAGTCAACACGTGTGGAGTAGTGGTTAGGGCTCTGGACTCTTGACCGGAGGGCTGTGGGTTCAATCCCCAGTGGGGGAAACTGCTGCTGTACCCTTGAGCAAGGTACTTTACCTAGATTGCTCCAGTAAAAACCCAACTGTATAAATTGTATGTAAAAATAATGTGATAATAATGTAACAATTGTAAGTCGCCCTGGATAAGGGCGTCTGCTAAGAAAGTAATAATAATAATTTTAAACTGTCATTTCTGCCCCTCCAAATGACCTACCTATTGTTCAATTGAAGTAGCCCATTTGGAGGGGAGGCGCTATTTTTCAGATTAGTCTGCTACCAGTAGCCCATTTTGAAGACCGGCGCAGAGCATTTAAGCATTTAAATGTGGCAGCTTATGCCGTGCCTCATTCATTTTGGGTCAGTTAATACATTCAGGATGGGGTCAAATTTGTGCCGCGGCAGAGCGTTACTCTCCACCAATTTAGCGCTGCGTCGGTCGATCTTCGTACATGTCCCCTATAGAAAGATAAATTGGAAGCAGTCTGCACTTACTTGAAGTCACAAGTATAACTGTTATCTGGAAACAGATACACTTCTAAAAGTTGGAACCAAATTAAAAATGTCTGCATTTAAACTGGTCACATCTAACAAATGACTTAGCTTATAGTGGGCTCCATGACATACTGTATTAACACCATTTTAAGAGCAAAAAATACATCATTCTCTCTAAACTAAAGCCTACCGTTTGTAGTTGTTTATATGCCAATAAGCAAACCCTCCAAATGAGCAACAGTATTAAAAGCACTTTATGACCATCTAGCTGTAAACAATGACAACGTTCCTGCCAGACACAACTGCATTAAAAAACGTCCCCTGACAGGGAAATATACTGTTTGTCTTTTCAGTGCTTTTCAGTGCTCAGTAAGACGAATGCATTTTCTTCTAAAGTGCTCCTACATTTGTAATACACAAGTAATCTCTACTTTCTAATGGCTAAACCAGAAATAAACCTGAACAACAGGCATTCCATTATGGCTCTCATTGCCCAGCATGTTGAGGAACAGAAACAATTAAGTTTAGCAATACACTACTCAGCTTTTGGACTCTATGCATTCTATGTACCATCAGTAGTAAGACTCTATTAAGGCCACATTGAGGAAAACTGTACTGTATGCTATACAATGGCCACACCATTGCTATGAGTCTGTGTCGACATCTAACTTATCATTAGTTGCAGTGCTAATGAAGGGATTGATTGAGCTGTAATCAGCTTCCTTTTTAGTTCCCTGCTGAGGGCAGATTAGGAAATCTGCATTAAGATTACGTCAGTGTACACTGCTCTCGTCCGTTTCTGAATGACACGCGTGTGCCGCAACCTTTCCGTGTTGTGTGCTGTACTGTGTTGTGTGAAAACATTTCTTCAAATTCCAAAGATAATCAACATCTGAAGCTGCCTTCACTTGTAATGTTTAAAACAATAATGGGGAGGGGGTTCTGAAGCAGAAGATGAATAGTGTGTGTCGGCATGATTTATTACTGTTTACTGCAAAAACAATACAAGTGCTGAAAGAAGTGAAGTGTTTATTTAGTATATGTGACATTGTGCAGTTCTGTAGTGCATGCAGGTAGCTACATAATGGATGTAAATGACTAATCTTGAGGTGTTCTCATACATTTGCACACTGCGGTATATATTTACAGTGCATGTATGGATCTCGGTCATGCTGTTCACGTTTCTATGTTACTGCAGTGGGTTTGTGTTATTAACATTCGTTTTGGACTGTTTATATTAGCTAGGAGAGAAACACATTTTTTCTTTTAATGTTCATCATGAAGTACAGGGCAGAAGAAATAAATGCCAAAGGTATTTGTGTCCTTCTGTTGTCAAATTGTGAGTTGTGAGGAGGAATGACAGGTAGAGTGAGGTTTCTGCCTGACTGATTGAAATCAAATCAGAGCTAATCCAGGTTCTAACAGATTGAAGATTTCTGTGGTAATGAATTGTGAGGGGAGTGCAGTCAGGATTCAGTCACGGACACTGACCCTGTATAATCCCGTATTGTATTTGAAAGTCATTGTAGCTAACACAATAATGAAGCCATGTTTCACTTCCATTAGCTCCATCTGTGTTAAGGTGCAGAAACATGCTGTATTTTAAAACAAGGTACCTGGTGCTGCTTTAGGTTCAAGGAACCTCTCAGTTTCTGTGCTTTGTTCTCGGCTTATCGGTTTGCACTTGCACTCCCTGAGTCACTTCACATCAGCTGTCTCTTTAGTGTCAAATCATTTTTACTGGCTGAAAGCATGTCGGTCACTAGGGGAAGCAGCTGATTGGTTATTGACAGGACAGGCCAGTGAGGGGGTGGGGACAATTTCACTCCAAGTGAAATCACCCAAGAAATACAAGACAGTAAAAAGCATGGCTTCCTAACAGACCTGGGACAAATCTAGTTGTATTTGATATTTTATTTGTAAACATAAACTATTTCAATATAGTTGAAATATTTAAATACATATGCTCCAATTTTGTTTTTAAATATTCAAATATTAATTGCACAAAGTCAAGTATTACTTGAAAATATTTCATTGTTTTTTTATTTATTATTATTATTTTTTATTTCTTAGCAGACGCCCTTACCCAGGGCGACTTACAGTTGTTATAAGATATCACATTATTTTTACATACAATTACATTTTTTTACATACAATTACCCATTTATACAGTTGGGTTTTTACTGGAGTAATCTAGGTAAAGTACCTTGCTCAAGGGTATAGCAGTAGTGTCCCCAACCTGGGATTGAACCCACAACCCTCCGGTCAAGAGTCCAGAGCCCTAACCACTACTCCACACTGCTGCCCCTAACAGTTTTTTGCAGAAAACAAATAATATTTAAATATATGTAAGTTATTAAAATTATATATATATATATATATATATATATATATATATATATATATATATATATATATATATATATATATATATATATATATTCCAAAATAGTTAATGAATAATCAAAAACAAACCTAATTACCCTAAATGTATAATTATGTACCAAGTCTTGCAATTACTACATGGTGGTTGAAGAGGATTGCTGACGAGGAAAATGCTAAACATGTTCAATTCAATAACTTCAAAACAGGCCATTAAACTAGTGGTTAAAGATACTTCATTGTTTTCAGATATTTACCCATTGAAATAAAATATTCAAATATTTCAATTGATCAAATTAAATCTAATTGAAATAGAGCAGCTTCCAAAAGATAATTGAGTGGTTATCAAGGACAAGGCTAGACCTGCTTACAATGCAGGATAATAATTAGGCTGCTGTATTATTATTATTATTATTATTATTATTATTATTATTATTATTATTATTATTATTATTAAATAATAAAATGAATTGCACTAACTATAATTCATTTTTCCATATACTGTACATTAAATAACTAGGAATAAATGTACTTTTATTTTTTTTTTATTTCTTTCTTTTTTATCAATAATTTAATACACATTACTAAGAACCACTTAAAATCATCTACAAACGTCTAGAGTTAAGTATTTAAATGACTTACTATTATATTACATAGTATTAAATCACTGAAACATGATGATTAATTAGCTAATTAGTATTTCTATTTATACTTTTATTTTTTACCTTAAGTGTGGATCCATATACAACTAAATATGGTTCTAAAACCAAAATAAATGGGTTTAAAAAAATTTGTCAAAAACTTAACTGAACTTTTTGAGCCCTGATTAGAATCATAAAACAAGCTTTAGCTTAGCCCTTTGTCTACTTGGTTTAGTTTCCTATCAGTGCAACAAACAGTATATTATTGAAAGACGGTAACATGTTAATCTACCACATGCTGTGTTTGTGTGTGTTGTTTGAGATCTTCTGTGCCTGTTCTTCATCGACCGCTGTACTTGGGTGTTGTGCAGAATCCCAGTCAATGGGAATCACTATGCTTGAGGGGAAGCAGTCCTAGCGTCTAGGTGCCCTTTACAGTGTGTGAGTAAAGATATCTGATGCGAGTGCTTGCACGTGCTGCTAAGTGCAGAGTGAACAGAGCCCTTTACCCTATCACTCTGATGCTCTAAACTCAATCGAAGAGTGAACAGAGCCCTTTACCCTATCACTGATGCTTTAAACGCAATGGTAGAGTGAACAGAACCCTTTACCCTGTTACTCTGATGCTCTAAACCCAATGGAAGAGTGAACAGAGCCCTTTACCCTATCACTCTGATGCTCTAAACGCAATGGAAGAGTGAACAGAGCCCTTTACCCTATCACTCTGATGCTCTAAACGCAATGGAAGAGTGAACAGAGCCCTTTACCCTCGCACTCTGATGCTGTAAACGCAATGGAAGAGTGAACAGAGCCCTTTACCCTATCACTCTGATGCTCTAAACGCAATGGAAGAGTGAACAGAGCCCTTTACCCTATCACTCTGATGCTCTAAACGCAATGGAAGAGTGAACAGAGCCCTTTACCCTCGCACTCTGATGCTGTAAACGCAATGGAAGAGTGAACAGAGCCCTTTACCCTATCACTCTGATGCTCTAAATGCAATGGAAGAGTGAACAGAGCCCTTTACCCTATCACTGATGCTCTAAACGCAATGGAAGAGTGAACAGAGCCCTTTACCCTATCACTGATGCTCTAAACGCAATGGAAGAGTGAACAGAGCCCTTTACCCTATCACTCTGATGCTCTAAACGCAATGGAAGAGTGAACAGAGCCCTTTACCCTATCACTCTGATGCTCTAAACGCAATGGAAGAGTGAACAGAACCCTTTACCCTCGCACTCTGATGCTCTAAACGCAATGGAAGAGTGAACAGAGCCCTTTACCCTATCACTCTGATGCTCTAAACACAATGGAAGAGTGAACAGAGCCCTTTACCCTATCACTCTGATGCTCTAAAAGCAATGGAAGAGTGAACAGAACCCTTTACCCTCGCACTCTGATGCTCTAAACGCAATGGAAGAGTGAACAGAGCCCTTTACCCTATCACTGATGCTCTAAACCCAATGGAAGAGTGAACAGAGCCCTTTACCCTTGCACTCTGATGCTCTAAACGCAATGGAAGAGTGAACAGAGCCCTTTACCCTCGCACTGTGATGCTCTAAACGCAATGGAAGAGTGAACAGAGCCCTTTAGCCTATCACTCTGATGCTCTAAATGCAATGGAAGAGTGAACAGAACCCTTTACCCTATCACTCTGATGCTCTTCTGTTGCAAGAGGGTTAGCTCAAATGTTGGAAGAATACCAATACAATGTATATAAGAAGGAACCATGGCCATAACCATGTTACAAAGCTATAGTATTTCAATGAAAAATGCTTGCTTGAAGCACAGCCATAAAATCTAGGTGTGGAGAAAACGTGAAAAATGCTGCCAGGATGTACAAAAAAAAAAATGACAGAACGGCAACTTAAAGAACTGGAACAGCACATGCGTAATATACAATGCTGTATTATTGTACCCCAGGTACAGCACTGCATGTAATATACAATGCTGTATTATTGTACCCCAGGTACAGCATTGCATGTAATATACAATGCCGTAGTATTGTACCCCAGGTACAGCACTGCATGTAATATACAATGCTGTATTATTGTACCCCAGGTACAGCATTGCATGTAATATACAATGCTGTAGTATTGTACCCCAGGTACAGCACTGCATGTAATATACAATGCTGTATTATTGTACCCCAGGTACAGCACTGCATGTAATATATAATGTTGTATTATTGTACCCCAGGTACAGCATTGCATGTAATATACAATGCTGTAGTATTGTACCCCAGGTACAGCATTGTATGTAATATACAATGCTGTAGTATTGTACCCCAGGTACAGCACTGCATGTAATATATAATGCTGTATTATTGTACCCCAGGTACAGCATTGCATGTAATATACAATGCTGTAGTATTGTACCCCAGGTACAGCACTGCATGTAATATACAATGCTGTATTATTGTACCCCAGGTACAGCACTGCATGTAATATACAATGCTGTATTATTGTACCCCAGGTACAGCATTGCATGTAATATACAATGCTGTAGTATTGTACCCCAGGTACAGCACTGCATGTAATATACAATGCTGTATTATTGTACCCCAGGTACAGCACTGCATGTAATATATAATGTTGTATTATTGTACCCCAGGTACAGCATTGCATGTAATATACAATGCTGTAGTATTGTACCCCAGGTACAGCATTGTATGTAATATACAATGCTGTAGTATTGTACCCCAGGTACAGCATTGCATGTAATATACAATGCTGTAGTATTGTACCCCAGGTACAGCACTGCATGTAATATACAATGCTGTATTATTGTACCCCAGGTACAGCACTGCATGTAATATATAATGCTGTATTATTGTACCCCAGGTACAGCATTGCATGTAATATACAATGCTGTAGTATTGTACCCCAGGTACAGCACTGCATGTAATATATAATACTGTATTATTGTACCCCAGGTACATCACTGCATGTAATATACAATGCTGTATTATTGTACCCCAGGTACAGCATTGTATGTAATATACAATGCTGTAGTATTGTATCCCAGGTACAGCACTGCATGTAATATACAATGCTGTATTATTGTACCCCAGGTACAGCACTGCATGTAATATATAATGCTGTAGTATTGTACCCCAGGTACAGCATTGCATGTAATATACAATGCTGTAGTATTGTACCCCAGGTACAGCACTGCATGTAATATACAATGCTGTATTATTGTACCCCAGGTACAGCATTGCATGTAATATACAATGCTGTAGTATTGTACCCCAGGTACAGCACTGCATGTAATATACAATGCTGTATTATTGTACCCCAGGTACAGCACTGCATGTAATATATAATGCTGTATTATTGTACCCCAGGTACAGCATTGCATGTAATATACAATGCTGTAGTATTGTACCCCAGGTACAGCACTGCATGTAATATATAATACTGTATTATTGTACCCCAGGTACATCACTGCATGTAATATACAATGCTGTATTATTGTACCCCAGGTACAGCATTGTATGTAATATACAATGCTGTAGTATTGTATCCCAGGTACAGCACTGCATGTAATATACAATGCTGTATTATTGTACCCCAGGTACAGCACTGCATGTAATATATAATGCTGTAGTATTGTACCCCAGGTACAGCATTGCATGTAATATACAATGCTGTAGTATTGTACCCCAGGTACAGCACTGCATGTAATATACAATGCTGTATTATTGTACCCCAGGTACAGCACTGCATGTAATATACAATGCTGTATTATTGTACCCCATGTACAGCACTGCATGTAATATACAATGCTGTAGTATTGTACCCCAGGTACAGCACTGCATGTAGTATATAATGCTGTATTATTGTACCCCAGGTACAGCACTGCATGTAATATATGATTACTAAACTGTAGCTGTATAGCATTTACAAAGTAGCCGTATTGCTATGAGGTGTGTATTTTAATATATTTTATTCTGGTTAACATTAATACAATTGAAATCGTATTTCAACAAGCAAGGAAGAAAAAGCATGTTTCTTGCACAAATCCCTGTCAATAATGTTGAGAAGAAATCTTCTGTTCTCATACAGGATAGGCTTGTGATCGTGGCAGCTTGACTGACATGATAGGTGATGCATCTGTTCTGTGCTCTGCGTCTAATCCTTATTTTAGCTTTCCGGTGGTGCTTGACCGGTTATCAAACCGCAGTAAGGATTGACAATTCAGTGAATTCCATTGCAGATATTAAAGAAATAAGACCTTGTGTCAGGTGGGCATTGCAGTATTGCTGCAAAATGCCTGATGTTTGTGTATGGAAAACTAATTTGGGACCCGGCTGGAACTGAGTCTGTAATGAACCTCAAGGGCTAGAGTTGTGAATGCTTGGACAGTATGCTTGTTTATGAAGGCATTCAAGATTGCGAAGTCAAAGAAAACAAATTTAAAACACAAAGCCAATCACCCGGCAGTCAACATGGAAATAGAATACTGTGAAGAATGTATCAGGGAAGCGTGCTCATGCAAACCTGGAAAAGTGCTGGGTATTTATTTGAGTCATGGTTTGGTATTTTATTCTGGTGGTTTAACCATCCTATGAAATGGGATTATGATTAAACCTGATGAAATGATGAAATGACTTTTCCTGATTTTCTTTCTTAATTGTATGGATTTATTTCTTTTGTTATCATACTTCATTCATGAAACAGTCTTGAATCAATGAGTACATAGGACCAATGTTGAATACATGTGATATCTAGGAAAGCTGTAAAGACAAGGTATCAGTGTACAGTAAGTGGTAATACTTCATAAACATATGCTTACTATACTTAATACAGTATATATATATATATATATATATATATATATATATATATATATATATATATATATATATATATATATATATATATATATATATATATAATGAGTTTTGAGGTTATAACTCCAATTACAATCTGCACATGTGTAACTAAATTTAAGAAGCTAGCTAGTTTGGCTAGTATAGGCACCATTTTTGTTGCTACCAGTTGTATTTGATAAATACCCACAATGTAAATGCCTGTCTATTTCCTAGTGTTGTATTCCTTTACCTTTCGCTCATGCATGAAAACCAAAATGGAACACAGATTAATGCAGACCTGCAATGCAATAAAAGTCTCTCTGTATCTTTTGTAATTAACTCACAGTGATTTTCCTAAGAACTTAGTCGACACACTTGATTAGGTATAAATCATAAAGCTGCTCCCAGCTGCCAGTAGGTTGATGTACTTGGCAGTCATTTCTCTGAAGCCATGTCAGGGTAAATAAGCATGGTATTACAGTGGCTGTAAAAGTTGTAAAAGTAAACTAACAAACAAAAGAGGATGATGAAAAACAACTCAAGTTCCGGTATTATTATTGTATGCAGTAATGTTAATAAGTGGGTATATAACTCACCCCTGTGGAAAAAACATCATCGTGATTAAATGATAGCAATATTTAGATCCACCGTTGTATAGATAATTAAAATAGACCCTGTTGTAATTCCATTAACATTTAGAAGCAGGTAGCATAATGGTTTATGGTTGATATAAATATGTGGCAATGTTGTAATAGATTTCACTTTGTAACCCTTTGGTCCAGACTGGCTATAGCTTTGCACTTTTTGAAAGACCCATAGTCTCTGGGACTGCCCTGTCTAACTAATTCCTGGTCCCTGACAAGTGGAGTGAAGCTACAGGCCAACGCAAGCCTCCACCAGGTTCCTGTGAACAATAAGTGTTACATTCTTCCAGTGAAATGACCCATCCACTGTGGTGCGTGAACGATGAAATTGGGGACATGGACAATGTGCCCTGTAGACAGTCCAGCTAAGCTTCAATTTCACAGATGAACAGCACTTGAGTGAACCAAATAAACCTCTCCACAGCAAGGGCAAGCATGCCCAGCCCTCTCAGTCACAGTCCAAGCCCTACATCGGCTTGGCAGCACCCTCAATCACCAGTGTCGTCCTGCAGGGTTGCAAAGTAAGCAAGGGCGAGACTCCACGTTTGCGCTTAGATATGTTTTTTTATCATGTACAGATCCTTATTTCTAAAAATAAAACACTTTACAATCAGAATGTGTACATATTATTTGGAGAAGGAAATAAAAAACAATTCTGAAGGTTCATTTTTAAGGATCCCACCTACGTTGTTTCTTACATACTGGTGTTTCTTTCCTTGAGTAAGGAACTTTAATAAATAGGGACCACCATCTTTTCAACGCTTATGTTTTTGCACCATTCATTTACAGCAGTTTTCAGAGTTATTGGGACACCCTTGCTGTTATTTGTGGTCCCTGTTTGCCAAATGTTTTGGATACTTAATTGTCCCCTTGTGGCGTAGTGGCGGACGGTCAAGGCTGGTCAACGGCAGAAATAGCAAATCCAGACACAAAACTGCAGTTTAAAGTGCCTTGGCTCACTTTCATTAAATACACAAACACAAACAACAGGTTTAAACAAAACCCTACAAACTCAATCCAAACCCTACAAACTTGTTTCAAAACAAACAAAATATAACACCCAAGCTTCGGCTATCCCGGTGTTATCTTTTCTTTCTTTCTTTCTTTCTTTCTTTCTTTCTTTCTTTCTTTCTTTCTTTCTTTCTTTCTTCACTGAACTCCAACACACTCATCAAACAAGCACTGTTTTGTTCCATTTTATACCATTTAGCTAGGGGCTTGTGATTCAATCAATCATCCAATCACCACCTGGCCACATTTCACACTTTTCCGTTTAAACTTCAATCACTCAATTAATCAAAGACTCCTTCACCAAGATGGCCCACCCATCTCCGGCACCTATGGGATGCAGAAGAGGCCCTGGCTTGTTAATCTGCAGCTTCAGTAGCCACAAGGAGTGGTTGTTAACTTTTTGGTCAGTAACTACATAAGCAGCTTGAAAAATATAGGAAGGCAAGAAAAATGTCCACATTCTTCAGCCCCCATCTTTAAACAGCTAGCAGAAGGGAAGGTCTGGTAACTACCCTTTTCTTGCCATCAACATCTGCACCTTACTCTTCCTCAAACCAGTTCACCATGGGAGCCAGGGTAGTGTCCACCTCACCCAGAGGGGTCCGGAAGGGTAAGCAGTCCTCTTGACAGTTTATATTGACTGATGTGCCCCGTTTAATTCTTCTCCTCATACACCTGTTGGAGGCAGAGCTGTTGGAAGGGATCAGATCTGACTCTTGGACTCTGAATTTAAAAAGAAGGGATTATAGTATGCCGTTCCTTTCCAAACCCAACAGAACTGGGTTAATTCAGATGCTAATAGGCTGGTCTTTGAAGAAAGGGAACATTTATTTTTCAGAGGTTCAGTCCATAGAGAGAGTACCGCCTGTGGAGCAGCATCTGGGTCACTCCTCTTATTTCATCATTCTGAAGGAAGATCGAAAACTGTGCCATCCTCAATCTAAGGGCACTAAATGTATTTATCAGAACAGATACTTTTAAGATGATGACTCTCGTAAATACTGTGCAATCCATTCAGATGGGAGATTGGATGGTGACTATTGATCTGAAAGATGCTTACTTCCATCTTCCAATTTGCCAGCCACATGTCTCTGTTTCTCTGTAAATGGAGAGGGTTGACCCCAACATCATAGGATGCACGATGGTGGCTGCGGTCAGCAAATCTCACAGAAGGAGTGCCTCTAGTGCAGGACATCCAGGAACTTCTTATAAACACAGATGCTTCCATGTTGAGCTGGGGAGATCACTTTCCACAAATGAAAGTTCAAGGAAGGTGGACTTAATTCAACCAGAGTCTCAAAAAAATTACCTGGAACTACTAGCAGTCCTCTTAGCCGTCTGTCATTTTCTTCCATTCCTTCGTGGCAAGTAGAGTACCAAAGAGTGTTCATGGATAACATGACAGTTGTGTGCTACATAAATCACCAAGGAGGCACCAAATCATGGAAACTGTGCAGACTAGCACTTAGGTTTGTACACCTCTGTAAAAGAGAAAACACACCCTAGCTACTTCTTACCTACAGGGCAGCAACAACATCATCTCAGCAGAGAAATGAAATGCCACGAATGGGTTAAAAGGGTTAAAAAATATCTTCAAAGAGTGGGGACTTCCAGAGATAGATCTGTTTGCCTCACAGGAAAATATTCAGCTAGAGGATCTGTGCAAGATTCCCTCTGGTGGATTCAGCAGCGGTAGAGGGTCTAGCGATCTCTTGGAGAGGATGTCTTTTCATTCAGCTAGAGGGTCTGTGCAGGATTCACTCAGGTGGATCAGCAGCGGTAGAGGGCCTAGCGATGTCTTGGAGAGGATGTCTTTTCATTCAGCTAGAGGATCTGTGCAGGATTCCCTCTGGTGGATTCAGCAGCGGTAGAGGGTCTAGCGATCTCTTGGAGAGGATGTCTTTTCATTCAGCTAGAGGATCTGTGCAGGATTCCCTCAGGTGGATTCAGCAGCGGTAGAGGGCCTAGCGATCTCTTGGAGAGGATGTCTTTTCATTCAGCTAGAGGATCTGTGCAAGATTCCCTCTGGTGGATTCAGCAGCGGTAGAGGGTCTAGCGATGTCTTGGAGAGGATGTCTTTTCATTCAGCTAGAGGATCTGTGCAAGATTCCCTCTAGTGGATTCAGCAGCGGTAGAGGGTCTAGCGATGTCTTGGAGAGGATGTCTTTTCATTCAGCTAGAGGATCTGTGCAAGATTCCCTCTGGTGGATTCAGCAGTGGTAGAGGGCCTAGCGATGTCTTGGAGAGGATGTCTTTTCATTCAGCTAGAGGATCTGTGCAAGATTCCCTCTGGTGGATTCAGCAGTGGTAGAGGGCCTAGCGATGTCTTGGAGAGAATGGCTTTTGTATGCCTTTCCTCCAATACCTCTACTGCTTGCAGTCATTTTGAAAATAAGGCTAGACAAGGCAGAGATGATTTTCAAGGAAGAGCTTATGATTTGCAGACCTCATCACTCTGTCCATTTAACCACACATTCACCTGCCAGTTCAATGGGATCTTCTGTCTTAGCAGCAGGGAATAGTTATCCATGACAACCAGGCTTACTTCAAGCTAACTGCATGGAGATTGAGTGGAAGAAGCTCTCATGCATAGGACTATCTTCACCTGTTATAAAAAGCTTTACGGCATCCATCAACGCAGTAGTGCTACTCTAGAAAATGGGTAGAATTTGAAAGATGGTGTGAACGGAAGGGATGGTCTCCTTTGGCTATTTCACTCCCTGCGGTACTGCAAGTAAGTGCAGCTCACCCACCTCCCATTCAATCCTATGCATTTTCAAGCAGAGCCTGGCAGTTAGTCCCAATGATATGGTTGTTTTGTGATGTAAACAGAAATAACACCCAACCCATTTCACTTCTGACCCGAGCAGTCATACTTGAACCCAGGCCTCCCAGGGTGAAAGGCCGAGGAAGCTTGTGAATTAGTCAGCTGCAGCTACTAAGAACTAACAGTTTTTGTGAAAAGTGTCTAATTTGTAGTGTTGGGTAACTGTGCTTGTTGTACAGAAAAATAAGCCCCAATGCCTATTCACTGTCTGACAGTTACAACGTGGTTTATGAAACTCACACACAGAAGAGTATAATGCAGTTATTCTCTGCGTGGCTGCCTGGCTTTCAGGCAAAGTTTACCCTGCATACGCAGTCCATGGATATGTTTACATTAAAGATGTTATTGTAGATCGAAAGTGTGCAATGCTGGAGCCAATGTGTAATCATCCCAGTGCTTTCAGGTCTGCTCTAATAATGACCCGTTGGTCTCCTGAAACCTCTTGCTGTTTACACAATACCCAGTAGTGTTTACAAGACACGCATTACTTTACCTGTCATGGCAATACTCTTTGAAGTTTTTATTCATGCTAAGAATAAATCAGTAATAGTTTATCTTACAAACATCATTTGTCTCTCTTTCTCAACAATGCTGCTAGTTTTATGTTCCCGCACTAGTCGTTTTTTTTTCCATTAGAGCTTCAATGTTGTTGCAGGATGAGCTTGAACTGGATTCGCTAATGTCATTCATAAGAATGTTTTTGGATGTACTCCCAAAGTGATTTATGACTGTTAGAATCAAAACAGCCACTATTTTGTTATTGAAAAGCAGATCACTGTACTATCAGCAACATGGGAAACAGCAAAGGTAACCAGTGTACTTATTGTAAACACTACTGGGTGTTCTGCAATGACTTGTGCAATTAGTTTGTTAATCGTCATAAGTTTGTGACTCACACAGTATATTTTCATATTGCATATGGTCTTTCAGGCTATCCTAAATAAAAAGTGTTAAAATGATGGTTTTCCTTTATTATGAAAATGCAATAAAAAGGGCCAAAATCTTTCAGCTTCTCTCCCGCCTCCAGGAGCTGACCGCTGGTACATGCAGAACATCGAGGAATCAAACAGATCATTTCAGTCTGATCAAAGGGGCTGGAATTCTCAAATTGCAGAGGACCTTTATCGACAAAAGACTTTGTTCTTTGTACACTGCAGTGCTGTAATCCTGGTGGTGTGGGAAACATGTCAAATCATTTGTTTCTTGGCACCATTGCACCAATTACAGTAGGCAACTACAAACCAATAGATTTCCAATGATTAGGTGAGCAACTCATTACTGCTAAGTTTAATGTTGATATAATAAAGTGGTGTTAGCAAATTTCATAATTCTATAAATCATGCTCTTCTGTTCACTGTGCAGTTTCGAAGGAGTATTATAGCAAGCTTATAAAAACAATATCTAGTGCCGAACTCTGTTAAAGAAAGCTCTCAGTATGTATGCCTTACATTCATGCAGTCTGTCATAATTGCACTTTCAGAGCCATTTCAACCTGGGGAGTGAAATTCTCTCCACCCATTCAATGCCTTCTTTCCTGTCATTAGCCAAACTGCCCCTACATCATGGACATGTTTTGCTCACGGGAGACCAATCTAGCAAATGGAGGTGCACGCCAGGTAGATGTTTAGGAATTCATTAATTAGCTGAATCGCTGTGACAGGATGTGTGAGTGGCATGATAAACAAGGGAATGTCCAGACCAAAGACTCTCCCAAAAATGTCTGTGTTTATTTAATAAACAAAACAATAAGCCACCCCTTTACTAGCAATAGTATCGGGGGGAACACAGCAGGTTTACAGTCCTGATAAAACAAAAGAAACACACTCCTAAACCACAATCTTCTCTGTGCACGAAACTGTGCTCTTTTCCTCCGGGATCATGGTGAGTGTTGGTGCTGTGCTGTGAGGGAGGTGCTCTGGGTTTGGTGCTGGCTCCGTGGCTGCAGCTCCCGACTCTTACTCCTCCTCTATAACACAAAACAATAACAAACACAGGCTCCGGCTGTATTACGTTGTCAGCGCAAGCCGGCGTATTGACGTAGCTGCTTCCCCTTTGTACCCACAAACCCCTCTCTGCAATCAACCCGTCGCCATTGTTTCTCCAATAGAGGCGCCCCGCAGCTGATTGCAATGGAGTCCTTCCGGGTACGTGCAACTACGCGCTCCCCTTAATATGGTCACCTTCCGGTTTCCGCCTACCGTCAAGGCGGTCCATCTAGGAGGCAGCATACCACCATTCTTACACAGCGCCCTTTCTGGTCGAGAGGGAGATTTACAATTTGAATTCTTCCTCTCTCTGTCACAATCGCTTTAAGTAAACGCTACTGAACTGAAATGTGTGTGTGTGTGTGTTATTGTTGTCTTGGATTTCACGTCTTATTCACGACTCCATTTCATATCGAAGCATGCCTGTTTATTAACAAGCCTCTCAAACATGGGGATGGTTTCATTGTGTCAAAGGAGGTGACTAAAATAAACTTGTCTTTGTACAGAAGCACACAGCAATATGGGTTTCAGCAGATAAAGTAGAATCTTTTTGCAAGAACAGTACAGTGGGATTGAAATTACTTTGGTAGCATGACAATGAGCTCCATGCTACTGAGAACCGAAGGGAATTCGACCCGCTACCCGTGTCATCGTTCTGCTTACAGAGAGATGAACAAACAACACGATTGGACTGGGAAACTGTTTTTTTTTTTTTAATGGAACAAATTAAACAAAAAGAAAACGTTTGCAGTCATCTCAGATACTGACAAACTGGTCATTAGTTTGTATTTCAGTACCAAGACAAACACAAAACGTGAACTGTTGGGCAATACATAATATTTTGTTAATCTTAGGTGCGTCGATTTAACCACAGTTACAGCCCTAACACAGTATAGTTGACTTAACACTGTTTACTTCTAATGTATTTGACATCAGTACAAAAAAAGAATCTACTTTTTTTTTTTTTTTTTGTTGCTTCACACAATATGAAAATACAGAACTAGTTTAGTGCAGTTAAAATGTATTACAGAATGACATTATCATTTACTAGGCATATCCTGAATTGGGGGGCCTGAAATCAACTTCTTTTCAGAGAGCAACTAATCTGGAAATGTGTAACCTTTTCTTTCTGATTTATTCAGTTCCTGGTATTCAAGTGATATTCCAGCAAGCTAGAGAATCGCTGAAGGGCTTTAGACGTGGTTCATGCTTCTCATAAAGCACAATATTGGCTCAAAGGTGCTACAAATGGAACAAATGAAAATGTGTGAGATGAAGTATCTTGTCACCATTGGATAAAGTAATTCATTGGAGGGCTGCTTGTGAAATGAGGCTATATAAACTCTACAGCTGCTTTTTGAAAAAACTGCATATGCAAGATGTATGTGTTTGTAGCAGAAATAGGAAAAAAGATCTCACGTTGGCATGTGCCCCATTGTAAATTAATTACATTTCACTAACAGCTGACTGGATGTGTTGCAGAAAGTGCTGTGCAAACAGAAAAGAATGTTCTATTGCAAATGGTTTCACTGAAACTGGGACAGATATTTCTCAGAACTGTCAAGCCTGTCTGTCGTTGTATTTATTTCGTTTTAGATCCCTGCTTCTGATGCCTTGCTATCAGTTGGGCACAGGTGCATGGATCACTTAAACCATCAGTTTCAGCATGAGCTGCGCACAGCACAGTATAACCCATGCTCTGCACTCTGAGCTAGCTCCATGTTGAGGTAGATGATTCCTTCACATGATAAGAGTTTAGTTTGTAATCCACACACACATAGTGTGTGTGTTTAAAATACACACGTGTTTTTGGCCAGGAGGACTTGCGTTTTGGTAGTGTGGCACTCAGTATGATCATGCGGTCGCATGGTGGACAGAAGTGGGGATCCAGGGTGTTTGCTATGAATGGCAATTGTGTTGATTTATTTTATATTTCAGGAGAAATAAAAGTGCTAATTAAAAAAAAGCAGTTTATTGGAAAGAGATTTGGACTTGCTGAAATCACAATGTTGAAACATACAGTACAGAGAAGCAACAGGAGCAATAAGGAGAATGTCAGCGCATTTGAGTTGAAGTGATTCATTTTCCCATGTGGCGCCGGCACTGAAGATTGAAAATGATTGGCAGCTAACAGGTTAACCTGTAATCCCCCTTCTTGTTGTTTTTTTAATTGTTATGCCCAGTCATTCATTTTGTGTTGTTCTTTGATCATTTTTCATTTGCTGACTTTAATAATTTAGCAAACTATATGTTATAGTACATAATAAAGGCATCTCCTTTAGGAAGTTTAAATTGTAGTACAAGGACACACTGGAAGATTGATTACAGTCCTCTACTTTTATACTATTTGACCTAATCAGCCTTTTTGTGGGGTATTATTTTCCTTTGTAGCTGATTTATTTAATGTATGCCCTTTGCTGTTTGATCTATGATCACAGACAGTGGCTGTAAATTGGTTGTAAATCAGAACTTTCCTGTGCATTGTGCTCGGACAAGGCTAGGAATGCAGTGTGACACGCGGAGAGTCTGTACCAGACGAGGCTGGGAATGCAGTGTTACACACGGAGAGTCTGTACCAGACAAGGCTGGGAATGCAGTGTTACACACGGAGAGTCTCTACCAGACGAGGCTGGGAATGCAGTGTTACACACGGAGAGTCTGTACCAGACGAGGCTGGGAATGCAGTGTGACACGCGGAGAGTCTGTACCAGACGAGGCTGGGAATGCAGTGTGACACGCGGAGAGTCTGTACCAGACGAGGCTGGGAATGCAGTGTTACACACGGAGAGTCTGTACCAGACGAGGCTGGGAATGCAGTGTTACACACGGAGAGTCTGTACCAGACAAGGCTGGGAATGCAGTGTTACACACGGAGAGTCTCTACCAGACGAGGCTGGGAATGCAGTGTTACACACGGAGAGTCTGTACCAGACGAGGCTGGGAATGCAGTGTTACACACGGAGAGTCTGTACCAGACGAGGCTGGGAATGCAGTGTTACACACGGAGAGTCTGTACCAGACGAGGCTGGGAATGCAGTGTTACACACGGAGAGTCTGTACCAGACGAGGCTGGGAATGCAGTGTGACACGCGGAGAGTCTGTACCAGACGAGGCTGGGAATGCAGTGTTACACACGGAGAGTCTGTACCAGACGAGGCTGGGAATGCAGTGTTACACACGGAGAGTCTGTACCAGACGAGGCTGGGAATGCAGTGTTACACACGGAGAGTCTGTACCAGACGAGGCTGGGAATGCAGTGTTACACACGGAGAGTCTGTACCAGACAAGGCTGGGAATGCAGTGTTACACACGGAGAGTCTGTACCAGACGAGGCTGGGAATGCAGAGTTACACACGGAGAGTCTCTACCAGACGAGGCTGGGAATGCAGTGTTACACACGGAGAGTCTCTACCAGACGAGGCTGGGAATGCAGTGTTACACACGGAGAGTCTCTACCAGACGAGGCTGGGAATGCAGTGTTACACACGGAGAGTCTGTACCAGACAAGGCTGGGAATGCAGTGTTACACACGGAGAGTCTGTACCAGACGAGGCTGGGAATGCAGTGTTACACGCGGAGAGTCTGTACCAGACGAGGCTGGGAATGCAGTGTTACACACGGAGAGTCTGTACCAGACGAGGCTGGGAATGCAGTGTTACACACGGAGAGTCTGTACCAGACGAGGCTGGGAATGCAGTGTTACACACGGAGAGTCTGTACCAGACGAGGCTGGGAATGCAGTGTTACACACGGAGAGTCTGTACCAGACGAGGCTGGGAATGCAGAGTTACACACGGAGAGTCTGTACCAGACGAGGCTGGGAATGCAGAGTTACACACGGAGAGTCTGTACCAGGCTGAAGTCACAGAGCTCTGAAAATCCATTTGCCATGCAGGGATTTTATTCTAAACATTTATTTTCTGTCAAAATGTCACGTTTTCACATCAAATAATCCAGATTATGATCACCTCCAGTGTAGGTGGCGTTCATAAGTTTTCAATATCATTCTTTCGCAGATGAGAGGGTCCTCTTTTAAAATACTGGGTGTTAAATAAATACATTAGATAGATTTTATTTTTTTTTGGTGTTTAATGAAAAATTCCATCAGTCTTTAAATCTCCACTTTGTCAGTTTTAGACACAGGTGTCGCTTCATATCTTTTAAAAAATGCCACCAATCATTTTTCCTGATGAATGTCTCTGAAGTGAGAATGCTGAGCAAGTTTGACTTTTTCCAGCTTTTTTTTTCATCACATCGTTTTCATCTTTCATTACGTTACAGTGTAAGCAAATGTTTTGCATCAAAAAACCATGATAAGGGCGACTAGCCTGGAGCAGTCTGCTGTGATCCATAACAACCACTGTAATCTAAACTCTGTATTGCTGGTAAACAAAATATACAGGATGGTTCCAAACCTGAAGGATTCCAGTACTGTATATGTCATACAAACATCTACAAAGACAATGCAAACACTCCACAGAAATATTGTTTTACCTGCAGCTAATGTGGCGTTAGGCTGGTTTAGTGTAAATCTAGCTTGTTCTACTATTTATTTATTTCTGTATTTATTTTCTATTGAAATTTCATTCACCAGGAATAAAACCCTTCCAAATCATCTCATTTACAGCTTCGGTTACAGCACATCAAACACCATTCACACTGTATACAATTTCTTAATATCCACAGACATCATAAAGCCAGTGCACCTCGTTTAAGCAGACCAATGAAATCCTACACAAACAGATTTGTTCTAAAAGCAGATTGGCATGGTACATTTGTAATACTTGGCTTTAGGAGAACTGCATCCAATAAACTTTTGCTGCAACCTTTTCCAATAACGGAGTCTACTAAGTTGTTCCATTGCACTCATCAGTTTTCAGCTTTCAACAAGGTCATTTTGGCTTTAGGGACACAAACGTTCCCCTCCTTTGAAGCCCTCTTTAGCTTTATAACAAGTCTCTGTAATTCCTGTGATCATGTGATCATGTAATCAGGTGTTATTGACTTCCATTAACACCTGTTCATGACAGATTCCCATCCTATCTTATATTAACATGGTAACATGTTTGAACATGTTACTGTGCGTCTAAATCATAATGGGTTTGTTATTTAACATATTACAGCAATGTTATAACCGTGCTCATATTTTAAACGCGACATTCCTATATTGATGGGTTAGGGGTTAGTGCTCCATTTAGAGAGAGGTTTCCAGTTATACTTAGTGCAATGAACCCTCTGGGAATGCCTCTGTTTTCCTATCACTGTACATTAAAGCACTAAGTGTATTACAAATGGGAAAAGAAAACATGTACAACACAGTACTTACAGCATTGAGCGGCAGTCCACGCAGTTTACGGTAGCTGGAAAAGGGTGAAATACCTTTAAATTCATTTCAGTCAGTTTTTTTTGTCCTCCTTTGTTTAATTTGGTCAAGGTGACTTTCTGTCATGTTCACAAGCAAAAGCCTTTCGATTGCGTCTCCAGCTTGTGACACGCAAATTCTCGTTCTGCTGCACGGTTTCCCTTTTCTTCAGTAAACAAGGTGACTTTTCTTATAAATCTGCATCATAAACTGTGCGTGAAGTTCACCTTGTAGCCACTTTAATAGGTCAGTACTGTATCAACAATAATTACTGTAGTGGGCATTACTGTGCATAGTTATTCAGTTAAAAAAAGTGCAAGTTGAATTTGAGTAAATATTGTATTAAACACATTGATGTATGTGAGATGCTGTAACATTTGACTCTCTAAAGTAAGTAACTGAGCGTGCAGAGACTTGGCAGGTTCCGACTGGAGTGCTTTATAGGAGGCTGTGTGGTCCAGTGGTTAAAGAAAAGGGCTTGTAACCAGGAGATCCCTGGTTCAAATCCCACGTCAGCCACTGACTCACTGTGTGACCCTGAGCAAGTCACTTAACCTCCTTGTGCTCCGTCTTTCGGGTGAGACGTAATTGTAAGTGACTCTACAGCTGATGCATAGTTCACACACCCTAGTCTCTGTAAGTCGTCTTGGATAAAGGCGTCTGCTAAATAAACAAATAATAATAATAATTTAGTTAACATTTCCAAGAGTGGCGCTACAGTTAGATTACAATGGCATTACCAATTCCACCGATGAAATGGCCACTAGGTGGCGATACAGTGTAGTCATGGTACAGCAGGTACCCAGCACAGTTATACTGAGAATATAAAAAAGACAACTGAATGGACTGAGGGAACCATGCTATCAGAGGATGGTCTGGAGTAAAATAGGATTTTAAATCAATTTCTACACAAGAATAAACTGACTGAGGCCCCATTTTTTAATTCCAGCTGTATGGATTTACACAATGGGGGTAATTTAACTATATCAGTTCATTAGCAAAGCCAGCGTTACACAGTTTGAAATATGTATGTTGCTATGACTACATCATTGTGCCTGTGCATGCAGGAAATGAGTTCTATCTTATCACTGCCTGCTGTGTTGAGACACATCGAGTGCCTGCCGGTTTCTTGTAAATAATAATACTTCACTGGGGAGGATCGGCGGTGCAAGGTTAGGATAGGCCTTAACATTCAGCCCCTTCTTTACCATCTCATTAGCTTCACTTGTGGAGACAGAAAGACTAAATGAGGGTAGGTACTGTGAAATCTGAAGACGTTAAAGTGGGCTGTGAGGAAATGCCTTCAAACCTAATCTGTTCAGTCCTCACATATAGAATAATCACCTAGTGCTGCTCATTGTCAGGCTTGTAATGTTCTGTACCACCTGGGTTTGGATAGATCAGAAATGAGTGTGATGTTGATGTTGCTGAAATGTACAATATTGTCTAGGGGGACCCCACTTTATATGGTTTTCTTCTATGCAAAGTGTTCTAGATTACTGTTTTAGTTCTTATGCTTATTTTTCAAATAGCGTAGGATCACGTTACATTCAAGTTTCCAGGGGTTTTGGTAGTTCCCAGTATGATGGTCTTATTTAGGAGAGGTCATTTAACATTGTCTTGATATATAACAATAATAAGGTGTTTACAAATTACACTTTATGAGAATGGAGTCTGTCGGTCTTTGCCCCTGTGGCAAAGTGGTTTGCAGTGCGCAGGTGCAGGAGTGATGCGGTGATCCGGTTCGTCCATAATCATAACAAAGGAACAGATCACCTTGCTATGTCCCCTTATGTACCGTCAATCACGCCCCCTTGGTTAACGATTGCAACCGCTCCTCCAATCCGCGGCAGCTACATCACTTCACTTCCGGGTCGATGAGTTGGTGTACCGTAGCTCTGCCCACTTTCTAGATTGCCAACTTTCACCTAACCCTGGAAATGAATTGTCTGGCCATCCAGTCCAGGGCACTCTGTTCCCTTTACACAGCGCCCTCACAGGTCGGGAGGGAGATTTATCAGCAAGAATCATTCTGTCTCTGTCACAGCCCCGTAGCATGAAAATTACATCACTGGCATGAACAGTCAATTAGTGCTGGATTTTAATGGCAGACTATATACTGATAACAAACATGCTGATGATCAAACTGACATCTTCACTAAAGATTGTGATTTCCGTATCCATGTACAGTCTGGTAGTGGTCTAAATTCAATACACTTTCAAGGGGCTGTGGTCTATTACATGTTGCATGTCCTGGATTGAATCAGCATGGCGAATGATGGAGCCATGCCATGCCACAAGGCAGAACGACAGTAACAAAACACAAAATGCCTATGTGAGCCTTACCTCTCAGCTCCTGCCCTGGGGCGGGAGTAAGCAGTGAACATCAAACTGCATTCTGTCTATTGCCATTCAGCAAGCAGTCTATTTCCCCCATGCAACATCTGAAAAGTGAAATACTAAATGGTGCAAATCACCATCTTTGTGTTTCTTTCTTTCTTTCTTTTTTTAGACAAAGCTTTAAAAGGACAATTAATGCTCTAAATATGTTACCATGTTCTGTTCTCAGTCATCTCCTACTCTACAGTATGAGCTCTTGCGGTTGTTCTTGGCCTGCTGCTTACAATAAGACGTGTGGTACCTGGGAATTACTGCTCACAGCAACCAGCGCCAGACCCCTTCCATTAGCCAAGTCTGCGGGGAGGTAATGGATGCGGAGTGCTTTACTGCAGAGAGGTGGAGGAGCATGGCACAGGCAGAATCCTAGGAGAGCCCACGGCTAATTCTCTTTATAAGTTAATAAGGTTTACTTATTTTACTAAAGACAATTCAGCACTGTAATAGAAGTGTACAACCAGTATAATGCTATTGTGTTTTCTTGCACTGTACTTCATATTTAAAAGGGAATGCAATTAAAAACAAATAACACAAAACCCAACAAATATTCTAATTCTACATTACATGAGAAATCATCCATTCACTGTGTGCACAGACCAAACCGCACAGTTCAAATCTCTGGAGAAGGGTCTAAATATGCCAAGCTAAAAAAAAAAAAAAAACGCTTTTGTTATATTGAATTGTAGTTCCTGAATACAATAATCTCGTTATTGAATTATAGTAAGTTATTCTGTTGTGTGCAGGGTGTCTTATTATAGGAGTCCTCACAGTTGGAGCAGCCAGAGTTACACCCCACACACGACATCGTAATCACATTAATAAATAAGTAATGATCTGGTTATTTACAGTACTATAATGGATATGATTTACATTACAATGAACACAATACACAATCTGATTTCTGTATAGAGAAGCCTTATGTGTAGTTGGAGCATTCCATATATATGAATATACTTACACAGCAATAAATGGCTGTAGGTAATGTTCAGTCCTGCAGAAGAAATAACTAGCTTGCTGAAGAATAATCAGTGGGCTAGTGCTGCCCTGAACACTGAGACATGCATTTATTACTTTAATAGAAACCATGATTCACGGAGCAACCCAGTACTGGGTGGTTATTAGAGGAAAAATGGAGAAGTGATATATTTGTCAAGTGTTATTTTGTTATTATATAAAACCACATTATTCTGTGTTAGGGATTCAAATGAACAAGGTCAATACATATATATATATATATATATATATATATACAGTATATATATATATATATATATATATAGCAGGACAGGGGGACCTGCAATATGAAAAATGTTTTGTTTTAGGGCAGGGACAGAAGTAAAGCCTCCCTGCCAAGGTAATTGCTTTTGTTTAATTTAATTGTTTTATTGTTTTGTTTAATTATCGCCTGCACCTGGCAATTATCGAAAATTAGAGCCAGGTGGTGCAGGGTATAAAAAAGAAGCAGTCAGTCTGCTCCAGGCTGCTGTGGAGTGAAAAGCCCGATGGAACGTCGTAAAGGTCTGTGTAAAACCTACATTTGGTTTAACTGTTTGTAATAAAGTGTTTTGTTTGGTGTTATATGTCAGGTAAACAGCTTAGCTGTCCTGCACGTTACACAGGGACCAGCATATAAGTGAAGGTAGGCTCTACGTTTGAGCTAGGCTTTTGTTTTGTTTATTTTGTTTTTGTGATTATTAAAAAGAGCGAGTAGCGTTTTAAAAACCTTCAAATCCTGTGCCTGGGTCTATGTTTTAAATGGCAAACAAGCCAACGACAGAGAGGCTACATTACAATATATATATATGTATATATCTGTATGTATGTATGAATGGTTTAAATGACCCGTGTAATGTTCACATATAGGGCATCTCTCAAGGCAGGAAATATTCTTTTATCAGAAAAATAAAGTGAAAATGTTACAGTACCTGTCTTTCTGCTAATGTGTTTGGATAGAGTCCTGTTTGAAACTGAATGTCAAGCCAAGCAAGGTCACATGCCTAGTAAACTAATAGCTGCCCTTTAATGCTTACGTTCCCTGCTGTTATTTATAGCATTCCCCTAATTGACACAAAAAGCTGTGTGATAAGAGTTTGACCTCTACTGTGAAAACACAACAGTTGCTTTGTAACGTATAGCAGCATGTTTAAACCTCAGACAGGAATGTGCGTCTTAATAAAAAATGTACATTATTTCTTATGATTTGCTATCTTCTGCTATCTGGGTCTTTTCATTTTGATTAAACATCTGTCTTGAATATTGTTCTGATGCATGAAAGACTTTCCTCCCTTCTATCATTAAAGGGGAGCCACAGCCCAATTTATAAATGCCTAAAAACATGTGTTCTTTCTTAAGCACTTCAAACGACTATGTAAAAAAAAAAAAAAAAAATCAAAATTGGGGAACAACATGATATAAAGTTGATTTTTTTATAGCTGAGCGAATACCGTGACATCATGAAGGGAACATATTGAAGGAAGAGTGTTGCCAACTTAGCGATTTTGTCAGGTCAGTCGCACGTAAATGTGGCTTCAAGACTGGAAGTAGCTTGTAGTAGCTCAGATTCCGAGTCCGATGTCGTTTCCTCACACAACAGTGGCTTCAGGGAGGATTTGTTAAGTGAAACATTTATTTACTAACTTAGCTTAGCTTAATTTACTAATAACTTAGCTAGAAGAAGTGGAGATCGTTAGAACTGAAGATAGCACTGTTATTGGTATGATATACTCGTTCAGTTTGTTTCCTTCTGGAATATACCGATACGAAACCTCTTATTCTAGCTCACTTCATTTTTAAATAAAATTGTTGAACAGGTAGGTGTTCCTGTGGTAATTGCCAGAGCATGGAGTCTGCCAGGGAACGTGTGTGTTGCCAGGAACTGGAGAAAGTCAAAGGAAAATGTGAAGAACCTCGAAATAGTTGTATAATACAGCATGCAGATTTCTGAGCCGTGTGTCACAATCGGGGGTGCTGAACACGGCTTACCAGCAGTACAGACAGCAGTATAGTGTGGATGATTCCAATGAAAGAGAAGATGAGTAAGCAGTATTAAACTCAGTGAATGCAGGAATTACTTGTGGTTTAACAATATGCTTCATGATTACTGGCATAGGCGCCAATTAAATTAAACAGCAGCAACACAATTGTAGTGACGGACTAACTCGCCGCCCAACCCGGGAATTTAAAAACTTAACGCCTATGATTACTGGTACTTAATATTAAGAATATATGAAAGGGGAACAATACAATAAAATGAGAATGCCATGAGACAAGTAAGCTGTCTGTAATTGAAGCTATGTTCAATAATAATTATTTTATTACAAAATTGAATATCAATCAGTTGTTAGTTTTTATAAGACATGTTGACAGAAGCATTGTATTATTATTTTTGGGGATTTTGCTCTGGGAAGTTCAGAGGACAGGAGAATAAGAAAGTCACTGCATTGTGCTTTGCAAAGTTCAATTGAGCTTTGACTTTGTTTTTACAGAAAGCGCTGAATAAAACAACTCAGTGTGTCGCACCTGAGTGACGTCTACGTCCCGCATTTCTTAAAGTGTAACATATTTTTATAAACTGATCTGATGGTTGTAGTTAATAAACATACAATTGAAAATAACTTTTCAAAATTCACACATTAATTTACAACCAACAAGCAAAACACTAATTACTTTTCATTGATTAGTTCACATTTAATTGCAGTAACGTTACAATTAAAGCTCAATGTTATTATTTTAAAATTTGTGTTTTGCTTGCTGATTGTTGCTGGTACCAGTGTAGGGCTGGATGTCATCTGCAGCGTTACTGCTGGCCTCTTTGACAATACCGCGGGTAATGCGTCGCTCTCAGCTGCAGCTCATACCCACATGACAGGGCAACTTCATTCATCACGTAGCAAGACGGGTCAAAATGAGCGGAACACAGCTAGGAAGGCCCTTTCCAAACTCTATGCTGAACAAACTTCGTCCAGCTCTGTGCTAGCTTCTTTTCTTTCAGCCATAAATGAAGCTCGAGACCGTCCTTAGTTATGTTTGAACACCCCCCTAATACACATCGCCATGGCATCATAAAAATAACTAATTTAAAATAAATAATTTAGAATATAATATGAATAAGAAAATAAATTTAAAAAAAAAAAAAAAAATAATAATAATAATAATAATAATAATAAAAAAATAATAATCATGATGAAAGACCGTGAATAGTTTTGACAGATAGAAAGTGAATTTAACAAAGCGCATTGACATTCAACACGATTACAGTGTTACTAGATATAGGGCACCTGGCTGCAAATGGACTATGAATTTCAGTCCTCAATCTTTTTAAAATGGTTTATTCCCACTACAAAGGTAATCCTTAGACTGCTGCTCTGGCCATGTTAATGCAACACAAAGCAGCTCAGAATCCACTTCTGGATTTAGGATAATTTAGTACAGCCGGCCTCAGCGTTATTCATAAGCACACTGCGATATGTTGTAAATCACTATGGAACATGGAACTGAAGGCAGCCTTTTTTTCTGGCAACTTTTCAAGCAAGAAGTTGGAGTTGACATTTTTCAAGTACTGTTCACCAAGCTCGCACAACAGAGCCTAAGCCTGCTTGATGTGAGCAACTTCCTGTTCTTGTATGCTCTTATCAGTCACATTTATAGCGTGTGCTCCGGTTTCCATAGTCTAAAACCCAGGAACAATTCAATACGTAGGATCCTATGGGTGTGACTGAACTAGAACAGGCTCACTATGAAAAAGAGGGGGGAACTCATCAATGAAAAGGCTAATGGAATGCTGGATTATATAGTAGAAAGTGTAGTATAAATTAGGTTGTATAGTATAGTTGTATAGTGCTGTACAATGCTATGGAGAGTGTATAATGCACTTATAGTTTAAAGCTCCACGCTGCTAAATTAGCTCTGAAGAGAGTTGAGAACAACCAGAATAATCCTGGATAGGTTGAAGCAAAGGGACACAGTTATAAAATCCATGAAAAGAATCAAAAAGGTCAGCCCCAGTCACTATGGCAACACAGACCAGGTCCAGAGGACACATGTGGAAGTTGAGTGGATACAGATTCAGAGGGTAGGAGGCACGTTTTCATGGGGTGTATGGCTTGGGGTTTCAAGCCGTGCCATTTCTGATGATTCCTTGGGATCCTTCAAGAGCGGCGTGGATGTGGAGTGTGGAGTAGTGGTTAGGGCTTTGGACTCTTGACCGGAGGGTTGTGGGTTCAATCCCAGGTGGAGGACACTGCTGCTGTACCCTTGAGCAAGGTACTTTACCTAGATTGCTCCAGTAAAAACCCAACTGTCTAAATGGGTAATTGTATGTAAAAATAATGTGACATCTTGTAACAATTGTAAGTCGCCCTGGATAAGGGCGTCTGCTAAGAAATTAATAATAACGTCTCCTAAGAAATTATATTAGGAACCAGAGAAGCAACAATGGGCCAAATGGTCTCCTTTTATTCCTAACTTTTCTTATGTCCTTGTGCTTGATGATCCATCTGCCCCTTTCACAGCACAACCAGGGACATAATATAGGCATTATCCTCATGATTGGGTGTCATTAGATTTCCAGAAAGCTTTTGACAAAGTCCCGCATAAAAGATTAATTCTCAAACTGAATGCAGTAGGGATTCAAGGAAATGCATGCACATGGATTAGGGAGTGGTTAACATGTAGAAACCAGAAAGTACTGATTAGAGGAGAAACCTCAAAATGGAGCGAGGTGACCAGTGGTGTACCACAGGGATCAGTATTAGGTCCTCTGCTATTCCTAATCTACATTATTGATTTAGATTCTGGTATAGTAAGAAAACTCGTTAAATTTGCAGACGACACAAAAATAGGAGGAGTGGCAAACACTGTTGCAGCAGCAAAGGTCATTCAAATGATCTAGACAGCATTCAGAACTGGGCAGACACATGTCAAATTAAATTTAATAGAGAAAAGTGTAAAGTATTGCATGCAGGCAATAAAAATGTGCATTATAAATATCATATGGGAGATACTGAAATTGAAGAAGGAATCTATGAAAAAGACCTAGGAGTTTATGTTGACTCAGAAATGTCTTCATCTAGACAATGTGGGGAAGCTATAAAAAAGGCCAACAAGATGCTCGGATATATTGTGAGAAGTGTTGAATTTAAATCAAGGGAAGTAATGTTAAAACTTTACAAGGCATTAATAAGACCTCATCTAGAATACTGTGTTAAGTTCTGGTCACCTCGTTACAAAAAGGATATTGCTGCTCTAGAAAGAGTGCAAAGAAGAGCAACCAGAATTATCCCGGGTTTAAAAGGCATGTCATATGCAGACAGGCTAAAAGAATTGAATCTATTCAGTCTTGAACAAAGAAGACTACGCGGCGATCTGATTCAAACATTCAAAATCCTAAAAGGTATAGACAATGTCGACCCAGGGGACTTCTTTGACCTGAAAAAAGAAACAAGGACCAGGGGTCACAAATGGAGATTAGATAAAGGGGCATTCAGAACAGAAAATAGGAGGCACTTTTTTACACAGAGAATTGTGAGGGTCTGGAAACCAACTCCCTAGTAATGTTGTTGAAGCTGACACCCTGGGATCCTTCAAGAAGTTGCTTGATGAGATTCTGGGATCAATAAGCTACTAACAACCAAACGAGCAAGATGGGCTGAATGGCCTCCTCTCGTTTGTAAACTTTCTTATGTTCTTCTTATGTTCTTATGTTCATTCACACGTAATGTTCACAGACAGGAGACACGCAACCCACCACTAACCAGTACAGAATTAAAAACACTGACCATTTGCAGAAGCATTTTCCTGACTTTAGAAAAAACAACAACTATGATAAATGTAAATACTTATACAAGTATAGCCTTGTTAGTTTAGGCTGGTGAAGGAAACATCTGCTGTATTATTTATTACTGAATTCAATCAAAAGTTGACAAATAAACCAATTATTTGAATTATTAGAAAGTTGTAGGGCTAAGCTACTGTCGTGTTTAAATGTTCAATCTTTTATAGTTTTGTAAAAAAATGAACAATTATAATCAATACCCCCCCCCCCTCAAGGGATACCATTAAATAATACATTCTTGAGGCAAACTGGATGCTAACAGCTTTACTGTGACAGTGTATTTACCTTTAAGGGATTTCTGTTTCTCTGTAAAAGGAACAGTATGAAGAATAATCCATATTTTACAATGTGATCTATTTCTATGAATATAGTTTTGAGAGCACCACACATTAAGAACTTGTTAAAAATGATATTATAATGATATTATTGTATTAATTGTATTAATTGTATTACTTCTACATAGTGTATGCATTATATGCATAAAAATAACTTTGTAATATACATATGTACTGTATGAATGCTCATCAGATATGTCTTACCATGTTTTATTTGAACCTCCTACTATGCCCCCCCCCCCCAAGTGCATCTAAATATTAAAATGTATAACTCCTTTGGAACGCAACACATTTTAATGTAAAAACATTAACACATTATAGCCATTGACCCCAAACAAGACACGGTGGAGTCCTTGGTGCAGAAGTTCAAGGAGAGTTTTCGAACGAACACGCCCATCGAGATTGCCCACGTGCAGCAAGAGTCCCACAGCTCCTCCGGTGGCCGAACGAGGAGGAGAAGCCGCTCCAGAGGTACAGTATGCATGTTTGCATTCTCACTATCCAGTGACACGTGCAGTGCAGGGGCACGCTTTCAAAGCGTTTACTCACTAATGGCTCAGGCAGGAACAGAGCTTGCTGCTGGGCAGGGTTCAGTAACTTGCTAACTTTTTAAAAACTGTTTAAATCCAGTCTTTAATTCACTCTTTTTTTGTGGAGAAAAACACTAAACAACAATTAATGTAATGTGTACTTTCCTATTATCAAAAAAAAATATATGCATTTATATATAAAGACTGGTGGGAACATTTTGAAATGATGACCCCTATGATCCTGTATTGTGAATATTTGAAAAGACTTTCATTTAAGGCATGCATTACCCTGTGTAATTATTTACAGATGTTGGACCACATTAATGCACATTGATGCACAATATTTAGTGTGAGAGGGTAGTCATGGGGGAAAAAAGGACTACACTTCCCAGAAGAACACAGGCTGAAAAGCTGTAATTATGTTTAAATGTTTAATTTAATTGTTTTATTAGTGATTATCCCCTGCACCTGGTGATTATTGTAAATTAGAGCCAGGTGCAGGGTATAAAAGGAAAGCAGCCGGTGTGTTCTGGGCTGCTGTGTGGTGTGTATAGGAGCCTGCTTGTTTATCTTTCCAATGATATCTCAAGTGCCTGTGACATGTTCCTAGAATAAACTACAGCGTCCAGAATACAGTGGTGCCTTCACTTGCTAGGAGATAGCTGTGTGCATTGGGCGTCTTATCTATTTTGCATAGCATAAACAACACATTTTACCAAACGATGGCTAGAAGTAAAGGAAAAGCAAAAGGTTACCAGGAAAGTCTGTTTTCTGACGTGTCCTTATGAGGGTTAAACACAAAAAATAAGTGCCTGTATGTCACACAGGTGTTTGAACAGGAGGCGGGCGGGCGGGCGGGGCGGGGGGTTGGGGACTAGTTAACACATATTAGTAGCTCGGGACTGTGGAGAATTAATTGAAAAACGCACCTCATCGCCCCTTATTCTTGAAGAGGCACAAGCAGTTCAGTAAAGTCTTGAAATCAATCTGCATAAATCAATAGGGTTAATTGTAAGTAATACAATTCTGAACTCATTTAAAATCCTATATTCTGCACACTGTAGCTTGGTGGTGGACTGGGTGAAGGCTATTTACAGAAGCTACAGGGCTTGTAAGAAATGTCTTCCTTTATCCTAGCCGAGGTCATAGGGTACTGTGAGAGATATAAACACTGTGGCTTCATAAGAACGTCTTGGTTTTTTTTTTTTATTAAAGAATAACAGGGTAAAGAAGGGTTTTCATGTTATTAGCATTTTACGCTTAAATTCACATATGCAACTGAAGAAAAAGACCATATTTGAGATTTCATAAAAAAAATATAATGCAGCCCAATAAAGTTAGAACATCATTGTCTGGTTTTAAAAGAAGAAATCCAATTATTAATCTCTTTAGGCTTTTCAGATTGTAACAATGCACCAAATAAAATGACCAAACCAAAAATAAACAATTGAGGGTTTAGGGGCTTTTGGGTAATCCAGCCTTTTGAACCTATTCCTTTTAGAATAGTAATTGGTATTTTTTCTTTTCAGACAAAAAATGGAGCTTGTGTTGATTTGAAATCAATAGCCCTGTATGCGTGGTGGTCTGTTCAGATAAAACTGTGTGCTTCGAAAATGATTGAAATATTGGTAGATTCACTAGCAGCTCTGTTCAGAAACCTCCTCCAGAAATGGACAACGTCACAGTGTGGGGCTTTTTTTACCTGTTGTGTTAATTTGTGCACAAAGCTGCAAACTGTACAGTACTGTAGTATAGTTTGGATTTCTGGAGGAGTAGCAAATAAAACGAGGCCCTGATTATCAATCCTGGTTTTTCCTCCTGGTTCCTCCCTTATTGGTCTTATTGTCCAGTGGGTCTGGCCATCTACCAGAAAACCCACTAGATGCACCATACAGAAATGAATGAGTTTAACCAATATGTGGTAATTAAGCAGTAAGTCACAAGACGGCATGGGTTGTGCTGGATATTGTCACTTCTTGGTGTGTTGTTAGGCTTTATAATGCTTTTATAAATGCTTTATATAAAAAAAAGGAGAAATGTATACAGTTTCTAAAGATTTATTAACATTTTGAGGTATAACCTTCATTTCTTTTGTTTCAGTAAAAGCAATATTTTTTTTTTAATAAAGACTTTAAATAACTATAAAACCCTTGCTTAGATGTGTTTCAGTTCATTGTTCTGACTTTAAATAACTATGAAGAAAAACCTTGCTTGGTTGTATATCTGTGAGCCCTTCCTGCATATTCTACGTAACATTGTTGGATGTTGCTGTGTAATTCACCCCCATTGGCTCTAGAGTATACCAAAGTATCAGCGCAAGAGTTTAAGATGCTTTGTTGGGATGAAGATTATTAATTATTAAGTAATTAATTTAAAGTCGAATTGCATTTTTTTTTTTTTTAGAAAGCCAGTCAGCATTTTAATTTGTTTGTTTCATGGTATTCATTTCATTTTGAGTTTTTTCTAGCATGGCAATGTTACATTTTTGTACCTGTAAGGAGAGTGAGTGCGTGGTAGTGAAGGAGGAGAAAAATATAAAAATATAAAAATATCCACAGTTAAAAATTAATGAAGATGGCAGATAACAACTAAAGGAGAAAAATAAAACTGAGTGTCTGACAACTGAATCCGACCGAAGTTACAGAAAATTACTGGTAGAAATGAAATACCAGAACAGCGTCTTGTTTAAAATAGCAAACTGGATCATAGTGCAAATTTAATATAAATTGGAAGATATGACATGACACATTGATGTCTTCAGTATCTTCCGTGACAGCAGGTACTTTGACAGGTGTTTTCTTTGATTTTGGTGGCGTAGTGATACGTGGTTAGCACAGGTGCAGTGATTTGCCTTGGTTCCTAAGTAGTTCCTAATCGTGACATTGTGCTGGATATTGTAACGGTTTGGAACCCTAATGGACCAATCAGCATGCAGCATTCTCACAATCCGTTTTATAAACAGAATTATATCTCAGTGTAAAACTGAACACTATTGTGGAAGACTGCAGCTTTATGCTCGTCCTTTCAGAACCGTATAAACCAGGCCTAATAATACTAAATAATGACTACAACAAAGTCTCTCTCAAGTACAAGAAAAAAAGGAACCCAGTTTGAAACTGCATTTAATGAGGAAGACCCCCTGCCATTGCTCAGCTTGTGATTGTGACTGCACACCGTTTGAACTCCTAGCTTAAATTAACGAGGATCTATTAGATGTTGAATTAAAACTCTTTCCCGGTTGGTGCTGTACTGGTGTAGTGTGTCATGTGATCTCGTCTCTGGTATGTGGTACCGTACTGGTGTAGTGTGTCATGTGATCTCGTCTCTGGTATTTGGTACTGTACTGGTGTAGTGTGTCATGTGATCTCGTCTCTGGTATTTGGTACCGCACTGGTGTAGTGTGTCATGTGATCTCGTCTCTGGTATTTGGTACTGTACTGGTGTAGTGTGTCATGTGATCTCGATCTGGTATTTGGTACTGTACTGGTGTAGTGTGTCATGTGATCTCGTCTCTGGTATTTGGTACTGTACTGGTGTAGTGTGTCATGTGATCTCGTCTCTGGTATTTGGTACCGTACTGGTGTAGTGTGTCATGTGATCTCGTCTCTTGGTATTTGGTGCTGTACTGGTGTAGTGTGTCATGTGATCTCGTCTCTGGTATTTGGTACTGTACTGGTGTAGTGTGTCATGTGATCTCGATCTGGTATTTGGTACTGTACTGGTGTAGTGTGTCATGTGATCTCGTCTCTGGTATTTGGTACTGTACTGGTGTAGTGTGTCATGTGATCTCGTCTCTGGTATTTGGTACTGTACTGGTGTAGTGTGTCATGTGATCTCGTCTCTGGTATTTGGTACTGTACTGGTGTAGTGTGTCATGTGATCTCGTCTCTGGTATTTGGTACTGTACTGGTGTAGTGTGTCATGTGATCTCGTCTCTGGTATTTGGTGCTGTATTATTAGTTCATTTAGCAGACGCCTTTATCCAAGGCGACTTACAGAGACTAGGGTGTGTAAACTATGCATCAGATGCAGAGTCACTTACAATTACGTCTCACCCGAAAGACGGAGCACAAGGAGGTTAAGTGACTTGCTCAGGGTCACACAATGAGTCAGTGGCTGAGGTGGGATTTGAACCGGGGACCTCCTGGTTATAAGCCCTTTTCTTTAACCACTGGACCACACAGCCTCCTGTACCAAATACCTGTACTGGTGTAGTGTGTCATGTGATCTCGTCTCTGGTATTTGGTACTGTACTGGTGTAGTGTGTCATGTGATCTCGTCTCTGGTATTTGGTACTGTACTGGTGTAGTGTGTCATGTGATCTTGTCTCTGGTATTTGGTACTGTACTCGTGTAGTGTGTCATGTGATCTTGTCTCTGGCATTGGTGCATCAGATCTGTGCATCGTGTGTTACTGTAAGTTTGTACAAACTACAAAATGCAATGTTACACTTTGGCAGATAAAAGCAATGTGTTTAATTAACGTTAACACAAAAGTACACTTTGCCAGCATCATAAAGCTCAAGTCTTTATATCACAGCAAATCAGAAAACCTGCTGTGGCAGGAGAAAGCGACCATTCCTAAATGATTCCCACTTCATTCAGGGAATGAAGACATCTGCAACAGTCTGTTAACCAGAAAATCATCTCCTATGACTCCTTGTGTAATAGTAAGTATGTGTGGTTATAGATGTACCTCCTATCAGTCGTCCTCTATTTGAATCTGGTAGATTTGCCCTCTTTCCCATTGTGACTGAAACTGACAATCAACAGGGAGATGCACCTTTAATATAATACTGAGTATATATCAGAGATGCATGGCAAATTAATTAGTCTTGTGAAAGCCAGCAGATTTACATGAAAGTGTATGCTGCATATGACAAGTCTGTTTATTTCTCCAGCCGCCATGATGCAGTGTTGGCATTCATGCAGTGTCTAATATCTTCTTCTGAGGTGTATAGTTCAGAACTATAACAAATCCCAATGCCACTTGAAAGCATAAGAGACCAGCAAGTAAATGTAACACACTTCAATTACCATCTTGACAGGGCTGGCTGCAAATCTGAATTCCAGTGGCCAATCAGGGCTGCACAGAACGAAAGTAGAAGACAATATTCTAAGGCACAGTTGTGTTAGTTAGTCCTGTGAGATCAAGTAATTGAAGGCTTGCTGCTAGAAGTCATGAAACAGCCCTGCTTCCTTTCCATTAATATGCCTGCCCTAAACTTTAAAAAAATGAAAACAACTGCAATTGCAATAGGTCCTGAAGTTTCTGCCCTCTGTTTCCTTTGTTGTTGCATGTGCCTGTCAGGACTCCTTTCAGACTGAAAGTGAAATCGTGGATCGCACTCCCTATCAATTCCATTGTAAAAGGTTCTTTCTAACACCTAATAATGCAGTTGCCTCGCCCATTAAAGTGCTATTGAAATGGCAAAAGGTTACATTAAATCAGAGCTTTTGGAAGAGACTGAACTTGGATATGGCAGATTTGCTCACTCCCAATATTTAGTTTTGTATAAATCATATTTTAGTTCAAATGCAGTTTACTTGAATCAAGAGACACTTTGATCTCCTTGGAAATTAATAATAGTTTGTAGATTGTGAATGTGATGGAGTGGCATGCATTATGCACATCATGTTAATGTCAATCACAGTACAATGAAAAGTAATATACCTGTAAAAGTGCGGTGCATTTTATTGAACATACAGCTGTAAGTGTTAGTTCTAGTTCCAATGCTGGTTAATACGCTGCTCTAACCTGCAATGGCGTGTCTCACAGGCCTCCTTCATCACAGCGTTTCAATCGCATCAAATTGAATACAAGATGATGTACTTCCTCTTGAGTTCAATGACTCTGCCAGCTGCCGAGGAGCAGATATTAAAGGTTTGTGCAGAGCTGCGTTATAATTTCAAAGATAACTGTACAGAGCTGCGTTATCATTGTATTTATCTTGCTCTTATTGTATTATTACTTGTACTGTAACACTTGAAATGTATTTGCTTACGATTGTAAGTCGCCCTGGATAAGGGCGTCTGCTAAGAAATAAATAATAATAATAATAATTTCAAAGATAACTGTACAGCTCTGCGTTACCATTTCAAAGATAACTGTACAGCGCTGTGTTATCATTTCAAAGATAGCTGCACAGAGCTGCGTTATCATTTCAAAGATGAGGAGTAGATATTAAAGGTTTGTACAGCTCTGTGTTACCATTTCAAAGATAACTGTACAGCTCTGCGTTATCATTTCAAAGATAACTGTACAGCTCTGCGTTACCATTTCAAAGATAACTGTACAGTGCTGCGTTACCATTTCAAAGATAACTGTACAGCTCTGCGTTATCATTTCAAAGATAACTGTACAGCGCTGCGTTACCATTTCAAAGATAACCGTACAGCGCTGCATTATCATTTCAAAGACGATGCTCCATCTGGGGCTTCCGCAGCAGCTATGGAGGATATCTCACCCCTGCATGTTGAAAGCTCACAGGGTTCTTTCATCCTGTTGGTATGGAGGATATCTCACCCCTGAATGTTGAAAGCTCACAGGGTTCTTTCATCCTGTTGGTATGGAGGATATCTCACCCCTGAATGTTGAAAGCTCACAGGGTTCTTTCATCCTGTTGGTATGGAGGATATCTCACCCCTGAATATTGAAAGCTCACAGGGTTCTTTCATCCTGTTGGTATGGAGGATATCTCACCCCTGCATGTTGAAAGCTCACAGGGTTCTTTCATCCTGTTGGTATGGAGGATATCTCACCCCTGAATGTTGAAAGCTCACAGGGTTCTTTCATCCTGTTGGTATGGAGGATATCTCACCCCTGCATGTTGAAAGCTCACAGGGTTCTTTCATCCTGTTGGTATGGAGGATATCTCACCCCTGCATGTTGAAAGCTCACAGGGGTCTTTCATCCTTTTGAAACTCTCTCTGATCCCAAGTAGTTTACGACCTCTTCAAACATTTTGTTTACCCTACCTGTGCTGTTAATCTTAAGAATACGAACATGTAAACATTTGTTTGCTTAATTGGAAAAACCCAAGTCTTCCAAATGTCAATACACCTAATAATCATTGTGTACATATTAAGTCAAAATATCTGAGGACCATAATATACCTACCCATAAAGCACACAGTCCTATTATACTTCTGTGTCTAGGGTTACATTAGGTTTGCATCCAATGTGGGTGGGTGGGAGGAGGGGTGTGTTTTTCCAATATCTCAGTACTTCTTGTATATGTACAATACATGGCCATCCTTGATAGCACATCTATACAGCAGTTTTCCTTTTTTAGACAGCAGTAGCAGATAAACAGAATAATGGGCTAGTTAATGGGCTAGATTCTCAAAGCTCTTTTCTCCAAATCATTATTAGCGCACTTTTTTTCAGAAAGGAAAAACACACACAATAAACCGAACGAGAATAAACAAGTCTGCAATTAATGTAGGTGCTTGTAAGCTGTCTCCAGCTGTTTTATTTGTTTTAGAATTAATTGCTTTTTTCTTCTCTCTTTGTCTCTCTCACTGTCTTTTCCTTTGTCTATAGTTCTGTGCTTTAAACAAAGAACAACAAAAAATGGACCAGAAAATAGTGTGTTTATATTACTCAAGCATTTCATATGCTCCGTGTCCGTGTGGCGGAGAATTTTTGTGTCCAATTTCCGTGCAAATCCGTGTGGTAGTTTTTAAGTTACAGAAGCGTTTTTAAGTTACAGAAAATTAGGGTTTTTTTGCCCTCATATAACTCAAAAACGTGTGTGTGTTTAAACACCTTTTTTTTAAATGAAATATAAACAATTATGATTTTTTTAAAAATTATTTCTTAAGAATATTGTACAAATTGTGGTATTGCACAGTTGTGGTATTGCACAGTTCACAGCCTACCTCTGTAAAGTGCTTTGTGATGGTGGTCCACTATGAAAGGCGCTATATAAAAATAAATGTTGTTATTATTATGTTATATCTGATTATTTAATTTTGGCCCGTTCCAACCCTTGTCTGTTTTTTCAGGGAACACAAAAAAGATACAATGTCAAAAATACAAAGCTGAAAGGACTGTGTTTTAAAATAAGTAGGCTTCCATTTAGATGTTCTGTAGTTGGTTTTGTTGGTACAGTACTATATTTTCAACAGAAGAAGTATTTTAATTCAGAACAATATGATTCTGAAAATATCACTTGCCAAAAGAGACATCACGTAATCTGTAATACAGTATATACTTTTAAAGACCCAGATTGGTTTGCAATACTGCTTGAACTGCAAAAAGGGAAGCAGCTAGAGGAAACCAAGAGAGAAATGCTGACTGACACAGCCTTCTCTCCTCCAGATTTTCAGAGGCCCGGTTTAGTCACATTGAAACCCGATGTAGTTTTCCACATCAAAGTCTGGTTCTGGAAAATCGAGACCATGTTGCATCTGCTTGCCTTCCTAATGCACCAAGGAAGAGAAGTAAACTTGTGAAACTCCCACACAACTAGGAATAAGGATGTTTATTACAATATACTTGCAACTAGAGAAATTACTTTAATTATGAATGATTTATTCACTACAAATAATCTCTGTAATTCTAATATGTATATCGCCCACCAGAGCCTCAATCTTACACTCAGATCACCACCCTCAGACAGAATCCTACATCCCTCCATGTACATGATGTCAGACTGCTATGTTTTTATTGCACTTCCAGAGTTAACCTAGTTTAAGCAATATAAGACTATATGTGATCTCTTGTTATTGGTATAAGACACTGTAATGTGAAGGTGATTCATAATTAATTAATTAAAGAACCTCTGCAGCCATTCACGTAAGACTCCAGTCCACTGAGAGACAGTCGGTAGTGAGTCAGTATGGTGGTTAAAATCAATATGCACGTTTTTGCACAATTGAAACTCAAAGAAGGGAACCCATGGCAGTCCTGCTTCACCAACAACATGCATGCAGATGTGTCTATCTACAGAGACACTTGTTCACATGCATACAAACCTGGATATCTATCAATCTATTTACATAGACACTTGTTCACATGCATACAAACCTGGAGATCTATCTATCTATCTATATATACACTTGTTCACATGCATACAAACCTGGAGATCTATCTATCTATATATACACTTGTTCACATGCATACAAACCTGGAGATCTATCTATCTATTTACATAGACACTGTACGCAGGAGGTGGCTCTCACTGCAATGTCACTTTCATTTTAATGGCACATATTAATGCTTACACGTTTTATTAAGAATTCTCAGGTTTAGATATGAGTTATGGGATAAGTAAAAGAACAGATTAAACAGAAGTAGTTTTTTTTTATTGTTGTGTTGCATTATTATCTGTAACTTACTGTAAATGGCATTAGTTTAGACCTCAAAGCTGCACTGCATTAGATTCTGGTGAGCGGTAGTTACAGATGAATCAGCAGTGTCACAGTGACTCGTGCTGTACTCTGCACCACCTCTTGCATGTCTATGATTGCATCTATGACCATTTTGAAAGTGCATTGAAAAGGGATGGAACCTGTGGTAGGCTGGCAGCTCCAGTGAGACTAGTTTCATGCTGTAGGGAATTGCCATGCTTCACTCCAGAGTGGTTGTGAGATTCTTCATCTCAGGGTTGTTCAGAATGGTCTGCCCTTAGTGTCAGGATGTCTGGATCATACTGAAGCATACTATTTGGCAGATATCTTGTCTGGGGTTTTAAGCAGATCTTTGATTGGCCTGTCAGTTTGAAAGCATGTTGAGAAGCCCCATTCATGGAAGTTATAATACCTCTCGAGCATGCTGCTGTCTGAGGCAGGAAACAGCAACATGGTGGAGAGATTTCTTATAGTTAGACAGCAATGTGATGTTCAGATGGGTGGTGTGGTGCATAGCTACAGTGTATTTAATGTGTACATTTTTGCATGATATAACCCTGACTCTAACTCTGAACCTAACTCGAAACCTAGCCCTAACCCCACTAACCCTAACCCTTTTCTGATGCAATTGTGTACTTACCCTGCCAAAATGTACTGTAGTAGTACTATAGTATACTGTAGTAGTACTATAGTATATTGTAGTAGTACTGTGGTATACTGTAGTAGTACTAAAGCAATTTTTAGCAGGGTACATACATTGTGCAAAAAGATGTGTGTGAAGTGCATTGTAACTATGCATAATAACATTGTGATTATGTGTAAGTACACATGTATTTACTATGTAACTATGTAAATACACAGTAATTAGAGACACTTAATGTAAAGTGTTACCTACAATCTTACTATTTTGTCCACTGTAGATTTTCCTCTCTTTTAACCCCTTTTATTCTATAATTTGCACTGATGGTGGAAGTCACTCAGTTTGTAAATCTCGGGCTGCAGAATAAAAAGTAGTCAGAACATGAGGGCTGTGAATAAATGACACTGTCAGGGAAATATTGGAGGCTTGTAAATACAACGTGATACAATGCAGGTGATCTTTGACTGTTGATGGGTTGTAACCTGCAGATGGAAACACATGCAGCCCCGGTCTGATACTGGAACGGGATGAGATTCAGATTTACATGGCTTCACGGTGCAGATGGAATTTTCATTTTCCATTTTCCATCATTACTAATATGCGTTGAAAATAAGGATTGTTACTGAAAATGAGAACATGGGCATTCTACTCAATAATTGCTTTTTGCTTTGGTTTGGTTTGGTAGCAAGTTCCCTGCACTAGTAATGCTTTTACAGCATGCAGCTTAATCAAAGGAGCCGCTATTTGGTTGACAGGGGTCAAAACTACTGAGCATTATCAAGATTTAAAAAAACCAAGAGTCTCTCCAAACACAATAACTTACGTTGGCTTTAAAAACACCACGGGCATGACCCTATCTGTGCGCTGCACTGATGAATTCCACTGTGTGTCGATACATGTCTGTATCATTTAGGATTGTAATAGAGATAATGATAATGCTTGCACTCTTTCAGTCGTATGCTCAGTAGTAAACAGAAGATGACAGCAACTGTTTACACAAGCAGAGTCACCATTTTTGTGGTTAATAAGCTGTTAGTATTTTTTGGTTTATGTATAATCTGGTGGTTGAGATTGGGTATGTGGGTAGTTTGTCAGAAGGGATCCAGATTTAGAATACAAAGTAAAGCTAACGGGTATCTCCGGCTTTTCCACACAAGTAGCAGGTGTTGAACATGTTCAAGAAAAAAGACAAATACTTAAGATTAAAGCAGAGGTTTCATTTGGTTGTTTTCATACTCAAATAAATGAAAATAGTTGTGTTCATAACGTTTAAATTCAAGGGCTTCAGTGAACTAACAGTAAGGAAATATATCTGTGTGGCGGAGTGTCCTGCCCCTATATTTATATGTGCACTGTTTTTGTATTATTGTTTGCGGCGCGGATAAAAGCGTCACGTATTTGTTATTGTTTTTATAATTTAAAACCCTGTGAGGATGCGTGACTGATCAGCTGCTGATTATTTAACTAGATGACAGTCACGCATCCTTACTAAACTCGTGCAGACTGTGGCCGAGGGGTAATAAGATAATTAACAGCTAGTTAACCCCTCGGCCAGAGTATAAGAACCTGCAGCTGTCCGTGCTGCAGGGTTGAGTGTACAGAGGAGAGTACGGGGAGCGGAGAGAGCGAGGAGAGAGATAGAGTAAAAACCAGCCCGCTTATTCGTTTGATTATTTGTTTGGCCAACGCGCCTTTTTGTTTTATTTTGTTGTTTGTTTAAATCTTTTGTTTGTGTTTAATTATTTAATAAAATCAGCTGAACGCCGTAGCATTCAGCTTCACCCGCCCAGCCACTGTTTTGGTTCTGTTACTTCCTGGTCCGTGACGTCACCACACCTCACCACTGCAAGCCATCCTGCCACAATCTGACAAACACTTATCTTCTCTATTATCACTGATGTGAGTGGCTTTACCTAGGTCATGTGATCTACCCCCCCCCCCCCTCATGTTACACAATGCTCTACATGATAATGAGAAATGCTGAACAGGTTGGACTGATAAAACGTAGGCTGCGTCCATGTAGAATAATAGAGTTGCAAGGAAAGGATCCTGTTGAGGATTAGTGCTTGTTGTATTTGTGTTTTAACAAAATGTTAACTTGTTTCATTAAATACATTTTGAACTATGACCTAGTGGAACAACAAGCCCCATTTGTGAATAGAATCAAAAGCTGGATGTGTAGAATATCCAAGCTCAGATTGCTTCTACACCAAGACAGTGTGCCAGCTCCCTGACCAAGGTTAATGAAACCCAATGTTAACAGTCAGGGAGCATATTCAGAGATCATTTCATCTTGTTATTTATTCGGCTGTATTTGCACAACATCCAACTCTTGAGTTGTTTAGAGCCAGTGTTTTGATTAATTACATTGTGACAGGGCACATTGTAAATAGCATTTTGATTTGCACTGGGGCAGGATTTGGGGTTAAATCCCTGAATTTTCTGTGTTGTATTCCCCTCCAGCAGGCCAGCCATGTGAGAATGTGACTGGACTGTATTAATGCTAACCTGAGGGAACTGAAAAGCCATGATGGCCTGTTTAAACTGGCCACCTGCATATAAGGGAAAATGAAAAAAAAGTTTCCTTGTCAGTTCAATCTGGGATTACCATATTTCCTGTTTGCCTTCTTGACCATTGGCCAGCCCCCGTCCTTTCAAACCTGTTTTAATGTTATTTATTTATTTATTTATTTATTTATTTACTACCGGCTTCTTTGATCTTTTTACTGCCACCCCAGAGGCCCTTTCATTGTATAGTGCCGAGTGCCTACCACTGTGGGCTCTTTTTAAAATGCAGTACTGCTTGTGGTCACATGGGTCTCATTTTTGCTTGAAATTTGAATCTCTTCAGACACTACAGTGACTGATTTCAAATTCCAATTCAGAAGAAACGCAACGCTGCATCTGATGTTACTTTCAGCGATCTGTGTCAGAAAACAATGATATCAGAGTAGAATTCTTACAAAACTTTCCGGAAATCATCTTTCTTCAAATATAAAGTGCTGTATAATTTTTTTGTAAAGAGTTAGAATTTGTCTTTAACTGCTGAAACTGAAGATGCAGACACAATTCAAGAACTCTGGCAGCCTTCTGATATCCCATCCGTATCCCATGAACAGTTGCCATTGTTACATAGCAGCAGCAGTGGTAAGATTAACTGAAGATCTTTAAATGTGGGTTAATGCTTTGTGAATAGGGCACATCTATCACAAGGCAGATGCTGTGTATTATATTCAAATAAATGGTTCATCCATCTTTTGTGAAGCTCCATATAGGCGAAGGCCACCCCTGCATATGGACAAGGGTCTATAAGATGGGAATTTTTAAAACTGACTTCAGCATTATGAGATGTGAAAAAAATATTAAAAGATAATATTGTTTAAAGATAATATTGTTGAAAAAAATGGATGGAAAAATTACTTTAAATGTAGTCAAATTGTGGACCGACCATAAAACTTCAATTAAACCCCTCTGGTGTTTCATCACAATATTTGCCAGCAGACCCAGCGCGTATTAGAGACTGGTGATTATTTGAGACTGCCGTTTATATTAGATCACTTGCTTCATACGCGTCATGCGGTCACTGGGAAGTTGCTAACACACAACCTTGTAGCAACATTGCAATAATAATAATAATAATAATAATAATAATAATAATAATAATAATAATAATAATAATAATAATAATAACAGTTAAATCCACTAAAAGACAGCCCTGTAGATATCAGAACACAGACGTTTAGGCTACGCCTACAGCACAATAATAATAATAATAATAATAATAATAATAATAATAATAATAATAATAATAATAATACAAACTTCTAAAATGTTTTTAAAAATGAACAATAAAAGCAATAAGTATAACTATCAAAAATAATTTATTGTTTAATCACAAACATGTTAAAATACACCAAGAAGTTTGTATCTGGCCTACTTACAGTACGTTTAAACTTTTGATAACGTAATAACTGCATTAAACAAATATGCATTGCATGTAGGCCTACCTTATTTTATGTTGTCTATTATTATTATTATTTATTAATCCTGAGAGTCACTTTCATCGCTGTCATTTTATAGCAGTTCATTACGCTTAACCTCCTCCTCATCTTCCTCCGCTTCAATGGTAATGACACAGACCCAGCGTTTAATAGAGACCCTGTGTTTATTTACAGTAATTGACAGCAGACCCGGCGCGTATTTGAGACAGGCGATTATTTGAGACCCGGAAATAAGTTTTACGGTGTAGGAACAATTCAATAATTAATAATTTAATGTTTATCTGGGTTGATTAGTTCTCTTACTAACAATATTTAATTGATGTGTTACAAAGATCGATGATTTACTATGAACACAGTCAGAAAGTAAATATCTTAGTCTAGGCACAAAACACAATTAAAAAATCTCACTGCTCTCATGCTGGCTAGCAGGCAATTGAAATATGACACCGCCTGTCTCCTCACACACAAACTGCAGCTCTAGAGCAAGCTGTGGCTAGTAGTAGCTTGCTGTCACACACACGCCCACATACAATCACAGCCTCAACTGAGATGATGCAGACAATCTTAGAATATATCACCTTTAAACTTATTAATGGTATATAGATTAAATATATGGCAAGTTCACTTTTAAAGAAATTCTTCATACAACAATATGAGGTAGATTACTTATAGTTACTTCATCAAGTTTCACAAAAAGGTTATTCCATCACGTTTCACTAAAAGTTATTTCACACGCAAAGTGTGCAAACTAAATAATTAACAGTTCAATTCTATGTGAATATGTTAAAATTAATTAATTTAGTTCCATGAAAGGAAAATGCAACTGGAATTATACTTGGTTCCTTGAAGCTTAGACTTTTGGTCCGCTGTTTTGGAAACTCAATCTGTTGAAGTGTCCAGTACAAAAACTCTCCTCTCCGCAACAAAGTCTTCAATCCTACATTGGATCAAACTCGGCAACAAAGCTTTCAATTCTCGATAGAATCAACAAACAGCTGCAACAAAGTCTTCAATCCTACATTGGATCAAACTCGACAACAAAGCTTTCAATTCTCGATAGAATCAACAAACAGCTGCAACAAAGTCTTCAATCCTTGGTATAGGATCCACAACAGCGCCCGTCCGCTCTGTCCTCTTCGCTGAATCTTTTAACTACGCAGGTAGCAGGGCACAGTTTCTTTTGGATACTGTGGTTTTAGGTGTACAGCAGACCTAGACTGGTTTGTCTGATAAGTCGCTGTAAGTTTTACGGCAGTCCTCCAGCCGCGCCTCAGTCTCGTTGCTTGTGGTCGTTGACTCGCTTGCAGCTTGCTTCCTCGTCTTGGGTCTGTTTTCAGGCAGAGTCTCGTCTTGATTCCCTATTCTGAGTCCCGGAGTTTCAGCTTTGCTTAGCAGAGTGAGACCTGCTAAGCAGACCTTGTTTAGTTTCCGATCTGGAGCGCAAAATGTTCAGTTTTGCTTGGATATTTATAGTCTTTTTCACTCCGCTAAATAGTCACTTTCATGAGATCATTTGTGTATCTTGCCTTTTTTTAAACTCACAGTCATTTGATGTTTTAATGTTCTTTTCCACTGGGACATTGCTAGTTTATGTCTTCCTTGCGTCAAAACAATTGTTGTTGCACGTGTGAATTATCTGTAGATAATTCAACTGTCTGCTCAGCCTAATCTAGCTCAGATGCCGGTCTTCTAATCAGTAGGTCACATAGTTCAGTATTCCTGCCAGGAACCAAGGGGCCCTTTTTCCTAAGACACAGCAGTTTGCTTTTTTCCTAAGACACAGCAGTTTCATTAATTAGTCCAGTTATATCATTAATACACGTTCAGGTATTATCATATTCAGGGAATATCTCCCACAACGGTACATAGGATTCAGAACACATAGAAAAAATAAGAATGTGGCGATCAAAACATATAAGATGAAATAATGTAATCCATAATAAATATTACATTTTCACTGTTACTTATAGGCAAAATGTCCCTCTTAGAAACCCTGGTCCTTTGGATAGTGTGGTTAATGTGGTAGAGTACCTGTCACACTGAGGAACCTGAGCAGTGTACTGTACTAATGCAGTGCTTGCTGCTCTCTCCAGGCAGGGCTGAGCAGTGTACTGTACTAATGCAGTGCTTGCTGCTCTCTCCAGGCAGGGCTGAGCAGTGTACTGTACTAATGCAGTGTTTGCTGCTCTCTCCAGGCAGGGCTGAGCAGTGTACTGTACTAATGCAGTGTTTGCTGCTCTCTCCAGGCAGGGCTGAGCAGTGTACTGTACTAATGCAGTGCTTGCTGCTCTCTCCAGGCAGGGCTGAGCAGTGTACTGTACTAATGCAGTGTTGTTTGCTGCTCTCTCCAGGCAGGGCTGAGCAGTGTACTGTACTAATGCAGTGCTTGCTGCTCTCTCCAGGCAGGGCTGAGCAGTGTACTGTACTAATGCAGTGTTGTTTGCTGCTCCCTCCAGGCAGGGCTGAGCAGTGTACTGTACTAATGCAGTGTTGTTTGCTGCTCTCTCCAGGCAGGGCTGAGCAGTGTACTGTACTAATGCAGTGTTTGCTGCTCTCTCCAGGCAGGGCTGAGCAGTGTACTGTACTAATGCAGTGTTTGCTGCTCTCTCCAGGCAGGGCTGAGCAGTGTACTGTACTAATGCAGTGCTTGCTGCTCTCTCCAGGCAGGGCTGAGCAGTGTACTGTACTAATGCAGTGTTGTTTGCTGCTCTCTCCAGGCAGGGCTGTGTTCAGCATGATGGGAGGCTCGGGGTCGGAGGCAGACGACGAGACCCCACTCAAGTTCTACACAGAGCAGCACAGGGGCCGCCGGAGGAGCAAAGGTAACATTTCTGCCAGAGGGAAGGAGATGGCAAAAAAAACACAGTTGCATTTGCCTTTTATGGTGAAAGACAACTTTGTGTGGGTTGGTGGGGTCTAAATACCTTCCAGTAAATTTGCAAACCCTACAGTAAAGGACAAGAGGGTATATTTACAGAAATGAACTTGTCTAATGGAACATTTAAAAATGTTCTATTGGTAATTTTAAAGTTATTTGACCCTACTTTGCATCAATTTGCAATGCTAGCAATGTTGCAGTGGGCTTGTAGATTTAACTAGTAGACTATTTGACTGTAATGTGTTTCAGGTGCTACAGTGTTGTGCTCTCTGCAGTAGCTTTTGGGTTTATTTTGTTTTAATTCAACCCACAAAAATCTATATCTCTTTAATGTATTTAAAATGAATGTAAAATCAGTTAGATACACATTGATATTAGCTTTATTAATAAATGCTTTTTTTATCACGACTTGTGCTGCTTTTACAAATCAAAAGTGTAAACGAGTTTAACTAGCTGGCACAAAATACAAACGAGAAAGTACTGTGTTTACCTGTTTGAGAAAAGCTGGCACACACCCTCATGTCTGTTTCCTGTGCCGGTGGTTTCTGGGTAAATTCAGAGACAGAGCGTTGCCACCTAGCAGATGTTCTTGAGTTCGAGGCGTGCGTTGGCATGTACTTTTTCATGGAGCTTCTCTTGCTGTTGGAAGTTTTCTTTTCATTATCCTCTTCTATAAATTCGAAAAGAATTTCAGCTTTAGTTTTTGTAGACATAATCACACGTTCCTTTCGCTCGAGTCACAAAGGTTTCGTTGAACAAAATGTTTTTCTGAGGATAATGTACTTGCTGACCACGTGAGGGGACAAACCTGTGCACAATGTGCATGCTTGGAGTCCCCAAGGAGAACCCCTAACATATCATGCAAGGAGACTACGTTGCTAAGATAATCAAATGTATATTATTTCTAGGTAAGCTTTTGTCTTAAGAGTGAAAGTAACAGCGAACATGGAAAGGGACTGCATAGTGACGGCACAGAAAATTTTTATAATTACAGGAGTGGAGGATAAAAAGAAATTCAGGCTTTTTGTTTGTTTACTAACAGTGACTTGTGTTAAATCAGGGGTTCTCAAACATTGTCATAGTGAGCCTCCCTTTGCTAAGAACAAAAACAATTGCGCCTCCCCATTGAAATGACAATCCTACATGTTGCAAGATATTGAGTAATAAAATAGAAGGGCTGTGATTAATATAGTTATAATAAGAGTACACTTCAGCATTATTTTTTTTGCCGTTCTCAATCAGCTTCCTCTGACACCGATTTTAGATGCTTAAGTTGGGTGTCTAGTTTCCAGATGCCGGTGTAGTTTACAGGGCTGCATACTGTCATTCGCCAGAACCTCACCACATACAACACACACTGAGGCCTTGACACACTGCTGGAGCCACTCCACGTAAATCCAGGTTTTAAATAAACTTCATCATATTTTCGGCTTCTGTGTTTTGCTGGAACCTCCGCTGCCTCCGTCTTTGTCTTGTGGGTAAGTTTTCCTCTCTTTACCACAACACGATCCAATTCTGTTGTAAGCTGTTTCTCTCTGTACGCGCTGCTGATAATCTTGTCTTGTAGTTTACAATTTGAATGATTGTGTGCAGAAAAAAAAACACGCAGCATATGTCTGACACGATTGTTAAGGAATGAAACATGGCAAGAGAAACAAAAGATATTTGCAATATTATTTTATTTATTTCTGTTATTTTATTTTTTTTTTTAAATCACCAATGGCTCACTCCCCATAGTTTGAGAACCGCTGGTTTAAATCATACTACACTGTGCTAAATTGTAACAGAACAGCAGTGGAAAAGGGACAGTGTAGCAGCAGATCACCGCAGTGCAGCTCTGTGGCTTTATAAAAATACCATACAAAAACAAAGCCAACTAGTCGACAACTAATGTTACAAATCAACTGTCCCTCCAATCAACAGTTGTTGCAGCCCTATATACTCTACAGTGGTTCCATTAAAGGTGAAACAACTGCCATAGTAAATGTTTCATTTTTAGCCGTACCTTGTGGACAAACTTTCCATCTTCAGACCCTTGTTCTTGCACATGTGTAAAATCATTCATTAGTGTTGTTACTAGTGTGTAACTTCCACTTTAATGCTTTATTACAAAAACAAACAAAACATGTTTTATTATTAATAACAAAAGTATACATTGTGGGAATTAGTCCATAAGGATGCCAGTTCCAAATGCAAAAATGTTTTTAGCAATGCAATATGTGTAATTTCTGCAGTTCCCCATCAAATTCAAATTCATGAAAACCATGTGTTGTGATCCACCTCAATAAAAGCTTGAGAAAACTCTGTCTGCTTGCGTTCTATTCTTCAGGCTTGGGCTGACTTGCTTGGTTTGGTTCTGCATGCGCATACAAGAACAACCATTCACATGGTCTAAATTTAATGTTTCCACAAGCATCCAATTTATGATGAATTGCACAAGTGTATAAGGTGATGGTATAAACAAGGCAAGTCATCTTCGTCTCTTTTCATTGTTGTGAATATTAAGGCAGCATCCTCTAGTCTAATTTTTTTTCATGTGAATGTACATTCAGTTTGTCTTGCAGATTGTTTCAACTGCGATGTCAGATGTCATGATGGAGTAACTGGGGTTTTAGACACATTGAATGTCATGATGGTGTAACTGGGGTTTTAGACACATTGCATGTCATGATGGTGTAACTGGGGTTTTAGACACATTGCATGTCATGATGGTGTAACTGGGGTTTTAGACACATTGAATGTCATGATGGTGTAACTGGGGTTTTAGACACATTGAATGTCATGATGGTGTAACTGGGGTTTTAGACACATTGCATGTCATGATGGTGTAACTGGGGTTTTAGACACATTGAATGTCATGATGGTGTAACTGGGGTTTTAGACACATTGCATGTCATGATGGTGTAACGGGTTTTAGACACATTGAATGTCATGATGGTGTAACTGGGGTTTTAGACGCATTGAATGTCATGATGGTGTAATTGGGGTTTTAGACACATTGCATGTCGTTTGAAGCACAGCTCGTGGCAGCAGTACTTTACATTTGCTGTAACATTAAAGTTGTGAAACTGACATCTGTGTTTTGACATAGGAATGTTGACCTGTACTTGGCATTAAGGATTAATCACATCATATTAAAGATGTGTTCAAAGCAATGATTACCAACTGAAATCAGTGATCCAGTTAAATCTCATTATAATATCATGACTTTTTCAAGTCTCATTTAAGTGGGTCCTGTTCACAAATTATCTTATGGTTAAAGAGGGAAAGATTTGAATACATGTTAACCCTCGCTGAAACAGTTGGAAAAGCTTATATGAGCAACAAGCTTGATTTCAAAATTGGGCTTTCCTTAAACAGTCCTTAAAGTTTTCTGAATGAGGCCCAGTGGCTCAAGATAAATGTAACATATATTGTGTTTTTCTTTTAGAAATAAAGGAGCAACTGCAATAGTACTCTTCAAATATCCCCTTTCTATGCCTTAAACACACACACCATTTACACTTTCTGTGATGATGAGTATTACTAATAACAATAACAATAATAATGACCACTAGTACAGCTAACGTGTAAAAGAAATACTTTGTACACAATGTGTAAAAGTAACTAAATATATGTAATGTGTTTCAATATGATTGACTTAAAGTTGATACCAGTAATTCCTTAATAGGGTAGAGGTCTGGAACAAGACAGATTACTTTAGAAATAGGGTACCAAATATCTACTGCCATATATAAAGAAAAAAAATATTAGCTTCATATTAGGCCATTTTTTGTAAAGATTCCCCTTAAAGCTTTACCTGAAACATTTTGTAAATTAAGTAAGTTAGCATTGATAGTTGTTTGTACCTTGTGACAGGTCATTTAAGTTTTTATATCGGTCATGTCTATACATTAACCTGTAAATGTACAGATTTTCCAGTTTAACGGTCAATGTATAAAGTAAGGGCTTGAAGTTTTTGGATTTTATTTTTGATCACATGACGTCCCTTTAAACTAATTTTGAGCAGATTCTGTTTCTTAATTAAACTCACAAAAAGCTGTTAACTACAAAACAATGCCACCTGTTTTTACCTTCATATCTTGACTGAGCCTGATTCTGTTTCGTCTCTTGTTATTTTAAACAGAGGTGACAAATTACATTAATTGCTCATCGCTGATCCTAATTGCATTTTATTCTTGCCGGGTTTTGTTCAACAGAGCTGTCCAGACAGATTTTCTTTTTAGCATAAATAACCAGTACAGAGTGCACACTGATAGCAAGCAAGTCCATCCTTTAAAATATCCTTGATTTGTAGCAAAAGAAAAAAAGAAATCTTAAACCCATTTGTAATGAATAGTTTTCTCTTTATTCGGATGCAGAGACATCTTAACAACTACTAATTAACATTTAAAGGGAGGTAGAGATTCGGAAAAAAATAAAAACCAAAAAGATCAAGTCCTAAAAATAAACAAGGAGATGCGGTAAATCTATACATTTTCCAGTTCACAGGTCATATTTATAAAATAAACAAGGAGTGTTAGTTAATGTATAGAGCTAAAAAAAAAACCTTAGTTAATATATTTGACAACAAATAAAAACCTAAAACACAGCTGCGCCTCTGAAAAACACAGAAACCCTATTCACAGCTGCGCCTCTGAAAAACACAGAAACCCTATTCACAGCTGCTCCTCTGAAAAACACAGAAACCCTATTCACAGCTGCGCCTCTGAAAAACACAGAAACCCTATTCACAGCTGCTCCTCTGAAAAACACAGAAACCCTATTCACAGCTGCACCTCTGAAAAACACAGAAACCCTATTCACAGCTGCACCTCTGAAAAACACAGAAACCCTATTCACAGCTGCACCTCTGAAAAACACAGAAACCCTATTCACAGCTGCACCTCTGAAAAACACAGAAACCCTATTCACAGCTGCACCTCTGAAAACACAGAAACCCTATTCACAGCTGCTCCTCTGAAAACACAGAAACCCTATTCACAGCTGCCTCTGAAAACACAGAAACCCTATTCACAGCTGCTCCTCTGAAAACACAGAAACCCTATTCACAGCTGCTCCTCTGAAAACACAGAAACCCTATTCACAGCTGCTCCTCTGAAAACACAGAAACCCTATTCACAGCTGCTCTGAAAACACAGAAACCCTATTCACAGCTGCTCCTCTGAAAACACAGAAACCCTATTCACAGCTGCTCCTCTGAAAACACAGAAACCCTATTCACAGCTGCCTCTGAAAACACAGAAACCCTATTCACAGCTGCTCCTCTGAAAACACAGAAACCCTATTCACAGCTGCCTCTGAAAACACAGAAACCCTATTCACAGCTGCTCTGAAAACACAGAAACCCTATTCACAGCTGCTCCTCTGAAAACACAGAAACCCTATTCACAGCTGTGCCTCTGAAAACACAGAAACCCTATTCACAGCTGCTCCTCTGAAAACACAGAAACCCTATTCACAGCTGCCTCTGAAAAACACAGAAACCCTATTCACAGCTGCCCTCTGAAAACACAGAAACCCTATTCACAGCTGCTCCTCTGAAAACACAGAAACCCTATTCACAGCTGCTCCTCTGAAAACACAGAAACCCTATTCACAGCTGCTCCTCTGAAAACACAGAAACCCTATTCACAGCTGCCTCTGAAAACACAGAAACCCTATTCACAGCTGCCTCTGAAAACACAGAAACCCTATTCACAGCTGTGCCTCTGAAAACACAGAAACCCTATTCACAGCTGCCCTCTGAAAACACAGAAACCCTATTCACAGCTGCTCCTCTGAAAAACACAGAAACCCTATTCACAGCTGCCTCTGAAAACACAGAAACCCTATTCACAGCTGCTCCTCTGAAAACACAGAAACCCTATTCACAGCTGCCCTCTGAAAACACAGAAACCCTATTCACAGCTGCTCCTCTGAAAACACAGAAACCCTATTCACAGCTGCACCTCTGAAAACACAGAAACCCTATTCACAGCTGCTCCTCTGAAAACACAGAAACCCTATTCACAGCTGTGCCTCTGAAAACACAGAAACCCTATTCACAGCTGCCTCTGAAAACACAGAAACCCTATTCACAGCTGCACCTCTGAAAACACAGAAACCCTATTCACAGCTGCCCTCTGAAAACACAGAAACCCTATTCACAGCTGCTCTGAAAACACAGAAACCCTATTCACAGCTGCCTCTGAAAACACAGAAACCCTATTCACAGCTGCACCTCTGAAAACACAGAAACCCTATTCACAGCTGCCTCTGAAAACACAGAAACCCTATTCACAGCTGCCTCTGAAAACACAGAAACCCTATTCACAGCTGCCTCTGAAAACACAGAAACCCTATTCACAGCTGCCTCTGAAAACACAGAAACCCTATTCACAGCTGCCCTCTGAAAACACAGAAACCCTATTCACAGCTGCTCCTCTGAAAACACAGAAACCCTATTCACAGCTGCTCCTCTGAAAACACAGAAACCCTATTCACAGCTGCTCCTCTGAAAACACAGAAACCCTATTCACAGCTGCTCCTCTGAAAACACAGAAACCCTATTCACAGCTGCCTCTGAAAACACAGAAACCCTATTCACAGCTGCCTCTGAAAACACAGAAACCCTATTCACAGCTGCTCCTCTGAAAACACAGAAACCCTATTCACAGCTGCCCTCTGAAAACACAGAAACCCTATTCACAGCTGCTCCTCTGAAAACACAGAAACCCTATTCACAGCTGCTGCCTCTGAAAACACAGAAACCCTATTCACAGCTGCCCTCTGAAAACACAGAAACCCTATTCACAGCTGCCCTCTGAAAACACAGAAACCCTATTCACAGCTGCCTCTGAAAACACAGAAACCCTATTCACAGCTGCCCTCTGAAAACACAGAAACCCTATTCACAGCTGCCCTCTGAAAACACAGAAACCCTATTCACAGCTGCCCTCTGAAAACACAGAAACCCTATTCACAGCTGCCTCTGAAAACACAGAAACCCTATTCACAGCTGCCTCTGAAAACACAGAAACCCTATTCACAGCTGCGCCTCTGAAAACACAGAAACCCTATTCACAGCTGCCTCTGAAAACACAGAAACCCTATTCACAGCTGCCCTCTGAAAACACAGAAACCCTATTCACAGCTGCCTCTGAAAACACAGAAACCCTATTCACAGCTGCTCCTCTGAAAACACAGAAACCCTATTCACAGCTGCTCCTCTGAAAACACAGAAACCCTATTCACAGCTGCCCTCTGAAAACACAGAAACCCTATTCACAGCTGCCTCTGAAAACACAGAAACCCTATTCACAGCTGCCCTCTGAAAACACAGAAACCCTATTCACAGCTGCTCCTCTGAAAACACAGAAACCCTATTCACAGCTGCTCCTCTGAAAACACAGAAACCCTATTCACAGCTGCCCTCTGAAAAACACAGAAACCCTATTCACAGCTGCTCCTCTGAAAAACACAGAAACCCTATTCACAGCTGCTCCTCTGAAAACACAGAAACCCTATTCACAGCTGCTCCTCTGAAAACACAGAAACCCTATTCACAGCTGCCTCTGAAAACACAGAAACCCTATTCACAGCTGCTCCTCTGAAAACACAGAAACCCTATTCACAGCTGCCCTCTGAAAACACAGAAACCCTATTCACAGCTGCCTCTGAAAAACACAGAAACCCTATTCACAGCTGCCCTCTGAAAACACAGAAACCCTATTCACAGCTGCCTCTGAAAACACAGAAACCCTATTCACAGCTGCTCCTCTGAAAACACAGAAACCCTATTCACAGCTGCCTCTGAAAACACAGAAACCCTATTCACAGCTGCCCTCTGAAAACACAGAAACCCTATTCACAGCTGCCCTCTGAAAACACAGAAACCCTATTCACAGCTGCGCCTCTGAAAACACAGAAACCCTATTCACAGCTGCTCTGAAAACACAGAAACCCTATTCACAGCTGCTCCTCTGAAAACACAGAAACCCTATTCACAGCTGCTCCTCTGAAAACACAGAAACCCTATTCACAGCTGCTCCTCTGAAAACACAGAAACCCTATTCACAGCTGCTCCTCTGAAAACACAGAAACCCTATTCACAGCTGCTCCTCTGAAAACACAGAAACCCTATTCACAGCTGCGCCTCTGAAAACACAGAAACCCTATTCACAGCTGCTCCTCTGAAAACACAGAAACCCTATTCACAGCTGCTCCTCTGAAAACACAGAAACCCTATTCACAGCTGCTCCTCTGAAAACACAGAAACCCTATTCACAGCTGCCTCTGAAAACACAGAAACCCTATTCACAGCTGCTCCTCTGAAAACACAGAAACCCTATTCACAGCTGCCCTCTGAAAAACACAGAAACCCTATTCACAGCTGCTCCTCTGAAAACACAGAAACCCTATTCACAGCTGCCTCTGAAAACACAGAAACCCTATTCACAGCTGCTCCTCTGAAAAACACAGAAACCCTATTCACAGCTGCTCCTCTGAAAAACACAGAAACCCTATTCACAGCTGCTCCTCTGAAAACACAGAAACCCTATTCACAGCTGCTCTCTGAAAACACAGAAACCCTATTCACAGCTGCTCCTCTGAAAACACAGAAACCCTATTCACAGCTGCGCCTCTGAAAACACAGAAACCCTATTCACAGCTGCCTCTGAAAACACAGAAACCCTATTCACAGCTGCCTCTGAAAACACAGAAACCCTATTCACAGCTGCCCTCTGAAAACACAGAAACCCTATTCACAGCTGCCCTCTGAAAACACAGAAACCCTATTCACAGCTGCCTCTGAAAACACAGAAACCCTATTCACAGCTGCCTCTGAAAACACAGAAACCCTATTCACAGCTGCTGAAAACACAGAAACCCTATTCACAGCTGCCTCTGAAAAACACAGAAACCCTATTCACAGCTGCACCTCTGAAAACACAGAAACCCTATTCACAGCTGCTCCTCTGAAAACACAGAAACCCTATTCACAGCTGCTCCTCTGAAAAACACAGAAACCCTATTCACAGCTGCTCCTCTGAAAAACACAGAAACCCTATTCACAGCTGCTCCTCTGAAAACACAGAAACCCTATTCACAGCTGCTCCTCTGAAAAACACAGAAACCCTATTCACAGCTGCTCCTCTGAAAAACACAGAAACCCTATTCACAGCTGCGCCTCTGAAAAACACAGAAACCCTATTCACAGCTGCTCCTCTGAAAACACAGAAACCCTATTCACAGCTGCCTCTGAAAACACAGAAACCCTATTCACAGCTGCTCCTCTGAAAACACAGAAACCCTATTCACAGCTGCTCCTCTGAAAACACAGAAACCCTATTCACAGCTGCTCCTCTGAAAACACAGAAACCCTATTCACAGCTGCTCCTCTGAAAAACACAGAAACCCTATTCACAGCTGCGCCTCTGAAAAACACAGAAACCCTATTCACAGCTGCACCTCTGAAAAACACAGAAACCCTATTCACAGCTGCTCCTCTGAAAAACACAGAAACCCTATTCACAGCTGCCTCTGAAAACACAGAAACCCTATTCACAGCTGCACCTCTGAAAACACAGAAACCCTATTCACAGCTGCTCCTCTGAAAAACACAGAAACCCTATTCACAGCTGCTCTGAAAACACAGAAACCCTATTCACAGCTGCCTCTGAAAACACAGAAACCCTATTCACAGCTGCCTCTGAAAACACAGAAACCCTATTCACAGCTGCCTCTGAAAACACAGAAACCCTATTCACAGCTGCTCCTCTGAAAAACACAGAAACCCTATTCACAGCTGCTGCTCTGAAAAACACAGAAACCCTATTCACAGCTGCTCCTCTGAAAAACACAGAAACCCTATTCACAGCTGCGCCTCTGAAAAACACAGACACCCTATTCACAGCTGCTCCTCTGAAAACACAGAAACCCTATTCACAGCTGCTCCTCTGAAAACACAGAAACCCTATTCACAGCTGCTCCTCTGAAAACACAGAAACCCTATTCACAGCTGCTCTGAAAACACAGAAACCCTATTCACAGCTGCTCCTCTGAAAAACACAGAAACCCTATTCACAGCTGCTGAAAAACACAGAAACCCTATTCACAGCTGCGCCTCTGAAAAACACAGAAACCCTATTCACAGCTGCTGAAAAACACAGAAACCCTATTCACAGCTGCTCCTCTGAAAAACACAGAAACCCTATTCACAGCTGCTCCTCTGAAAAACACAGAAACCCTATTCACAGCTGCTCCTCTGAAAAACACAGAAACCCTATTCACAGCTGCGCCTCTGAAAAACACAGAAACCCTATTCACAGCTGCTCCTCTGAAAAACACAGAAACCCTATTCACAGCTGCGCCTCTGAAAAACACAGAAACCCTATTCACAGCTGCGCCTCTGAAAAACACAGAAACCCTATTCACAGCTGCGCCTCTGAAAAACACAGAAACCCTATTCACAGCTGCGCCTCTGAAAAACACAGAAACCCTATTCACAGCTGCGCCTCTGAAAAACACAGAAACCCTATTCACAGCTGCGCCTCTGAAAAACACAGAAACCCTATTCACAGCTGCTGAAAAACACAGAAACCCTATTCACAGCTGCGCCTCTGAAAAACACAGAAACCCTATTCACAGCTGCTCCTCTGAAAAACACAGAAACCCTATTCACAGCTGCGCCTCTGAAAAACACAGAAACCCTACTCACAGCTGCTGAAAAACACAGAAACCCTATTCACAGCTGCTCCTCTGAAAAACATAGAAACCCTATTCACAGCTGTGCCTCTGAAAAACACAGAAACCCTATTCACAGCTGCTCCTCTGAAAAACACAGAAACCCTATTCACAGCTGCGCCTCTGAAAAACACAGAAACCCTATTCACAGCTGCTCCTCTGAAAAACACAGAAACCCTATTCACAGCTGCTGAAAAACACAGAAACCCTACTCACAGCTGCACCTCTGAAAAACACAGCAACCCTATTCACAGCTGCGCCTCTGAAAAACACAGAAACCCTATTCACAGCTGCGCCTCTGAAAAACACAGCAACCCTATTCACAGCTGCTGAAAAACACAGAAACCCTATTCACAGCTGCACCTCTGAAAAACACAGAAACCCTATTCACAGCTGCGCCTCTGAAAAACACAGAAACCCTATTCACAGCTGCACCTCTGAAAAACACAGAAACCCTATTCACAGCTGCTCCTCTGAAAAACACAGAAACCCTATTCACAGCTGCTGCTCTGAAAAACACAGAAACCCTATTCACAGCTGCTCCGCGCGCACGGCTCATGGGGGCCTGTGATGGGGTACACCCCACTCCTGTGTGTATTATATTATTTGTTCGATTATTATTTAAAATGTATTACTTGTGTGTAAAATCACGCTGTTTTATTGTTATTGTTTACAGCCTGGATGGGGTTTAAGTGACCCAACCAGATAAAATCATGAGAATGCGTGGTCCGTACTGAGTGATTATTGACAAACAGGCTGTTGACCACGCATATGAGAAACCCTGTGCGATAAACTAGGTAATCAATAGCCTGTTAATCCCTCTGCCACAATATAAAAACCTGCAGTTTTGGCTGGACGTAGAGTGTGTTCAGAGGTGGAACGAGACATGAGTTGTGAAAAGTAAAACTAAAACTGAAAGTAAAGTTTAGATAACAATCTGATAGGTCTAGATTATGCACAACACCTCAAACACACCATTGAAATGGTCTGATAGGTCTAGATTATGCACATCCCCTCAAACACACCATTGAAATGGTCTGATAGGTCTAGATTATGCACATCCCCTCAAACACACCATTGAAATGGTCTGATAGTTCGAGATTATACACATCCCCTCAAACACACCATTGAAATGGTCTGATAGGTCTAGATTGCACACATCCCCTCAAACACACCATTGAAATGGTCTGATAGTTCTAGATTATGCACATCCCCTCAAACACACCATTGAAATGGTCTGATAGGTCTAGATTATGCACATCCCCTCAAACACACCATTGAAATGGTCTGATAGGTCTAGATTATGCACATCCCCTCAAACACACCATTGAAATGGTCTGATAGGTCTAGATTATGCACATCCCCTCAAACACACCATTGAAATGGTCTGATAGGTCTAGATTATGCACATCCCCTCAAACACACCATTGAAATGGTCTGATAGGTCTAGATTATGGACATCCCCTCAAACAACAGCTGCTCTATGCATTAACTAACACTCCTTGGTCACTTTATAAATTGACCTGTGAGCTGGTAAACCTGTAATATTTACCGGTTAATCTATAGATCTACCAATTTTACACATGAACCTCAACATCATATATATACTGTATATATATTACTCAACCAATATACTGCCCTGATTTGTAGAAAGTATGAAAAAGCTTGTATTTTATGCTGTTGCATTCGGAAATATGGCTTAGTTGATTTAACCTGTACATTAGAAAACCAAAGTCTTTCATAAATTTGCTGACACTAGCATCCATCTTCAACATCTTCAACGACTCTGCCTCCGACTATGGGGACAGGTCTTGATTTTCTTCTTTTGTCTCATCATTCGTTTTGGATGGGCTGTTTTAACAGCAAAGGCTTGTGCTGAATTAGCTGACCGCAGGCTGGGTTAACCATCTCGTTTCTTGGGGCTGTGTCCCTTGCATTATCAGGGAGGATGTTTGATTTCTTCAGAGGTTTAGTGTAGATCAGTTTTGACTTGCTAGAGAGCCGGAACCCCACATACGTTACTTACTTGATTCAGTACCCTTGCTTCCCTGGCCTTTCTGACAGCCATACAACTTTCTGGCAGTGTTGATAACCAAGTGAATTAAAAACTCCACCCCACGTCACCTCACTCATTCTGAATATGCTCCCATTCATTCCATAGAATTCCCACACAGGTTCTGCCATCTGGTTTGTCTCAGTATTCCTGTGGGCTTTTGGTATGAATTGACTTTACTGTAGTAAATGACATTGTTCTGTATTTTACTGATAGTTTGCGTGACATTACAATAGGACACTTCATGTGTCATTAGTCCTCTTGACTTTGCCAAATGAAGGATATCTTCCCCAGACACTGTCTTAGGCACGTGTGTTTTGAGGTATTACTTCATTCCTTCCTCAAGTGATTTCCTTCCTTTTATGAGCTTAAACGGCTGTATCTGTCAAGGCAGATTCAATTTCCAGGTGACATTTTCACTTCCTAATCATTTTTAACCATTTCTATACACACACACACACACGTGATTGGTTAAAACCTCATCATAGGAACAAAAATAAAAGAACCGTTGCCATAGTGGAAAATTAAGTGCCCCTCCAGGGTGCAATTATAACCCCCTGTCAGTAACAATAGTCTTCCCTCAGGTCAAATATTTTGCACTATGACCCTCCTCTCCAGTCCATGTTGTGATGATGTATATATACCAAACATTAATTTGGAGGCTTTAGGACCCTGGGGATTAGAAGACACTCCATCTTTGTAAAGCTAAAGTTACCAGGAGGCCATCTTGGTAAAGGTCTCCTATATTGCTTAATTGATTGGTCAATGTAGGGTAATGAGTTATCAGCTGCGACTGATTAAGTTGGGGAATAAAAATTCCACAAGGGGAATGTTCTGGGTTGGGTGTTTGGAGTGGAAAACAGAACTGTGTAGTGGATACGAGTGTTTGAAGAGAAGTATTTTCCTGGTAATGAAACAAAGGTACGGGTTCTGATAACAAAACTATTGGATTGTGATTTGGATTGGTTTAACGGTAGTCTTAATTTAACAGGGGGACAGGCTTAGCCTGCCGTGTGTTTGATAGGGTTAACAGCCTCCTGTTTAGTTAGTGCCCAAAGAAGGGCTAGGTTTTGTTTTGTGTTTGGTTTGTTTTCTGTTTTTTTTGTTAATAAACTTACGCCACGGCGTTTAAAGAGTACGTCCAGCGTACTGTGTCTAATTAAAGGGACAGACACAAACCTGAAAAACAACACAGACTCCGGCTATAAAGGCCTAAATACTTTACTATATATATATTTATATATATATATATATATATATATATAGATATAGATATAGATATATAGTTAGATATAGATATAGATGAAGGCTATATTTGCATCCTCTAGAGCAGGGGTGTTCAATTCCGGTCCTGGAGGGCCGGTGTCCCCCCTGGCTTTTGTACCAACTTTGACCTAAATTACTTAATTGGATCAATTATTACCAATTATTGGTCTAATTAAGTAATTTAGAGCACAGTTGGAACAAAAGCCAGGAGGGACACCGGCCCTCCAGGACCGGAATTGAACACCCCTGCTCTAGAGGAAAATATACTTGAACTTTGACCCATTCGACTCCTCGAGACCATCACTTTTAGTTCAAACACAAAATGTCTCGTTTTCAATCACCCACAGTACAGAAATGTTTATTAATGATCTACAAAAAGAGAATACGTTTTTTTGTTTGTTTAAAAAAAAAAAAAAAAAAAATGTAAAGCTGGTATATTCGTATCTCAGAGAAACTGGAGAGGAACAGGAAATTGAAACAAGGTAAAGGCAACCATTCAAATAAAGCTGAAGCACTAATGGATAACGTCTGTACAGCACTGAAACACTACGTTTAAAAAAAAAAAAAAAAAAAAAAAACTACTGCTGAACCTCGTCTTCTTTAATATTAGCATCACAAGGGTATCCATGTATTATAAAAAATAATAGATGGGCCTCTTCAGTGAGTTATACAGGAAAACAATTCCAGCTCAGGTTTCTGTGACAGTTTATAAACTTGACCTTCAGTCTGGTAATTTATGATGTCACAGAATCCCCAGATGGAATTATTTTCCTGTAACTCACTGAAGCCCATCTATTATTATTATTATAATATATGTATATATATATATATATATATATATATATATATATATATATATATATATATATATATGTGTGTGTATATATATATATATATATATATATATACACACACACACTGGACGTTTACTGAAATACAACTAAGAATAGAAGAATCAGCATAAACTATTGATTTATATGGAACTATATTAACCTTCTCAAAAGAAAATCCAAGAGGATATGTTTTACTGCAAACTTTTCTCATCAAAATATCCCCCCTTGTTAGCAATCACAGCTGCACATACTCCAGGATTCTGACCACAACTTTAGCACCGTATGAGCCCTATATTTCTGTCCATTCAGTCCTAATCATCTCCCAGAGCATAGTTAAGCTGGCTGTGCTCTTCTTTTTCACTCTCCTGTCAAGCTCATCCCATAACATTTCAATGGGCTTAATGTCAGGCAACTTATTTCTGATTTAAGTAATTGACGTTTAGTCTGGCTGTGTGTTTAGATTCATTATCATGTTGAAAAACAAACCCTTCACCCACTAGGCTCACTGGGCACCTGGCCAGCAGGGTTCGCTGTAACACGATGCAGAGAAACAGTCCCTGACGGTTTTGTCTCCCTAACCCACGACAGCACAAGAGCCAATGACTCACCCTGCACACCACACGGCAGTGCTTCTACCAGGTGAGCCACTCAGGGATCCCTTAGCCTGAACTCTCTGACCTCACTCGTGGTTCTGCCACTGGAGATGAAAACTAACTTGTAAAATACATTTTTCAGTTGAGCCATGGCATATCCTCTCTTTCTCTCTGTCTCTCTCTCTCTCTCTCTGTCTATCTCAACCTGCTCTTTACCTGGGTGCTTATATGAGAGTCGGTGCTGATTGGCCACTGTGAAACCATCGATGCAACACCACCTGGGTTATATATTCAATGAAATTCAAACATAACATGCGTCCCAAAAATACCGACATCAAAAAGTATAACTCGTTTCCACTGGTGATAAGCCATGTGTTATACCGTGCACTGTGCTTGTCCTTTCTCTTCTTGTATAACTCTGATAGCTTAGCATTTAGCAGAAAAAACCCTACCAAGCATAGACCAGTTTTACACAGGCATCCTCTGTACGATATAACCCTCTTTTTTCACAATGAAAACATGACGGGATGGCCAGTGAGAAACACAGCATTTTTCCTAGTCTGTGAAGCTTGGTGGTTCTAAAATCACTTTTGCCATGCACTTAACTCAAAACGTCTTATACTGTTTGTAAATGTTATTATTTTGAGTGATCTTACCAGCTGCCGTGGAAGAGACATGGTTACTGGGTAGCTGAAGCCCTCAGGAAGGATTGCACTTAGCGTAGGGGAATGTAAACGAGCAGACACTTTTTGAAGGGTAGAAATGATTTAATAATGAAATTGAATTTTCGTTGTATCCAGTGAAAACACTTGCACACATTTCACAATGACCTTGTTTCTTTATGTTGTACACATTCCTTCCAGTATTAGCAGACCTCTTCATCAGTCCTATTGCAGACGTTGGTTGATGACAGTAGTTTAGATTGAAGTAAAGACAGAGCTCCGCAGTGTAAAGAAGCATTGGAGTTGAAATGCTAAAACCCAACAGCCTTTTACCACAGCATTAAAAAAGAGTGATTTCCCTGACAGTAGTGTTGTTTTCTTAACAAATTATTATTGATATTTCTGTAACATACACTGAAGTAAAAATGCAGGATTACACTTGAATAAGTAATGCACTGCATTACTGCTGACTACTGCAACTCCCTCCTGGCTGGCCTCCCTGCGTCCGCCACCCGTCCGCTCCAGCTCATCCAGAACTCCGCTGCCCGCCTGGTGTTCTCTCTGCCTCGCTTCTCCCACGCAACTCCACTACTCCGCTCACTCCACTGGCTACCGATCACAGCTCGCATCCAGTTCAAGACTCTTGTACTAGCGTACAGATGCCTTGACCAGACTGCACCCAGCTACCTCCAGACCCTCATCTCTCCCTACATCCCCACTCGACCTCTCCGCTCCGCCTGCACTAGAAGACTGGCTCTACCTCCTCTACGCTCCCCTGCCTCCAGAGCCCGCTCATTCTCCACCCTCGCTCCGCAGTGGTGGAATGACCTACCTACAGATGTCAGGACCGCCCAGTCCCTGACCACAATCCGGCGCCTCCTTAAGACTCACCTCTTCAGACAGCACCTGTAGAACTCCTCTGTTTCTCCCCTGGGACACTTTCACCCTTCCCTAAATGTGCTTTACTTACTCTTATCTGCCCCCTATTTTACTGCATTTAATCCTGTACTTCAGAGTACTGTAATCTGCCAAGTGTTTAATCTGTAGTATTTGGTATTTAATCATATCTTGATGTAACTATCACTGTCACTTTTATCTGCTGTATTATTGAATTGTATTTTGTCACACTTGTACTTGCTTGAACTAGTCATTGTATTTATCTTGCTCTTATTGTATTACTTGTACTGTAACACTTGAAATGTATTTGCTTACGATTGTAAGTCGCCCTGGATAAGGGCGTCTGCTAAGAAATAAATAATAATAATAATAATAATAATAATAATGCACGCAATACATGCAACCAGCTTACATTTAAAACTGGTTTCTCTCTCAATCACACAACAGATACTTGAATTGTATTTGCTTACGATTGTAAGTCGCCCTGGATAAGGGTGTCTGCTAAGAAATAAATAATAATAGCAGATTACAGTGTACTTTATACTTTATTGTATGTAGTTCTATTGTACGTAGCTATAGTGTGGGGTTTTAGCTAAACGTGCTGGTCTGTTATTAACTACCCGACTGAAAACAAGAAAGGAGACTCGCTCCTTGCACTTGTTTAGATAAGCCGATTATTTAAACAGAGTTTTTCCTCAAAGCTTTTGATGCATTCTGGGCACTGCCCGGAAGCTTTTCTGTGTGCTGCAAACGAAGTGCAAATGGGGGAGTAACAGAGAGAACTGAATAGAAAACTATTTTTGTAATGATGTGTCACGATTGTACATCTGCTATCAGATATAAAGTGGGGGTTTCCCCAAACACTCTTTCTTCTGTGCTTAAACCCTCGAGCCCCTGTTGTTTTCACCATGAAACAGGAAAGTTGAAACATGGGCTTTTTATTACATACTGTAGAAGACAAGGTTGCTTGCAGGCTCGATTCGCCATGGCAAAATACTTTTTTAAATGTCGTTTTATTACAAATAAACACTAAACAGAAATGTAAATAATACCTAATTAATTTCATTGTCTACAAGAAAGAAATCTACATATTGAGTTTTCAATAAAACTACAGTATCACAGCAGCAACGACACATCAGGACTGAACTGGAGTTGCCACACGTTTGCATTTACCATCATATCTGCTATTTACCATCATATCCAAGGCAATGGCGTTGGAACAGTTAGTGCACAGTGGTCATTGCGCTGCAGAATGCCAGGTACTGACGCAGCCCTGTGGTACTGCAGTGCATTTCTCATGAGTGTTGGTTCACATCATTGTGATGACATTGGTCATAATACAAGAGCCAGTGTGGTACTATGCTACCAGTGACAGCCTTCTACAATTGTATCTGCAGTGTTCTATCTTTAGTATAGAACCATTGCTTTGTTATTTAGTGCCACTACAATGCCATGGATAACTATGTGAGATGGGTAGTAATAAACTATATATTTCCAGGTTGGCAATACTGTTTTGTGGTCCCAGGTGCTTAGAAATGTCATGCATTTTGTATTGTGCAATAGTGTTTAGGGGGTCACGAGGGCGATGGCTTTTTCAAATAGAAATGTGCAAAATCTTTGCACTGAAGCAAGTAAATCTGGCCTCTTTGGTACTGATTTATGTTTGTGACATTTTTTGAAGCTGCTGAATCTCGAAGTCCTGTTTTCATGTGAAGCCTTGCTTAACAGAAGATGCAGCCACTTAACTCATACATACACAAATACATCATGCTGTGTGCATGCATGCATCTCATAACAGTTATTAAAACATTCCCAGATATACAATACCTGATTGGAAGCATTGGTATGCTAATGCCTTGTTAGGGGAAAGGTTTATGAAATCTTTTCAAGCTTGTTTAATGTATTATGCGTGCTGATTTTGCACAGGGTTTAATATTAATTGCAAAGTTATATGAAGCAATTAGAGTGACAATCAGAAATTGAAAAGCTTGATTTTCATACAGGTGATTATGAGTCTGTTTTTTAATGATCTTTTCCAGCGTAATCAACACAGAGTTTGTATAGACATTCTTTGTTGGGTACCTACATTATTTACAGGTTTTTCATATTTCAGCACAATGCAGTTTATAAGCTTCTATTACATACAGTAGCTCACAAAGGTTTGTATGCAGAAATATGAGGGAGGGATTGACGAAAACAGAATTTAAACAACAAGCTATTCTCTGCATTTCTTTCAAATATATTTCTGCCTTTATATCTAATGTGCTCTGAATAAAGCTAATTGCATTTTTTCAGTAGTCTTGGGTTTGGTTGTTCGTAATTTCCTTCTGAACTTCTGTTTTCAGTCACTGTAATGTATTGTACTGCTAATGTATAACTCTTTACCTGTAAACTCTGCTAATTATTTTTCATCCCTGTTCAACAACAGGATATTATTTGAAACATTGCTTCTTTGTGATATTGTTTGATAGCGCCATTCCTTTTTATCTCATTAAAGATATGTGTTACTGAAGCATGTCCTAATTGTCAACAAGCAGCCGACTGTAACACCCAGGTCTTTGTCCTTGTGAGCCTGCTCTAGCTCTTTACCAGCCATTGACTGAACACCTACACTGATTCCAAAGAAAATCTGTTTTTAACAACAAAACCTAGAAGACTATTGAGGGCCCTGTTCACCAGTGCTGGCTTTGCACCATTTTTTTTTAAAACCAAAAAAGGGTCTAGCATCACAGAACTAACGAGAAACATGTCAGAGCTATAACCTTAGAAAGTGTCTGAACAGCTTTCCTCATTCCATTCAAATCACGTGACAGTGTGACTTTTGAACTCTGCCAGCCCCACCTGCTCAACATAGATACAGACAGAGAGGATAGGTGGGGGTGGCAGTTGAAAGGCCTCACTGACACATGATTTGAAAGGCGCTAGGAAGGTGGTTCAGTTACAACACTCTGGATTATCCAGACAAGCTCAAAGCCAAGTAAAAGCAGATTCTGAGAAAAATGGTATTAACTCAATAGAAACTAGAGCCTACATAGAATTAAACGAAACATCATGGGCAGCAGTGTGGAGTAGTGGTTAGGGCTCTGGACTCTGGACTCTTGACCGGAGGGCCGTGGGTTCAATCCCACATGGGGGACACTGCTGCTGTACCCTTGAGCAAGGTACTTTACCTAGATTGCTCTAGTAAAAACCCAACTGTATAAATGGGTAATTGTATGTAAAAATAACGTGTAAAAAATAATGTGATATCTTGTAACAATTGTAAGTCGCCCTGGATAAGGGCATCTACTAAGAAATAAATAATAATAATCATGCAGAAATAAACCAATAAATACATTCAATGGTATTTAAATATACATACTATTTAACTTATAATGGTGGGCCCATGTTACTGTATCTCCACACTCCTTCACTGTACAGAATGAGACACCATGTGCTCAGGTTCAGATTCCATTCAGAACTGAACCCCTAATAAACAATTCAACCATACCCGCGCAGTTCAGCAATACTTTAAACAGCTACAGCTACAGCTAGTTGTCAAAGTGACAAAGTGTTCTGTGGCTCTTGATAGAATAAAAATGTTAATCAAATTAGATTAGGAAATGATTGCAGTGTGATTTCACATGGGAATCAAACAAATCCAGATAGTAGCATGTGCCTTTCACCTAGCAAGTGAACAATGTGCCCCTGGAATACGGTAGGATTGTTTGTTTGAATAATTCAAGATAACAGAATCGTATGTGCTATCTGAAATGCACTTCTGGCCTGAGCTTTAGGGGACAGAAACTCTTGATTCAGTGAAGACCATCGTCACCATTGGACTACAAGCCAACTAAACAAATAAAACACATCCTGTTTTCTCATCTGTATTTTACCATGACTAAATAACCCTGCAGCTGCCTATGTATTTGTGTTATTCATGATAAAACAGAATACGTGTTGGTTAGGTCAGAGGCTAAACTTGGCAATCTGAGGCATATGGCATCATCGTTAACTGTCAATGGAACTGTTCCCCTATTAGTGAATAGGATTAAGAGTCTGGGTCTAGTGTTGGACAATTCTCTGTCATTTCTGCCTCCGATAAAAACCAGTAGTAAAAACTTGCATGTTCCATTTACGGACAATCAAAAAGATCAAACCATTTCTCTCTGTCAGAGATGGTGCTGCTGTTCTGAATGCCCTCATAACATCTTGTCTCGACTGGCAACGCCCTGTATGTGGGTCTGCCCCAGTGTCGAACCAGACTGCTCCAGGGCATTCAGAATGCCTCAGCTCGACTCTTGATTGGTCGATCCCATTGGGATCCAACTTCCCAAATTCTACTGGATTTACATTGGCTCCCAATTGAGCTTTGTGCACAATTCAAATTACTGTGCTTAATTGACAAAGCACTTTATCATCAACTTCCTGACTATCTGACTGAGAAACTGCAGGTTTCTAATCCTATTTGGAGGTCCTCGCACACCCATGTCCATGGCCATGTTTTAAACACACACGTTTTGGAGCTCGTGCTTTCTTGGGTCCACAGATTTGTAATGCTCTGCCTGTTGAACTCCGCCTTACTGCTGAAATTCTCCCTTTCAGGAAGAAACTAAAAACATTCTTATTTCACAAGTTATGCTAATTCAATCGGGAGAATGTATTGTCAAATGCTTTGACACTGATACTTTATACTATGTGCTGTTTTTTGTATATGTATGTGTGCTATGTTTTTTTTTTTCTTTTAAATGTATATTTATGTCTTGCACAGCCCTCTGAAATCACTTGTAGTCTGTTGAGCTCTATATTTCTTTAAAAAAAATGTTATGTTTATCTGTGCAATAGAGAGAGAGCAGGAATCAGTGTCTTCAGGAAGTGCATGTTTCACAGATAAGGGTTCAGTCTACAGGTTCAGTATGTTGACCCATTTGTAAAGAAACATTAGTTCATGTGTATGCCCTTATACAGAAAGAGATCACCACAGTATGTTTACATGATATGCTTGCTCTTTTGCCATGCTTTTCGCAAGGTTATGCTATGCGTTACGCATAATTTACGCTTGTTTACCATGTTTTTTTAATATGCTTTACCACACCTCTCTGTGTTTTACAATGCTTGCCTATTCTTTACCATGCTTTCACTGTGCTGTATTACGCTTTGTTGTACTTTAACTATGGGAAACATTTACAAGAGTGGAAAAGTTGATATTTTGTCAAGTTATGTTTCTCATTCTAACGTTCTCTTTTTTCCATGGAACCAAAGCTAAATCCCGATCCAATCTTTTGTCTAGTCTGATTATATTTTGTGTTACATGGTTTTGATTGACTTGGCCACCCTAGAGGCTGAAGGGTAAACAATAATATGGACACCTCTGCTCAAGAGCAAATGGCATTGACATTGTGGCAGGAACCTGTGTCAAAATTGAATAAACCAAGGAAACCGTGATCTCAAAAGCTACTACCGACTCTATACAGAGTGGTGTAGCTGGGAGACATGAAAGAATGTACTAAAAGAATGAGGCTGACCTGGTTAGAGGAATCCTCACCTTTAGAGACAGCTGTGTTGTAGCTTTCACAAAAGAGTGGAGCTAACCTCTCTGGTGTCTGTTGGCTGGAGTGTGTGCAACCCTACCCTTTAAGATGAAAGCTTGTGTTCTTGCTCATATTAACAACTGGCAACAAAATAGATGTGTTATTGGACAGCTAACTCTGGGTACAGCTGGGAAATACAAAGAATATGTATTATTTTAAAAATATTATTAAAATTATGAAGATTTTGATGTCTGTCTTTTATTAGAGTTAATCTGAAAGCAATAAAAAGTAAAATTTGCCAACAGTAATCTTATGATATGTATCCCACTCCTCCAGTAAGATTTCAATGCTCTGCTACTTTTTTTGTTTTCTGCTCTGAGATGTTTTATTTCTTCTCTTTCTCTCACTTCAGACAGAGCAATATTTCCTATCTAGTCTGACATCACCAATGATTTCCATTACACGAGAGTAGATGTTAAAACTTCATGCTGATTTGAACTCGGCTCTCGCCAAGATAAGCACCAACTAAGACGTAGCTTTACAGTAAACTAATGTGTCTCCATCCATTTGCGTTTCCTTCCATATGATGATGTAGATATCCTTCTGTCTGGTGTTGATGGCTGAAGTGTAATGCTGGCTCCAGGGATCAGCTTATTGCCTCCCTAGCGCATCAGCACGCACAACTGCTGCGATGCTGGCTCCAGGGATCAACCACAGTGCAGTCTCCCGTGCATCAGTATGACAACCGTCTGGATTGAGCTAAGTAGGGTACATCTCTGGGGTCTTCAAGTGGGCACCTTCCATCCTCGGTGTTTCGTCGACTAGCCCACGACACCTCAAGAGGGCTCGATGGTGATTCTGGCGTCCCAGCATCACCCCCCTCCGTCCCCCACTCAACTCAGCCCAGCTTACTTACCCGTACATCAGCGTTTCTTTCTTTCTATTGTGCTTTAGATCTCCAGCCAGAATCTTTCCTTCTCAACGAAAGCCAGTTGCTGCTCCTCTCTGCTGCTTCAGATAAGTTCTTCACTGTGCGATGCAACTCTTGGCCACTGAATCCGACATCTCTGAGAAACCGGGTTGTAGAGTGTGCCACAAATCCTCGACAACCCACCTCCACTGGGTAAACCCGGACTCTCCATCCTTGCTGTTCCGCTTCAGTGGCTAGTTGAGCATACCGCAGTTTCTTCCTCTCAAAGAAACGGTGCTGCTTGAGGAGCTGTGTTCCTTGCCTGCAGTGTGATCTTGCATAATGAATGAACACTGTGGTCATGTAGAGCTGACCGATAGGATTGGCTTGTGTATAGTGCATGTATATATACAGCACTAAGATATTCGGGCCAAAAATGTTTACACTTTTTTTTTCATACATGAAAAACGCATAATAAAAGGCTTGCAAATATTTAGGGCTTTACAGTATATAAAGTCATATTTACTATCCAACCTTGCCTCTCATTATTTTGACTGACTCATATATTAAATATGTACTGCAGACTCAGCTCATAGTGGAAAATGAAATGCCCCTAGGGAATGAATATATATATATATATATATATATATATATATATATATATATATATATATATATATATATATATATATATACATATACAATCCTGTGCAAAAGTCTTAGACATGTTGCATTTTTCTACTCTGAAACATTATGAGTATCAACAATTTACTCAAAGCCTCCACTAGTGTGTTCTACTATTATAACAACCTTGACTTGCATAAAGAAGGAAAAATGATGCACAGATCTGATGCACCAATGCCAGAGACAAGATCACATGACACACTACACCAGTACAGTACCAAATACCAGAGACGAGATCACATGACACACTACACCAGTACAGTACCAAATACCAGAGACGAGATCACGACACACTACACCAGTACAGTACCAAATACCAGAGACGAGATCACATGACACTACACCAGTACAGGTATTTGGTACAGGAGGCTGTGTGGTCCAGTGGTTAAAGAAAAGGGCTTGTAACCAGGAGGTCCCCGGTTCAAATCCAACCTCAGCCACTGACTCATTGTGTGACCCTGAGCAAGTCACTTAACCTCCTTGTGCTCCGTCTTTCGGGTGAGACGTAATTGTAAGTGACTCTGCAGCTGATGCATAGTTCACACACCCTAGTCTCTGTAAGTCGCCTTGGATAAAGGCGTCTGCTAAATAAACAAATAATAATAAAAACATTGAATGAAATAGCTCACATCACTTGATTTTCAAGGTGTGGTATCTGAAGCATAATCAACAAGCACAGAGAAACATCATCTGTAATTGACAAACCCAGGACTGGAAGACCCAAAAAGCTGTCTAACAAGGATGAGCAATACTTGAAGATAATATCCTTAATAAAGAAGACAAGCGTTGAATTGTCCATTCATCAACAGTCCAAAGCACCTTTGACCATTGTTCCATAGTCAAATTTCTTATGAAATTGGTCCAATTTTGTGTTCTTGTGCATATTTTAGCCTTTTAGTCTTATTCCCCTTTCTTAACAGAGGTATTCTTACTGCAACACATCCTTTAAGTCCTGATTTCAAGAGTGACCTCTACTCCACAGTCATCTTGAAGTGCAATTGGCTGTTTGAAAGCCTCTACTCCAATCATCTTGAAGTACATTTGCGGCACATTGTGTTTTGTTTACGTGCGTCGCACAGTTGTCGTGGAGAAGCTTGATGAAGTTTTTTTTTTTTTTTATTATTTCTTAGCAGACGCCCTTATCCAGGGCGACTTACAATTGTTACAAGATATCACATTATTTTTACATACAATTATATTATTTTTTGTACACATTATTTTTACATACAATTACCCATTTATGCAGTTGGGATTTTTACTAGAGCAATCTAGGTAAAGTACCTTGCTCAAGTGTACAGCAGCAGTGTCCCCCACCTGGGATTGAACCCACGACCCTCCGGTCAAGAGTCCAGAGCCCTAACCACTACTCCACACTGCTGCGGATGATGAGAGACACCAAGTTGTCTCTCATCAGTGCGTTTAAGTCTCTCTTTTTTTCCCAATTGTTACAAGATATCACATTATTTTTACATACAATTATGTTATTTTTTGTACACATTATTTTTACATACAATTACCCATTTATACAGTTGGGATTTTTACTAGAGCAATCTAGGTAAAGTACCTTGCTCAAGGGTACAGCAGCAGTGTCCCCCACCTGGGATTGAACCCACGACCCTCCGGTCAAGAGTCCAGAGCCCTAACCACTACTCCACACTGCTGCGGATGATGAGAGACACCAAGTTGTCTCTCATCAGTGCGTTTAAGTCTCGCTTTTTTTCCCAAAGCAGCCGTGTGGCACTGTGTAAAATGCTTGACCCAGGTGTGCAGTTATTTGAAATAAAGAATTGTCTTGCCTTAGTCATTGTGCAATATAACATTTTTAAAATCCCAATCAGCAGAAAAAACAGGTTCTCTCTTTCTGCCTGTATGTGACTATCTACTGTATCTGTTCTGTTGTTCGTTGGGCTTTGCTATCAGACTTTGACAGGCTTAAAAACACAACCATCATGAAAACGTGAACTACACAATTGGGAGGGAAAAGCACTACATTAAAGTTAAGACACTAGTATCTGTGATGTAAGCATTCTTTGGTCCGTGAATAGTGTCCCTCTAAAGGAGTGACAGCCATGGCTGTAAAATCTATTTTCTAAGAAATGATTACTTTTAAATACATTACAACTGGTCCATATACTGTAGTTCTGCTGCAGATTTTTTTTGACTTTGTTACTTCAGGTGAATCTCCACATTCAGGTAGACCAAGTCATATTGACTTCAGCACAACAAAACATTGGGGACCAGTGATAATATATGCGTAAGAGCAGTCAAGCACCAACTTCTATTGGCTGCTGATTCCTGCTCTGCTTTGTTGCCTACCAGGTTCTCCCAGAAGTCCTGTGAATAAGAACACCCTGACATTGCTGGCCGTGAGTAGCTGTGTGCTGGCGGTGGTGTACGGGAGTCAGCTGCCCTGCCCCCTCACTGTGAAGGTTACTCTGCACGTGCCTGAGCACTTCATTGCTGATGGTAAGGATTCTTTCCCATATTACAAGAGCACCATGAAACGAGAAAGCTGCTGTATGTCATGCACAATACTGGAGGTCGCAGGAAATAAAGTAACAGTGAATACAAATTCAAAGACTTGTCTAAATCCTGCTGCCCTGTATAACGATTGCAGCTGGCAAAATAATTCCTTTACATTTTCCACACAATTCACATCTGTTCACTATGTCTCAAATGTGTCATTTTGAGTTTTTAGCAAACGTGTATGGTCTTGCACAGTCCTGGTCATTTCACCTGAAAGTGAAATGGTCCCCACGCCTACAGAGCCCTTTTTTTTTGCGTCAGTCAGCAAACAGCTGCTTCCCTTAATGACTGACATGCTTTGGAGCCAGTCAGATGCTTTGACCCCAAAGAAAGACACGGCTGAAATGAAAGGACCGAAGTGAAACAGTCACGTATTGAAATGACCGAAGTGAAACCGTCACGTATTTCCTGGAAAGCAAGACAAGTAAACTGAACCCTTTCTTTTACTTTGTGTAGGGCTGGATTTCATGTTCTAAAATGAAAGTACATGTTTTAAAAGTACACATGAGAGAACCATATAGTGAATGGAAGTGCATGACAAGCAGGGTTTGTGAAAGGACGCTGTTAGCTACAGGCACTGTACCTTCACATGACTAATCCTGTTGGTGTAATCCCTTAGCTAAGGCACAAGTATGCCAAGAGAAACTTAATTTGAAAAAATGTAGGCATGAATAGGTTAAACTGAACAATTTCAATAGCGGCAGTTTTCTTGTGACAGTCGGAGAGAGCAACCACATTTGGTGAAAGACAAATCTTTAACAAGGAGAATTTTCTGTCACTAATTCTATTAGTAAAGATGATTTGTGCTGTTCATCAAAATGCTATTTTAGCTGGTATTAGTTGACATCAACTCTCTGTTCGCTTTTTGATTTAGCTCTTTAACGCAGAAAGATAACAGTTTTAATTTTTTATAAAAAGGCTTACAGATGAAGACAAACACCAGATCTGTTTTAATGACCCATACAGTGGAGGATCTCAGATCCACAGCACATGTAACCCTTCTGCATGTTGTATTCAGTGAGGCTCAGTAAAGACCAGTGGGATTTGTCCAGCTCTGTGTTCTGTGTTAAATAGACCTCTTGTGTGTTACACAGCATACTTGTTTACACCCTCCTGCCTGGTTACGATCTCGGGAGGTGCTGTGGTCTGCAAGCTCTCCAGCACTAGCTGGGATTTTTACCTGGGCGATTATCCTAGTTTTTATAAACAAATGGTGCTAATGACACATGAAGGCCCCCCCTCCCCTCTATATGTATACAGTGACAGGACTTAACTTTCTCACGTAGTTGCAGGAACTTCAGCACCGTGTGACTAATTGTTCTCATTGAGCTTCAAGTTCCGATGTTTTAATACCTTGTTACATTGAGAGGAGGTTTAAAATAGCAGCTAAAACTAATTGAGTAGGATAGGAGTACTGCAAGTGAAATGATAATAACATAATCTCACAGCAGGGGCACAGTGAAATGATTTAGTGTGCTTTGTGCTTAATACAAAGCCTGATGAAATGTACATACAGATGCCTTATTGAGCCAATGCTTTTCTAATCACATTAGGTTTGTTATAGATTGTCCCCTCTCCTGATCCAGTGTGTGTGTGTGGATACAGAGTGTGGGTGCATTAGTGTGCTGTTAGTGCAGGTTCCAGGGTTCACCTCTCCTGATCCAGTGTGTGTGTGGATAGAGTGTGGGTGCACTAGTGTGCTGTTAGTGCAGGTTCCAGGGTTCAGCTTGACATTCAGCACAGTTTTTCATTAGAAAACACACTGTTAATGCACATTATTTTTAAAAGAAATGTATAATGCTAAATGAATCCACTTTGAATGACATCTTTTGCTAAATAAATGCAAAATCCATGTGGGCCCAAGTAAAAAAAAAATAGGCACACTGTGACAGGATAGTGTAAGTGCAGAGGCTTTTAGGCAGCAATGCAGAGACTCAGAGGCAGAGATAGCAGCTTTAAGCACTAATGTGCAATTTTATTAACAAACTAACAAAACAAAACACAAAAGAGCACTAACTATACATAACAAAAAAGGTTCCTAACTATAACCGGGCAGATAAGCTGCTTACCGGTACCACAAAACACACTTCTTGAACACAAACACAATATCGTACCTTCTTTAACAACAGGAGCCTGAGCCTGAGTACTTTCCCCTTTTCCCCCTCTCTAAATCCAGGTCTGGTCTGTGTTGCATCTTCACGCGGCTCCTGTATGTACTCATGATAGTACGGGGGGTTGAATTAAGACACAGCCAACCTCACTATTGAAGGCTCCCTACAATCTATGTGCTGTGTTACAGTATCTCAGCAGGGGTGACAGCTTTAGGACCATCATTAAACCTGGTCTCAGGATAAAGGTCAGGTCATCCCCCATTGGGCTATTGTCTTTATTAAAATGTCACCAGCTGATAGGCACGGCTGTAATTAGGGCTTTGTCTGAGGGTCTATCTGTACCTGCTGCCCAGTGAATGTAAATTATAGATCAGTGTGATTTGCACTGGTGCGCAGGAGTGTGTTTCTACAGAGAGAACTCTCCCTACTCTGCTACATTTTAAAACTAGCTGAAAACACAATCTTTTCACTTGGTATAACTGAAGAACGTGCAATACACTTTAAAATACAGGCACATTAACTACACTGTACTTGTTACTTATCCTTCAATTAAATAATATGATTGGGAAATCATTTTATTTAAAAAAGGCATATCTTCAGAAATAGAGCTAAAACTAAAAAACAAAGAATGCTTTGATGACATAAATAAAACATGTTTCTCCAGGAACTCTTAAACACAATCAGTGTATAAGATGTGTGTGATCCAGAAGGTGGGCTTGCAGTTTAGAAATAGAGCAGCTTGCTTGGTGACACATGACAAAACTCTTCATGTTGCCAGATGACTGTAGACTTCAGAAAGCTGGACATTACCCACCAATGCTTAATGCATTGCTTACCAAGAGACAGCCAAGCACAAACATCATTATGAACAGAAACATACCACGTCCATCACATGGGCGCTGGTGTACATGACATCACAATGGAGCACCCTGCTTCCACAAACACCCTCTCTTTCCATGACAGGTCAATACCTTCAAAGATTAGAGAGAAAAAAAAAACACCATCACACAATTCCCAAGATAGGAAGAAAACAATCAAAATATTTGCAGTTTGGTAAAATCAAGACACAAATGAACCTGATAATTGTTTTATGATGTATGTGAAAAGTGCTGTTCTGGAATACAAGTTTTGAGACTCCCTGGATCCTCAATATATTGCTATTTCCCAGTGTCTGCATCTTGCCTAATCTAATACAGAATTACATTTTGTTTGCAGTGATTTGGTTTAAGGGAAGCTGCTATGGATTCACAGTTTCCATCAAAGCGAATTCAAGCCTGCATCATGCCAAAACAATAAAACAATGCAGTGCGTTTTAGTGCTGCACACACCGATTATTCAATTATTCATAGTTAGGGTCTTTGGTGTTGAGTGGGCTCATTTACCTATCAAAGTGAAGTGAAGAAACAGCTGCTTGGGTTTGTGGTGATTGCTGCTTTTCTTAAACTCTGTTGAGAACAGCAATCCACACCACCCCAAGCAGCTGTTTCTTCACTTGCTTCACTTGGAATGGTAAATTAGCCCAGTCAACACTAATGACCCTCACCTGTGGAGCGCTTGATCCTTTCTGATGAGCACCTACTGTAAAGAGCAGTGCTTCGCTAGCAGAACAGTGCCCCTGGTGTCAGGCAGGGGCACTAGTTGAATATTCTGGCAGGCATTTATTCACTGCAAGCCCCTTTTCAAAGTTTACCAATGCAAAATCAAAGTAAAGTGTTATAAAGCATAGTGAAAGCATGGTAATGCATGTGTAAGCATTGTAAAGCTAAGAGAGGTATAGTAAAGCAAATTTAGCCTGGTAAACTTTATTCATGGCATCTCCCAGTGTTTGTAAAACTTATTGAAATAATTGATATATTTATTTGTTGCTTTTATCTTTTGAACAACAAAACAGTGCTATTAGGGCAGATGCAAAACAAGTTAATTAAATAATTAGTTTCAAAAGGTAAAAAAAACAACTCACATGTTTTCTTAAGCATTGCAGGGACTTGTAATGCATTCTTTAGTGTGGTACCAGAGAGCTGTTTGGACCGCAGTCACAGGCAGCCATTACACAGATTTCATCGAAAACAGACAGGTGTTAACAGTTATCTGAACACAGCATTGGCACAGGGTTATTATTGGAAGACATGCTATCTCTTCTACTCACTCAATCTAAGCAGTGAGAAGAAACAGGAGAGCCTTCGAAGGAACCAAAAAGTGTTGTTAGTTCCGCAGCTGATAGGAAAAAGATACTGAGACAGAGATAGGGAGGGACGGTATATATTTTGGCCCAAACCCTTGGCAGAAGAAGCAGCAACCTATACAATCAAATATCAACACCATTGTGATTATATATCACTGTGATATGTATTGCACCGTAGGGTTCATACAACAGGAAAGGAGAGTAATGAAGCAGTTTAATCTGATGCATCGGTACATTGATATCCCTAATGAAAGTAAAGAAACAACAATAACAGCTATCACAGTGACAATGTGGCTAATGCTAACAGGTAAGAACTAGATATGAAAGCATTGGTTAGCACTCCTTTAAAGGCAGGGCAGTGACGATGTTGCTAATGATAATTCAGTAGTTCGGGACAAACACCAATCACAAAATGTTTTAGTACAAATATTTATTGTAGAGAATGCGGAGTATGCGATTTTACAGAAAAGTATGCTGTAAATACACGTTCATTTGGCATCAAACCTAACTTGGTTTGAGGGTTCACTGCCTGGCCGACTGGACGAGGCTGAGACCCCCATTGATAAAACATAAAAATTGTTATTAAGAAAGGTGGAGATGGGGAGGTGGTGGGTTACGATGAAATCAAAAGCGCAACTGCAGAGATAAGTGAAGAGGGTATTTATAGTGCTAACAATTTAATTAGCTAATGTGTAAATTGAATGATTCAATTTGGTGACGCGGAGATTGGTGTCTGACCCTCCTCCCGAACTTTAATTATAAATTTCATTTCAGTAGTTCTGGACAAACACCAATCACAAAATGTTTTAGTACAAATATTTATTGTAGAGAATGCGGAGTATGCGATTTTACAGAAAAGTATGCTGTAAATACACGTTCATTTGGCATCAAACCTAACTTGGTTTGAGGGTTCACTGCCTGGCCGACTGGACGAGGCTGAGACCCCCAAAAAGAACAAGCCGGTCTCAATGCCACAATTAGAATTGAATATAGCCCACTTGAAGGTTTAGCCAACCTTTAACAAATGATCATCAGCACGCAGGAGAGGAAAACAAAACCCATTTTTGGGAAATAAACCTCTGGGAATCCATGGCTGATTCGATTGCCCTTCCTCCAGACAGGCTACTAACACTTAAGAGCACATTTCTGTAAAAGCATTTTTAGGCTCTGTAATATTTGTTATAATGTAAACTTGGTAAACACTGGAGGATCAACAACCTAACCGTTTGATAAGAGAGTCTGGAACTCCGTGGGAAGCAGCTGCTACGATTCTGAAGGAATGACCGGAAAACTGCTCAGCTGCAAATCCGGTCCTGGAAATAAATCAGGTGAAAAGGTGAAAGAAGAACAAATGTTGGGTGACGATTGTTCAGTTTTCGTTAATAAACAGCGGGCCTGAGGGTGATGCACCCTGAGAAAGATGGAGATGGATAAGAGAGAAAGGGGTCATATGGGCCAACATGGGAGTTTAATTTATAAATAAATTGAAAAGCTTTCCCTAATCTTCTTGGTCAGTTTACTTCTTTTGAGCAGGAAGGAAAGGGTATCAGATGAGGTGATTGCTAGGTCAGAGATTAAGGGTTGAATCTGGGGGTTGAATTTGAGAGCGATGTAGACTCTGAGCACCTATGGGAACCCAAGAAGGCTAAGAGAAAGAGCTTTAAGGTTTTATCTAAAAACAGGCAGGAGTAGCTGGAGCAGATGAGAGGCACCAAGAGAGTACGTTGATGGCAATAGGTAGGCAAGCAGGGGGAGAAAGAGATTCTGATAGTTGAAGCCCTTTCAGGATTAGTGAAATTTGTGAGTTGCAGAGTGTAGAGCTGGGACACCGAAATTGAGTTGAGCTTGTAGAAAAACTTGATGCCGGAAATTCAAATCTTATAGCTCTGTTCTTAAGGGACATAATATAGGATGATGCTTCGGGCACTGAAAATGATGGAAAGGAATGTTGAATGCAAAGTGAAATTTGAAAGCAATTCCAGGATGACCAGTACATTTGCAGTGAGCGGGGAGTGATGCTGAGAAGAGTTGTTTCTTGAGCCTGCAGAAATCAGGGAATGCAGCAGGTGTCTCACATGAATGTCAGGTCTGAAAAATGAGGAATCTGAGTTGGCAGGAGGTCGTCTTCGAGCTAATGCTCTGAATCTCTGCGTTTGGAAACAAGAAAGAGAATCGATTATATTCAGGTGGCGAGAATGTGTTGAGCTCTGAAAATGAACTGATGAGTAACAGATAAACAGGTAATCCTTCTGAATATTCTCATTATATGGTGGGAGAATGAACGATCTTGTTAAAGATTTAGACTGTAGGTGAATTATGTGAGTGGAGAAGAATGGATTTTGAGCCCAGGAAGACCCCAAAAAGGAGTGCGGCTACAGCAAATGGACACATTTTGCGCAAAGACGAGGAGTGATCGGTTATAGGAATGATACTGAATTCGTTGGGCCATGGAGCAAAAAACCAATTTTCCCTTGTAGTATCCTCCAAAGCCAAGAGAGGGAGCTGCATCTTTGAACGGTTGAATGTCTTTGTGCAGCAGGAGACAGTTGTCGTAAAAGAAAAGTACTGCCATTCCTTTCTTTTAGTAGGAGCTCCCACAGGCGGAGCTCCCACAGGCGGAGTTCCTTGCGAAAAAAAAAAAAAAAAAGGAACCAAACCATTAGTATGACATCATTGAGGGAAATCGACAGAAAGGATCAAATAGAGAGAAGGCAGGAGATAAAAGCTCTGCCTCGAGGATTTATCCTCATTGCGTACAAATTGCAAAGCATAGAACATGGTTTATTTAAATTTCCAGAAAGCTTTTGACAAAGTCCCACATAAAAGATTAATTTCTCAAACTGAACGCAGTAGGGATTCGAGGAAATGCATGCACGTGGATTAGGGAGTAGTTAACATGTAGAAAACAGAAGGCCTCCAGAGTATGCAGTATTGCGGCCCTGTCTGATATTCAAAGAAATGGGAACGGTTTTGAAAGTGTTTGAATAAACTGCCGATAAGCTGAAAGAAGAAAAGCATCTCACAGAGAAGAGACCACTATGGGGTCGTGCTGGACACCCATGGCGGCCAGGGAGGTCACTGCAGGAGCCTGCTGAATGCCTGCAGTGAGGGGAGGGTAACCTAAAAGGTTACATTTGGAAGACCGCGGAGGTAAGGAATAGAAGGGGGCTGTGGGGCTCTGTTGAAGCTCGCAGCTGGTAGAAAACCGTTTGACAGAGAAGGGAGCACTATGGGGGCCTGCTGGACGCCCATAGTGGCCAGCAAGGTCACTGCAGGGGCCTGCTGGACGCCTGCAGTGAGGAGAGGTAACCTGAAAGGTTATAGTTGGAGGTGAAGGGAGCACTATGGGGGCCTGCTGGACGCCCATAGTGGCCGGAAAGGTCACTGCAGGGGCCTGTTGGACGCCTGCAGTGATGGGGGGTGGGGAACGCGGGAGCAGCCGCTCTCAACTGTAATTACTGATTAGAGGAGACATCAAAATGGAGCGAGGTAACCAGTGGTGTACTACAGGGATCAGTATTAGGTCCTCTGCTATTCCTAATCTACATAAGGATTTAGATTCTGGCATAGTAAGCAAACTTGTTAAATTTGCACACAACACAAAAATAGGTGGAGTGGCAAACACTGTTACAGCAGCGAAGGTCATTCAAAATGATCTAGACAGCATTGAGAACTGGGCAAGCACATGGCAAATGACATTTAATAGAGAAGTGTAAAGTACTGCACACAGGCAAGAAATGTGCATTATAAATATCATATGGAAGATACTGAAATTGAAGGAATCTTTGAAAAAGACCTAGGAGCTTATGTTGACTCATATATGTCTTCATCTAGACAATGTGGGGAAGCTGTAAAAAAGGCCAACAAGATGCTTGGATATATTGTGAAAAGTTTTGAATTTAAAATCAAGGGAAGTAATGTTAAAAATGTACAATGCATTAGTAAGACCTCACCTAGAATATTGTGTTCAGTTCTGGTCACCTTGTTAAAAAAAAAAGGATATTGCTGCTCTAGAAAGACTGCAAAGAACAGCGACCAGAATTGTCCCAGATTTAAAAGGCATGTCGTATGCAGACAGGCCAAAAGAAATGAAGCTATTCAGACTTGAACAAAGACTACGCGGTGATCTGATTCAAGCATTCAAAATCCTAAAAGGTATTGACAAAGTCAACCCAGGAGACTTTTTGAACCAGGACCAGGGGTCACAAATGGAAATTAGACAAAGGAGCATTCAGAACAGAAAATAGGAATAGTAATTTTGAAGCCGACACCCTGGGATCCTTCAAGAAGCTTCCCGACGATACTCTGAGATCAACAAGCCACTAACAACCAAACGAGCAAGATGGGCCGAATGGCCTCCTCCCGTCCGCAAATCCTCCCATGCTCCCATGTAGTTTAAATGGCCTAGGAGGGACAGAAGATTGCGTTTAGTAGGAGGGGGACCGGACAGAAAAGTGGAAATATAAAAAATACAATCCCCTGAGGACAGGTTCAATGGGCATGATTTTAAATGTGTTTGATATATTGGCTTTAGCCAGTCATGCTTTTTTTTTTTCCCCAGCAATTTTGATTAAGAATATGGCGTGGTCGATTTGCATATTGCAGGAGCAATCTTCGCGAGGACTGTTGATGCTGGGTGTGATGGAGTTACGGTGAGCGGAAATGAAGGAAGTTACAGGCGGAATAGCACAGGTTCCTTCAATGAAGTTATTACAAATCTGGCAAAACAATCTCTGGATACAAATGCTCAGAACTGCCGATGAGCAGAAAGAAAAGCATTTCACAGAGAAAGAGTCACTATGAGGGCCTACTGGACACCCATAGTGGCCAAAGAGATCGCTGCAGGGGCCTGCTGGACTCCTGCAGTGAGGGGAGGTAACCTGAAAGGTTATAGTTGGAGGTGAAGGGAGCACTATGGGGGCCTGCTGGACGCCCATAGTGGCCAAAGAGGTCACTGCAGGGGCCTGCTGGACGCCTGCAGTGATGAGGGGGTGTAACCAGAAAGGTTACAGATGCATATTATACAACAGTGGCGGGTGTCGAAACCCCAGGATAGATCATGCGGAGCAGCCGCTCCCAACTGTAAAACAATCGCTGGATACAAATGCTCAAAACTGCTGAAGCGCAGAAAGAAAAGCATTTCACAGAGAAAGGATCACTATGAGGGCCTGCTGGACGCCCATAGTGGCCAAAGAGGTCACTGCAGGGGCCTGCTGGACGCCTGCAGTGAGGGGAGGTAACCTAAAAGGTTATAGTTGGAGCCAGAATGCTCAGGAACTGCTGAATGAGCCTTTGATTGGCAGGTGCGAATGTCCTGCTTTCGGATTTTTCCGGTAGTAGACGCGCTTCGTGGAGATGCAGTCGGTGCGGGCGAGGTGTTTCAAGTCCGCTTATAATACGCGGAAATTGGGCTTGCTTCTTGAGTCGCGGGTTGGAATTTGTAAAAACACCCATACTGACATGGGTTGGGCTTGTTTTGTCGTGAGACTTGGCAACGCTGGGTAAAGCAACGATCAGTGCTGACGTCATAGCGCCTGCGACGGGAAGGATGAAATAAAGTAAACAAATTCTGCTTACGTGCTGTAGATTTGAATGGGATGTTGTTGCTACGAAAATAAAGCTGGAGCCGGGAGATCGTCCAGTCTCTGATGTCAGCAGTTGCGGAGGAACGAGTGGCCAGGCGGGAGCCACAGCAGACAGGAGAAGCAGACATCTGGGAAGAGAAGTTTGGAGTGATAATACCGCCGACCGAAGTTGTCGTGGGGAGGGCTGTTTGAACTGGTTGCGTGGATCTCGCTCCGCTGAAACGGAATAATTCAGAATACTGACCATAATGCGTGCATGTACGATGAAATCAAAACGCAACTGCGAGATAAGTGAAGAGGGTATTTATAGTGCTAACAATTTAATTAGCTAATGTGTAAATTGAATGATTCAATTTGGTGACGCGGAGATTGG
>CM060275.1:1625979-1721951 GCA_030684275.1 Acipenser oxyrinchus oxyrinchus
TGATGTCAGGCTAAGAACATTGTGAATCAGGCAGTGAATATATGTATCACATCACAGTGAAGAGTAAAACACCAGTCTGGAGGAAACCTCTGATGGACCAAAAACAAATTGACTAAAAACATTTTATTAACCGAGTTCCATAATGCGTATATCCAGGTGTAGGAAATGTACTTTATGTTTTGAAAGCACTTTCCATTACAGGGCACACATTCCCTAGTAAATACAGAGTTACAGTTTGAAAACCACAGTGTAATCATGATGTGGCCATTGTTTTAATCATTATTTGGAAACTACTGAACTTTTTAATGACTTTCTTTCATACTGTATTATGTATACATGATATATTACAGAGCAGTAACAGCCATGTAATAAGATCTTCTGTACAATGATGGCCTGTGCCATGCTTTTACCATGTAATAGCACATTTCCATGTACTGTATTTATATACTTATTCCACCAGTACTTACAATGTAAGAGATCACAATTTCAGCACCCCAGTTATTACCATATTATTAAATGGTTATTTATGCCCAGTCATTCAAATTTTCTCATAAAACCCTTCATATTATCACTGAAATGAACTCACAATGTGGTATATGGTTACCATTACTTCTGCTGATGTCCCCTGGAACTCAGAACTAACCTGCTACCCATTCTGACATACAAATGAAACACAAATGATACTAAAATAATGACCTTACAGTTACTTTATTTACTTTATAGTTATCTCAAAATATATTTGCTGTCAGTTTTGCTAAAGCCTCCACATTTTGTTAAATGACAGATAGTGATAGTTGCCTCTCAGTGCATGAACGTGTTAAAAAGCGTTCGTATTTTTATGTATTGATGTTTTAAGACATGTTTTAAAATAGAGAGATTCAGATAGATAGACCATCCAGAAAAGACAGCCAGTCAAATTAATTCTTTTTCTTGGGATATACAGTGCTGCAACCAATGAGATGTTGTATTGTACAATAGTATTGTAAACAAAATGCTACTTTTTCATAAAATGTATTATACCTACATCACATTTAGTCCCTAAAATCCTAATATTTGATGTAAGATTGTAGAAACTTTTAACCACCCAGCTGCTTATCCCGTGATTTCCACATGGAGTGCTTGCAAGTCCAAATTTGTCACTCCCGCGAGAATAGGGTGCAGGCGATTTATATGTGCATCTGCAAAGTTTCACATGCCTTTTTAAAATGCTTCAATGAGAAATTAAGAACACTGTATTGTAAAAGTGTATGCAGTTTTGTTTTTTACTGGCAGGTGGCAGCAGTCCCTAAGAAATGTGCTTGACAGACCGGGTCATCTGTATATACACAGCTGAGAGTGAAAAATTGATGTTGTGTATCTACAGAGAATAAAATGAGGAGATGTCTTTATTTATTTGTTGGTGTCACAGGTTGTAAGGAAGCCTTGTCAGGTTTGGTACTGGTCAAAATGACCTATTCATTTATTGTATCTACACTTCACAGATAATAATGCATATAAGAGCGCTATACACCCGTGCCTGAAACTGGGGAAGATACTGTATATGACGTGATTGAAAATGTGTGACTCAAGTTTTCTGATGTATATGTGCTAGATAAAGATGTTAGCATTGATGGGAGTTTGAAGGGCATCTGCTTTGAAATCTATCACACAAAAAATCTAAAGAGTGATATGCCTGCACAAGTATTATAATGTTATTATAATGCTGCCATTGTAAAACAATATGTTATTTATACTTATATAATTCTGCCATTGAAAAAAAAAATTATGTTATGTTGTGATCTGTATTATAATGCTACAACTGTAAACACAGTGTTGTTATTTTGTTATTTGAGTTCTACTGAAATACTATATTATTTATCATAATCACAATGTAAAAGTGTGTATTTAAAAACATATAGCAAAAATTGTTTTGAAAACTCTCCCAATTGCTTATTTGAGGGTAAGAATGAAAAATCTGCACAAAAAAGAGCATTTTTAACATGAAATTGCCTAAATAAATGGGCAGCTGGGTGGTTAAGCTGCTGGATGTGCCTGTGCCTATGTGGAAATCTTTTCATTGGTTTTGGGGGTTTACATGCTCTAGACTTACACCAGGCCACTTTGACTTTTCCACTTCGAATTATGCAACCCATGGAGTAGCTCACACATCCTAATTTCATGTGCCCAGTATGCCACCAAAGAATGAGATACCCTGGATAAGTATACATTTTTTAAACTGCACAAAATACGAATTTTTGAAATGGGTAACATAACATTGACCTTCAATGTTTTGTTATCCATAATCCTCCTGCAATCTGAGGAAATGTCACTGTATGTAGTAAAAGTCACTTGTTTTTCACAATATTTGGACCTGTGAATCTGAAAGCTTTAGCTCCACTGTTAAAAGGACAGTAGTTCTGAATTGGTCCGAGTAGTCCGAGTTGAAAAATACCAGGTATGTGCACCTTTATATAGCTTTTAGGCACTTTCATGCCCTAGACTGACACCAGATATATGTTGGCCATGCTCCAGATGGTCAAGAAGTGGTTGTAATTTGAAGAGCCTGTCAAATTGAGGGTGGCCCCTCAGGGAGCCTTAGAATTGTCATTGTAATCTAGAAACTTTAAGATTGGGGGAAAATTGGGGCAGCATGAATTGGGTTGGTGACCAAAATAAATCAATTTTAGGTTTATCCCCTAGTCCCATAAGAAGCGATAAGCCCCATAACTTTTTCATTTTGAAAACATTAGTGGGGACCCACTTGCTTACCCCATGTGGCCCCAGGTTGTTCCCATGCTATGCCAGATATTGTTGGGCATACATATTGGTTTGGGTTACCAAATATTCAAAAATGTCTACAGTGATGAACAACTGAAAAAAGTGAATTGGGGTAAACCCAGGGGTATTTGAGTCTGGATGAGGTTAGGGGGGATCCAGTGGTAGAATGGCTTAAATCTACCACCCTTCGGTCCAGGCCCACCTACTGTACTGGGTTCAGGCAGGGGCTCAGGCTCAGTTTCCATAGGCTCCTCTTCCTGATCACTGCTGATCTTCTCACTGGAGGGAGTGACACTGTCATATTCACTGTCAGAGTCATGTGTCACAAAATCAGAGCCAGACTTGATTAGGAGGTTAGCAACAGCATCTGCACTGAACTGCCTTCTTGACATTTTATCCCCAAAATAACCTCCACTGCCCAGGACAAATACAATTACAAACACAAAAATGCAATACTAAAATCAGATCCTATTCAATTACAACATGTGTTGTGAGGGGAGAGGAGATAATTCAATAAAAAAAAACACAAATACATTTTAAAGCCAAGTCATGTAAAAAAATCAGAATTGTGAATTGCAATATAAAATATATTTTATATAATATAAAGTTTTTTTAAATGGCGCAGAAGAAAAATAAAATCAAACAAATAATTGCAAATTGTTTATGTGAACAGAAACGAAAATCTACACACAGATTGTTTTAAATTAATTCTGGATGTATTACAGCACTAGGCAGCGTTAGCATTCAAGAAGGCTCTAAATTAAATATTTTATCTGTGTAACATAATGAAATTGAAACCATCGACCCATATTATCTGTAAGAACTTCTCAATGAGCGACCTGAGTGAAATAACGACAGTCCAGCATTTTGTTTTTTCATAAAAACATTGCACTGAGCAAGCGCTTTTAAGGACGCTCCCGATACATCCAATAGCAGTCAGGGCATTTTTCTGTGTATATTTTGAGCTATTTTTGAGTTTTATGCAGATACCCCCACCAAAAAAATTGGAGGCATTCACTTTTTATATACTGTATGACATGATTGTTTTCAGTTACTTTCCAAAATTGCGTTTTTTTCTGTCACAATATGTCTAGTAACTCGACAGTACTTGCACACTTGTATCTTCTTTCCTTTGCTGTCTTCACAACGAAATCCTCATGGTCACGGGCACATTTTTCTGGGGTTTTTCTGTATCTTGGCATTTGTTTACATTTGGCATGTACTGTAATATAGCTTTAAATCTCAAGAGCAAGAACAATCCTCCATTTCTAACTGTAATCTCATTTTAAATCTCACAAGCATGTTGGAATTTGCTGTCACTTAGCGGTTCGGACGGTTTTAAAGTATTCAGAACGAATCAATGTTAGATACCAGTCAGGAAGGAGGGGCATTGACTAACTGCACTGGGAAATCAGAAGCCCTAAATGTAATGTATATCATTCATGTTACCTATATTAAAGGCCAATGGTTAGTGGCTTAATAGCACGTAACAAACAAAACCCTTGATTTCAATGCTGTCTCTTCCAGTTGTGCTATGTTTACAAATTGCAATGAGTTTCAGCTTTAGGAAAACATAATCCCCTAAGAATTTAACAAGAGGTTAAAATGTGTTGTGAAACTTTCTCTCTGCAGCTGTTCTGAAATTTCTTGTTGCCTTTCCAACCTCGAGATTAAATAATTGCTTGTCGTATTGTAGTAAGCCCTGAATGGCATGCTTACCACACCTTGAGGAAATGGGGCTAGACCTTTGGCGCCTCTAGTGGGTGGCAATGTATCCCACCACTTTCCATCTGCCACTGGTACTGACTGAAAGCGATTTGAACTCAGTTTGTGGTTGGCAGAACTCGATCTTGCTAAGGAAGTGAAGAGGCAGTTTTAAATCTCACACTGCAAAAAAAAAAAAAATATTGAGAGCTGTGAATATTGATTCTGTTTGGGAAATATTGAAAGTTGGTGAATTTATTTATAAATAGCACTTATACAGAAATGTGATACTGTGACACGCTGAATGGTGTGGTGCAGTAGAAAGTGAATGTCCAGACTGAATTCTCCCAATAACAAAAAGGTTTTAATAATTAACAAACAAAAAGATCATAAAATAAACTCTCTTCTAATCTGATAAAGCTCTGACATGTTCCAACCGCCCTGAATAATGATCTAAATGGCATGACAAATCCTGTCAGTCTCATATCTCTCTTACAGCTCGGTATGATGAACCATATTAGTGGTAATTAGACTGTATCACTTGAGGATAACTACAGCATGTCTACAAACTTGTAGACAGTTTCTCAGTAACTTATGTTTTCAAGAACGAAACAATGAAACACATCATCTTCACCATATCAATAATAATTGTCAGGGGTTCAGCACCTGGGTTCCTTAATTTAATATCCATGGTTTAGAAATATGATTTGAATACTAGTTTCATTTCAGTTATTTATATTTGATGCATACATTTTTTGTATAATTAATCTTTGTGCATAATACAGTATAATAACTGACTTTTTCTCCACAGTAGTGTAGTGTAAGATATCCCCTATTTGAGATTTTTCAGTTTGTAATTTTGTAATAATTTGTGGTGTGGCAGGATAGTGTCAGGGCCAAGAACTATTTTTTTTCTTTTTTCTTGCTTGCAAATATGGTAGCCCAGATGATTCATAAAGATATTTGCAATGATTGAAGGCATTTTATGTCAAATTTAACCCTGTCGAGTCTCCCCTCACCTCCTTTTTTTTGTTCTAATACAGATACTATTGAAGGAGAAATGTTTTTAATGGGAAATTGATTAAATGGGAACAAGTTACAGAATCTTGTTTTAAAAAAAATACAAAATATGATGAATGACTGATTTAAAGGAAATGTTTTAAGCATTTTTTTGACAATACATTTTTTGACAATAAATTCCCTTATAAAACTAACTAAAAACCTTAATTATTTATTTATTTATTATTTTAATATATTTAATATTTAAACCTATTATTATTATTTTTATTGTAGCCATGGTGATTTTTGACTTTGTTGTCTTCATGATTAGGGTAAACAAAGTATTCTTTTTAATAAAATAATACCAGTGGTCTAAATAGATACTAGATATCTGCATTCTCTTCAATGAACTAGAGAAGCTCTCAATCTGTGTTCTCAATTGCCATATCAAATGAATACATTCATGCGTTATATAGATACATTTATGAATACATGATATCTTTATTTTGTTATAACATTCGTGGTGAAATAAGGTCTGCTCTGTACAAATCAGCAGCTGGGCATGTCTGATAGCCACAGGAAGCATCTTGCTAATCATTCACAAAGGCAGTACTCTATTTGAATCTGTGAGCAAACACAGTAGGAGATGGCGTTACTGCCAGGGTACCCAATCCTCTGTGCATTTACATTTGTATGTCTTATTCTCTCTATTAAATAGCTGTTATGAACCTGCCTTCAAATACAGTTTCAAAGTCTTTAATAATTCAATTCAGAGCATTCCTATTACATGGAAAGTGGGGTTTTAATAGGCTGGAGAAATCATTTCAGCATTGCCTTTTAGTGCCTTCCATAATTGGCTAGAGGATACTCAAGGCTGGAGGAAATCAACTAACAATACGCCCCTTCCAAAAGATCAGGGATTTAAATGAAGCTTCAACAGGCAACTTAAATCAAGCTGGATTAGACTGTTGCGTGGGTTTGCTAAATAAAACTGAACACTGTTGTTGGTTATTGGTCACCTAGTTATTGAATATCTCTTGTATAAAGGGATGGGAGAAAGTGGATTTCACACATTTTAAAGCTTTCAATATATACTTAATACATGTGTTTAGGAAATCCTTACTTAAAATGCAGGGCTATTCATTATTCAGTACGTATCTCAATATTTTTAAAAAGACTTGTCATAGGAAATGTGTATTTGTGTTTTTAGCTTGTAGCTGTGGTTGTTAAGATTATTGGATTTAACATCCAAACATTTTTATTAAAGATTTTATCTTTCTTGTTTCTTGGCACTCAGCCTTGCCTTCAGGGCACTTGGTGCTCCCTTGAATTTAAAATGACATCAGCCAGCGCTGAGGGAGGGGCAGGGAGCCAGTCCGACTGAGGTGATGCGAGTGCATCCAGGAGGAGATAGCAGACAGACAGGTAGAGATACGGGAGGGATGGTGGAGTCAGAGGTGGGGAGGAAAGGAAAATCTGAGCATCATCAGCATAGGAATGGTATGAGAAACCGTAGGATGTTTATTTTTTATCTCCTGTCAATCAAATGTTTTCAGGTGTATTTCAAGATCCCAGCCTGAAACTTTGCATAGCTTTACAATCACGTAACTGGTGGAGACCCAGGCTTCTCCAGTCATTGCTGCACAGTGGAGTCATTAGCAATTGCTGAATAAAACGTTTGGATTCATTTTTAGTCTGATGTTAAATGAAAGACTTCTGAGTAGTAAGGATGGTGATCAAAGCACAGGACATATCACAGTAGTGATGTCTTTGTGCGGATCTGATGAACCAACATTAAAGCCATGAACATTACCCAAGAAGTGGTAGCTGTGAGTAAATGAATCACTGCTGCTACTGGCTGTCTGTACAGACTGCTCCCCTCAGGATTATGAAAGCCACCACTCTCATGCGACTCCAAGTTAAAAACTGTGCAGTTCTGCCTTAACAGAAACACATGAAAATGGATAAGAATTGTATTTCAGGGAGGCTAACCAGATAAATAACTACATGAAAATTGATAATTGTATTTCAGGGAGGTTAACCAGATAAATAACCACATGGAAATTGATAATTGTATTTCAGGGAGGTTAACCAGATAAATAACCACATGAAAATGGATAAGAATTGCATTTCAGGGAGGCTAACCAGATAAATAACCACATGGAAATTGATAATTGCATTTCAGGGAGGCTAACTAGATAAATAACCACATGAAAATTGAACCGAGTTTTGTGAGCATGTCATCATTTTGCTGTTTCTATTATCGCAGGGTAACATACCTTGCTTCTTGAATTATTAAACATGCTTTATTATAAAATGCACTCTGTTAAATTATGAATATATTTGCACGTTATTGTGAAGAAAAATCTGAGCCGTATTCTTGTGAAATGTATCCAAACATTATTTATTTACAGAGAGAAATGTTCTGCTTTAGGGGCTTTCCAAAATAAAGAAACAACACTGTTACAATCAGCAGAGAAAGAAAAGTGGGGAAAACTGCCAGACCAAGCCTACGCTAACAGTTCAGTGCCCAAGCTTATGCAATATCTGAACTCTCTTTCTGAGTCTGCCTGCAAAAAGTGTAGTGCATTAGTGGTTTTGACTTCTAATATTACTTAACCCATTGTTCCACTACCTTTGAACCCGGTCCTCAAGAGGAGTTAAAGGCTTTCCCACTGCATTATCCCACTATGCCACCAAGCTTCCTCTACAATCATGATCTGAAATGTCTTGGTAATATCTGGCTTATGTTACTAAGCAACCATGGAGCTCATACAGCACAAGTAAAATGGCAAATTGTAGTCGACTCAAAATCAATCAGTTTTACTTTCTAGTTACCTTTTATAATTGATAAATGTGTAATGATTGCAGCAATTGTGGTTAGTTTTTATTGCAGTCAGGCAGTCGTTTTTATTATATTTTTTATAACCTGTTGTCAATTATTTTATTTTTTTACTATGACTTCAAAAGCTGCTTTTGAGTTCTAGTTGCCTGTCAGAGCTTCATGTAATGTAGGCTACATCACAAAGCATATGTCTTATTCGTAAGCAGCAGCGCCAGCTAATGCACACCAGTGTGTTACCAGATCACTAGATGGCAGTGGCTCTTATCTCAAGAAAGAAACTTTGGCTGATCTAGCCTATGCCAAGTATATACTGTATCTATGGGAAGCAACTAGAACTGAAGAAAAGCTTCTGAACTCAGATCAAAGCACATATATTTCAAACAATATCTGAGTAACTCTAATAGATCCAAAAGCTAAGGCAGTAACGTGAGATTTGAGGCTACTTGTAGTACTCTTTAAGATCACAGATGCATGATTTTGCTTTGGAATTTAAAGCACACCAGGGGAAGCAGCTTGCTTCAGCTTGCTCGACTTTCACAGGTGTTTCATTGTGCAAAGTGAATGCAGATCAATAAATCCCCAGAGAAGTTGATTTACGAAATAGGGCAAATTAACAGATCACATCCAAACACCTGCAGAACTGGACTTATTTTGGAACAGAAACATTTTCATTCCTCAAATTTGCAGGTGTGCAGTTTCCACTGCAAATTGCCCTGTGGAATCCAGAATGTATACATACCCTGCCAGTTTGGGTTCAGTAGTCCTAGTTTGTGTCTCCATTTACAGTGCCATCCACACCTGCCAAATAGAGACATGGATAATGAGGTGCACAGTGTTCTCAATGTAACATCTCTTCTCTATTTATTCTCCAGTGAAAGAGTAAGAAGACTCATTCATGAGGGTTAAGAGTGAGCTGCTGTCACCCCTTGAAGGTTGAAGCAGGACAAGAATCAGAACAACAATCTGAACGATCCTGAAAGTCCCATGAGGAGAATGGGCTCTTCCACAGTAAAGGGGACAGGTGTTCATTGGGGGAGTTCGAGACAAAAAAACCTGAACTGTCCCAGGCTGTCCCGGTGAACCTAAAGCTATATGGTCTCTTACCCAGTTGTGACTGAAATATTGACCTAAAGTCGCCAAAACGGATTCACGAAAGGGTAGTTTCCTAAATCAATATTAGCTTTGTTTAAAAATCCAGCAGGAATGGTTGGAAGCCATGAGTTTGAAATCACTGAATCAGAAGTTCACAAATCATGTTTAACTGAGCTTGGGTAAAAGGTTTTTATTAGACATGGCCATTTATTCAGGGTAATTAACTCTTAATTATATATTGATGGCTCTTGAACACAGTCCTTCATGAGGTAATTAGCCAGTTTATTTTGGGGATTTCAGTTGTACTGTACTTATGATTGAAAAGGACTGCATGCATTTCCTTTAAAAGCTCTTAATGCTGGATAGGTAGAGCAATCTCTGAAATGTACAGAAAGACAGGCAGCACCATCTATTGATCATACTCTCAGTCGTGTGTGTGCAATGTTAAAGGCAATCAAGGGTTTGCAATCCATGTTCTTAATTTAGCACCAGCAATATTATCACTGATCCCCTTTTCATCTGTTAACATCATTGTGTTTTATAATTCAATTTAGAATATGCAGATATTTCACAACACTGTAGATGAAAAGTTGCCACTGCTTCCTGGTACCTAATCAATTCATGTGTTGTAATACCAACTCACTCCAATTGTCATGCAGCAAAGATACCATTAATACATGCCTTGAATTAATGCAAAAAATACGAGTGAATAACCAAATAACCAAGTAATAATGTTAATGAAGATAAGGGTTATGGTTAGCTCTCCTTTAAGAGATCCTACTGCAGATAATTTCTCGACTAATATCCTCTCTCTGCACCTGTGTTGTCTGAAGTGCAAGATGGAAACCATTTCAAGCTACTTAGCCTGTAAAGCAAAAGCAAAGTCACAGATGCTTATCCGCTTTTAGGAAGGGCATATGATCCTAACTTTGGCACAAGACACCACAGTTCTTTTAAATGCCAAAGTCTGTCAACTGTTGCCATCGTCCATCTGCCTCTGAGAGGGACCAGACCAGACCATCTGTGAATGTATTGTAAGCGCTAACACAGACACATGCAGCAGGTGAGACAAGCCTGTGGCAAGGCCGTGGCAGACTTCAGGAATGAATGTTCATCTGTGCATACAAACCGTAGTGCTGTATCCTGACATGCTCGCCTCGCATTGTAAACAGGCTTGCTTACTGCCAGCCTGTTTGTTTTAAGCTCCTGTGAGGTGCCTCTCCCACTGCACACTGGTATTGGCTTCTGCTCCCCTTCTATTTAAATGACGGTATGAGCCGTCACTGGCTTGGCTTCATGGAGCTAAGGCTCTGCAAAGGGCTGCTGGAGCATCTGCTCGGCTGAAAAGAGGAACAGGTTGCAACACCAGAGGCTTTCCAATGACGAGTGTAATGCTTCATGTCCACATTAAGCCATTACTGTAATAATGACTGTGGTTATCTCAGAAGACCAGGGAATTGAGAGGTATCATTTTTATGCATTGATGAGAAAGACACATTATCTCCCTGGCTGAGAATACAATTGGCATCAATGCGGTTCCAGTATGGGGCACACAGATAGTAATCTAAGCACCACCTGAGAAAGGGATTAGAGCATATGCGCTTTAATGAATTACTGTAATGAGCTTTTCAAACTGTGCTTGTGTTACCAATTTCTTAGACTTTTGTATCTCTTAATGGGATATTTAAATGCCGGGTGTTTCAGGATATTGGCCGTTTTTTGCTTTTTAGATTTTCTGATAGCTAATCCAAATGGATAAATAATAGAGCCTTCCCACCTATAACCAAGTCTGTCATTCTGTTCTGAAAAGAAGGCTTATACAGGCAGCCAGTACAGTCTTTTATAAGCTTAGCATACATCATCTGCTTGATGATTTTGTAATTATTTCCTTAGCAGAGTATTCCCAAACCATGTCCCATTCATGAGAGGAGGTATGATCTGTTTGCTTAATGCTAGAGCCATGTATTGATGTGCTCTCTATGAGTGAAATACTTTATTACTGTAAGTATGCAACAATAGCCTTTTAAGTCCCTAAAATGTATTATAAAGTAGACCTATTCAGAAAGCACTAGAACCCCGGAGCTAACTTAAGTTGAATTAATGGTGAATTTATGACAGACACTTTATATAAACTGACAACAACTCTGAAATAAGTTAGTTAACAAACATAAAACAGAGACACTTTAAAGTTGCATTCATAGCAATCTAATTGCACATTGCATACTAAATTGTTTATTTCAAATTGAATTCATATTTCATTCATGATACACTTTAAACATGTATTCATTGGAAAATAATCTAAAATCGATTATCTAAAAATAATTCTCCCCTGCATAAAGTCCAATACAATAATGTTTCATGTAAAAGTATTTTCAATTGAAATGATAAACTTTGTAATCGGAATCTGGCTTCTGCTGTGTTCTCACTCTTCTATATCCCTCCTGTGGAGCAGAATAGAGTCCTACACGAGATGTTATGAAGGAGGTGTACATTTATCTAGACCGAGGCTCTGGATGACAAGTGATTGCCAGGATACAGCCTAGTACAGAATCGATTTATCTTCTCAAACGGGAAGTTCTGCCTCCAGTTAGCTATCCAATCATGTTAATCTTATGTCACTAATAACTACTTATGATAACAACACTAGAACAGTGAACTCTAGTGGAGAAAAATGATAAGTGCTATTTACTCACCAAAATGCAAATGAATGTTACATTTATTACTTAGCTAAAAACATATTGAATTAAGCATCTTATTACACAGTAAACAAAGGGGAGACTGTAAATGTGGACGTTTCTGTCATTAGACAGTCTGTTAGAGTGGTGTTAGAACATGATATTTAACTTGTGTGTGCGTTTTTCTTTTTAAGGATAGGGTTAATAAAAGAGTTTTCTATGACCTTAAACAATACAAAGACAGGTCTGTAAAAGATACTGTGAAGTAGATATACTCTTATTATCAAAGTGTGTGTTGGCAGTGTTAGCCAGCAGTTGCAGGCACAGAAATGTGTAGCCATTTGTTTTTATAATGTTAGGACCTCAACCCAAAATACGCCCCATCTAGATTGGTTTGGGGTTCACTTACATTTTGTAAGAAAATTCACTTAACCCGAACCCAATCTGAAGATCATCCGAAAATACAACCTTACTGAAGCAGCAATGTCACAGTGTGCATCGGTCTTCCAGTTAGAGACATGTATCACATTAGCTGCACAGTACACAACACAGTACCATCATTTTTGCTGTATTCAGAATAAAATAACACATCAAATAGCAACCTAAATATTCTACATTTGTTTAATTCTAACTTAATAAAATGATCTGAATAGTGCAACAATTCTACATTGTTGGAATGTATTTTCTATTGTTTTGGCCAGGTTACAATATTTCAATCAATCAATCAATCAATGTAATTTCATATAGTGCCTTTCATGGCAATGCCATCCCAAAGCGCTTTACAGGAAAAAAAAAAAAAAAAAATACAAAGTACAATGTCATATGTGACAGGGCTGAAGCCATACGATAATGATAATGTAATAAACTGCTAATGCTTTTAAATAATCTGTAAACTTGTAATAAATAATGTGTGGCGATGCCTATAAATGGATTTTAAACTGAAGTGTGTTTTTTAAACATGTGATGATGTGTTGCATCAGGCTCAAGCACGTTAAGTAAAATACATTTCTCAGCAGTGTCTTAGGGGTGATTGGATAAACCACAGCTGCATTTTTATAGGGAATCTGGCTATCACAACAATTACCCATAGAAAAGTGCTTGATGCAATCCAGGTGGATTCCCCAGTGCTGTAAAATGCCAATAACAAATCCAGCTGTAGTTTATCCCAGCAGGTTTAAGTTGATCAAATCATCTATGTGGATACAATATTAAAACAGGCATTGGAACACTATGACGAGCACAGTAAGGCATGAACATAAGATGCCTATCACATAGCAATTTCACCCAGTCCAGGTTTTAATATGAGCTTGATTAGCCACAGTGTGTGTGTAGCAAACTTGTATGTGTTGTGTAAAACCAAGAATGCTGTGTGAGCCTTACTCCCATCCCTGGGCAGCAGTCTGTATAGGGAATGCAAGCTGGGTGGAATATTCAGTAAGGGCTGCTGCCAGTCCTTTTTAAATATACCAGACATTAAAGGCAAAAACCCTGGAAAATAAATGAACGCACTTGTGCGCATGGTGCATAGACTATATGTGGCCTCAGATTTAATAATAGAGGACAGTGTCATTCATTCTCTCGGACTCTGTCAGTAATAATGATCCTCTGATGACATAGGACATGTGGATTTCTGATCCCTCTGAAACTGAAGCTGACATATGCTTAGAATAGAAAACAAGGTAACTCTGTTTCTGTTCCTCTGCTCCTCTTGAATGATACAGGTTATAAAAAGAGAGCGAGGAAATTATCCTGGAGTGAACTAGCTAAGACTATGGAACATTAGGGAGGCTCAATTTGTATACATAACGTAGGAAATTGATTAGATCACTAATTAAACTCAATTTAAATTTGATGTGTGTCAAGAGTGTCACACAGGTTGGTTGTCTGACTGTACCATAGTCTTCTTCATGTGTTTTAATATACAGCTGTGGCAAAGCAGTTAAGTGGGTACAGGTGCAGGAGTGATGCAGTATGTGATAAAGTAGACAAAGAGAGTTATAATCCAGTTGGAAAGGAATTTTATTGTATCCAGGTCTGGTGACCAAATAATAAGACCCTGGCAATACACAACAATGTGTGCTGCACGTTGTAAATAACAATGGGTTGCAGTCCCAAACAATAAACACAAATATCCGCCCCACAGTAATACTAACACGGTCATCAGTCCTGGGTGCATGCAGCAGTGCTCGTGGTGGGTGATACAGTTTTGTGTTGTGTTTAATGTACTGGACAGGTGCTCAATTGGGTGATCACAATTAGCTACATTGGATATTGCACAGCAGGATGAAACACTTTTTGAACCTGAAATCTCACTCATTCCCATCGTTATAATCAGGGACCATGAGCCTAATTCACAGTAGCGTGTGGGGCCCAGCTATTGGTTCAACAATGTCTAATCCTGCAAACCTTGTACTATTTCTTCATTAATTTTAAAATGGTATATTTTTAGGCAACATGTTTCAAATGTCTCAAACGTGATTTTAAAACATCCTCTCATTCGAAAAGACCTGATTTAAACACCTGCACAATTTGAAACATCTGCACTTCAAGTCCTCATCATGATATCTTGAATACATCATACTAAACATCATACACTGTCACCTCTGCCCATTCTACCCATCCAGATTATGCAGTATGTTGGCAGGGTCGATGGACTTTACTTAAAGATTTCTAGGCAGAAACTGCAGTGGACTGAAACAATTGTTGCAACTTGTTTTGTGAGCAGTCTCTCACTATAGGGGCAACTGGAATAAACATTCCTCAAGTTAATTCCTTGATAATCTTTCTTTGTTCATACTAGGGGTGTGCCGACTAACAAGTACAAACACATATTCATAATAAGTATGGCCATTCCGAGTACGTAATTGTGGCAAAGTGGTTAACAGTGTGCAGGTGCAGGAATGCTATGGTGATCAATAAACAGACAGGCAATGATAATCCAGGTGCATTGGTGGTTTATTTGTACAATCCAAAAGTCTGATGACAAACGGCAGTAAATGATAACAATGATGACAGGCAATACAGCGGCGTGTATTGCTCTGTTGTAATCCACGGGTTGGTCCCGAAATAATAACAGTCCCGATCCTTAACACCCACACGTAACACAAAACACAAACACAAGTCCTCAGTGAGTGATTTAGTGCTCGCTGTGCAAATACACTTTATCATAAACAATAGTGCAGTGTAGTCTGGATAAGTGCTGGCCCTTGGCAACAGCTCTGGATCGTGTTCAGCCATCTAATAATAACAAACAGTAATTTTAGACACGACAAAAACAAACAAAACACTCACAATAACAACACAGGTTTTCATTCTGGTTCAGCATGACCTTACAAAGGAACAGATCACTTCACTATGCCCCCTTTTATACCGTCAATCATGACCCCTTGGTTAACACTAGAAGGACCGGAGATATACTCATACCTAGAAGCCCCACAGCTGTCTTTCTGATGGAGTATTCAAAACACTGTAAATAGTATAACGAAAGGAGAAACAGTCGGATGTAATTAGTTTTTTTTATTTTTTTATTGAATACCTTACATAAACATCTGAACAACCGAAGCATATTACATACATATGAACATTTATTTTACAAATCAAAACAAGAAAATGTAAATAAACAGCTGAACAGACATCGGTTTACAACATACATATTTTTACAACTGAAACTTTAGAAGAAAACATTTTACAGCATACAGCACAAGAAGTTATAAAAAAGTCTAATTTCTTTTTCTTTTTTTCGACAAAATGGTATTCCTTTACCTTAAGTCTAAGGCTGTTCACAATACAGATAATACAGATAATGCGCTTCTCCACGCCGCCTTTCTGCATAGCTGTTCGAAGTTTTATTTTTATTGCACTTGCCAACCTGGCATTGGCGTCTCTTGCGGCTCTCAGCGGGGTTGCCAGCTTCAGCTGTGGGTACACGCATGACAGTCTCCCTCTGTTCCAAATGCTTCTTGCGAAATTCCTGTGCTAACTGTAAAATAAATTCTCTCCTTGGTAAATTCTTCTCCGTGCATTCTTTGTAAAGTACCCAGGAGCTGATGGCTGCTAGGTCCAATACATTGTAAAACACCTGAACAGACCACCGTCGAGATCCAGCTTTCACGGAATACTTTCATGCCATCTCATCCAAAACATCAACTCCATATTTTGTTGTGTTGTAAAACTCCAAGGTCTCTGATATGTATTTTCACTAGTCCCGATACTAATTGACTGACCAAAACAGTACAGCTGGCAAGCAGGCGCCAGCCTTTGAAAAGGCTGATTGAAAAACAATAGACTGCCTGTCATTCACTCAGGAAGAGAGTAGGGACTAATCTAATTACAGCTAAACACATTGTGGACTGGTAAATAAAAATAATAAAGTAGAGTACTGTTCTGTATAATCACAATACAATTGTTTTCTGTGTGGCCGTCAATGTGACTGCTCCCGGGGCTTTTAGGTATAATGTAATATATCTCCTTTATTTCTGCACTCCCGTGTTTCATGCTTTCTGAGAATATTTAATACATACGGACAGAAAGGTACGTGAACGCACAGCCCTATATGTGTTATACGACTGGAGAAAATTACATTTTAAAACCAAAAACAGCCGAAATGACTGCCGTGGGGCTTCTAGTGTTAACTAGTGCAACCGCTCCTCCAATCCGCAGCTGCCGCGTCGCTTACCTTCCAGGTCAATAATTTAGTGTATCGTAGCTCCGCCCCCTTTCTAGATGACCGACTTCTGCCTAACCCTGGGAATTAATTGTTTGGCCATCCAGTCCAGGGCACTCTGTTCCCTTTACACAGCGCCCTCACAGGTCGGGAGGGAGATTTTTCACCAAGAATCATTCTGTCTCTGTCACAGTAATGCACTGAATCAGCTCCTGGCTCCAACAGAGAGCTATTCCAGGGGGAAGGAGAAGGGACCACAGTGACACAGTCTCTGACACAGTGGAACTACGCGGCATTCTTGCTACATGGGTGAGGAGGTCAGACAGTCGGAATGGTCGGCTCAGAATCAAACTCTTTTCAGAGAGATATTAATTTTTCTTTGAAAAGGAGCTATCCTAAAAGCTTTTCTAATATAATATAATATATTAAAATATACTTTTGTTGTTATTGATAGTGTGTAAGGTTATTTTTCAAGCCTGGTCCTTCAGTTTGTATGTGTGTATTTTCAAAGAAAGAAACAGCATTTGTGTTATATTTCATCATTTGTTTTGTGTGTGTGTGTGCGTTGTGGCAGGGCCACAAATCTATCCCTGTGACCAATCACAGGTGTGTCCATTCCCTAATTGGGTAATTGAGTGCTAATTGAGGAATGTCCACCTGTATATAAAGAGAGAGACCATCTCTTTGTTTGGAGGAGTTAAGGGTGAGTTTATGTAAACTGTGAGGTTCAGTGAAAGCGGATGCCCAGCCTGACAGTAGTATTAGTATTTTGATTTTGTTTGTGAAAGTCTTTTGGCCCTGTGCCTTGTTTCTTTGTGTTGTTTTTCTGTGTTTAATAAAAGTGTGTTTGTGCTTTAAACTGCAGCCTTCCTGTTTCAGAGTCTCCTTTCTGCCTTGGCCACCACGCTACCCTTCACAGTGTCTAAAAGCATTCGTATATAACCTTGAAGAAGACAAGGTTTTTCTATATCTTAACAAACTGAGATTTCTTGTGATGTTAAAAAAAGATTTTTGTTGTCCTGTTTTTAACCTTATTTCCTTCTTTTAGTTAAACTAAAATACTATAGTTGCATTAGAGAGAATTGTTATCGTTTTCTGTATTACATTTTTATTTGAGATCAGGTGTCTAATTTAATGGTACTGTTCTTGTAGTTCTGTGTTACACACAGATGCCACTTTCGAAGTTAAGTGCGTTTAAAAACTAATTTAGCTCTTTTTTGCACACACAAGCTTTTCTGTTTTTGTGGAAAAGCTGTAGTATTTTAGGAGGCTTTGTTTTTTTCCACAAGTTGTGTGCACTGCTTAAAGGGAAACACATTTCATTTTACCAAGCACTGTTTTGCATCAGACATATGTCTTAACAAAGGTAAGATATTTTCTTGCTTTTAAATAAAGGGTATTGTTTTCTTGTGGTGTCTTGTGTTTAATTGTTAGCTGTTTTGGTTGTGAGATGTTATGTCTCTGATACTATTTTCTGTGTCTTGTAAACACTTCAGCCTACTGTTTTCTACATTCTGTTGGAAAGAAAAGCAATACTATATCACGTTTTATTACAACAAAGGTAAGATGTATTGAGGGTTGCTGTGCTGTTTTTTATGTTGCAGTGTTTTTAAATTCCATCTTCATTTCCATGTTTTAGTTGAACTAAAGTAATGTAATCCTTTTCAACTAAGACTTTTACTTGGGGGTGTTTTTGTTTTTCATTTTCCTTGTTATTTTATTTGAGATCAGGTGCAGTGTGTATGCCTTAATAGTAATGGTACAGGTATACACACAGACAACACTTAATAAGCTATATATACGTTTCTGGTAAAGATGTGCTCCACTGCATTTATGCATTGTGTTTTTCCCCACAAGTTGTTCCTCGGAGATACATTGAATATCACTTTCCAAAGTTTTTAGAAAACATGGGCGTTTGTGCATTTTTGAGGTTGGCGTTTCATACCTATCTTTTCTTGAGGATGGTTATGTCTGCTGGATTATTTTTTACAGTCTAACAAGTCTCCAATCTTGCATGATGACTTCTAATAAAATGAACTCAATTAAGACTTGAACATGTGGCAGATGTTTCCAAGATAAAGGATGCAACGTTGGGACCTAAAGTAACCACCTGTCTCTTTAAATAGAAAAATATGCCAATCCCTCTAAAGAAAAAGAAAAATTAAAACAAAAGCAGATGGCGTATGTTTCAGAAAGTTGTTCAGTACTGATTGTGGATTACTAATTGGATTTTTTTTTTAATAAAAGTCTCACATTCCCTATTCATCAGAATGAAATATGTGATTATAAGGGCATGTCTCACCTTTCCTGGCAATAATTTAATTCATTCAAAGTTAAGTAATATACATGGAATCAGAAAAATACAAATTGGAATGGAGTCTAGACTGAAGTAAGATGTATACAAGGGTTTTCTGAAAGAATAGTGTGGAGGTCACTTGGTAAAACTATATTGTTTTTGTCACAGGTTCTTTCATGTGTTGCTTCCAGACCACGTTCCACAAGCTGCAATGATCGTTGCTTTGGCAGGTGCAAAGTTACACTTACCTTAGCATTGTGGCAGCCTGCGTGTATGCTTTTACAATGTTACTACATAACCAGCTAGCATGAGTAAGACATGACAGGAACTGCAAGGTTTTGTACACAAATCGTCACAAAGGCATGACGTAGTTATGTTTGCAGATCACATGAGTACGGAACTCAACAGGACACAGGCCACAGGTCACTGCCCTATGATCTCCACATCCATGTACTGTACAAGGAGGTGGCTGGCTTCAGAAGCTGATTTTTAAATGACCTTATGCATTTAGAAATTGCAAGCAATAGTTGAAATTATCACGTTAAGGGTTAACAGCTACAGTTTACCATGAAGATATTCCAAGAAGATGCAGCGATTTGCAAAACTGTAACATAACCATGTGGTACTGAGAAATGTGTGAAGGCAATCTGGACAGTAAACACTATCTGAATGGCAATCTGTTTGCAGGATGTTATGGGTTTTGGTCTAGGGGACACTGAAACACAAGAAACATTCTTTTCTGAAAGCTTTTCAAACTCTTCTTTGCAGATGATAGTTTCACATTTCACAGATCCCCCACCATCCCAGGTTCAAAGTTCATGCAAACAACCTAACTTGAATACATGCGGTCCTCCCAGGAGAGACACCTTCCTTAGCCGCGGATGCACTGACAGACTCGCCTTCACCACCTTCGTGGTTCATTTCTGAAATGGATAAAGGCATCTCCAAGATACCATCGACACCTGTCTTCATGAAATTGATAGCTCAATTGAAAGGGTAATTCATGAACTACAATCTATGAATAAGAGGGTATCAGAGCTGGAGTCAAGACATGGGGACCACGAGGCGGCAATACTGGACCCACGCCAGGAAATAGCTGAAGAATGAAGCTGAATGTAAGAAGAGCAGGGACGTAGCGATAGAGCCGCACCAACGGGCTCTATCGCTAAATATTCTATCTTACCATGGCAACAGACCCCTAAACTGGAAAAAAATCCTGATATTAGTTACGTTAATGTGTTTAAGTTTGGATTGATCCTGCTATCATACTAGTGGAGATGAATGAAACTGTTCAATCATGCACACAATGGCTACATTTAAAAAGAGTTTTGACACCCAGAATGCAACATTCCTTTTCTAGATTTGTGATGTTATCATACTGTCATCGTACTATGCTTTTCTAGATTTTGGAAATGCACGTTCCAAGCGTGGAACACCTGGAGGGGTAGGCCAGTGGCACTTTGGTTTGAATAACATTCCATGTGTCAAAATGCATCAAATTCAATGGACAAATTGCAAGATAGTCATCTTACTGAGACAGAAATGCACTTTCTTATCTCTTGTAATCCCATTGCAAATCTTGTGTTAAGAAATGCATTTACAATCAACCCTCAACAATATGAATTTCAAGGGATTGGCGAAAAATGTGTTTTATCAGTAATTCTTATTATCAAGAGTCTAAGATAAATGCATACTGTCATTTTTTATTGAAGTCACAGTAACACTGAAAACAAATTTCATTTAAAGAACAATGAAAAGTAATATACATTTAAAAGTATTGTTCATTTTATTGACAATACAGTTGTAAGTGTACTTTTAAAAAGTGTACATTACAACATGAAATCTGCATGTCCCATTCAGATCATGGGCATTTTCTACAAAAAGCAACAGCATCAGGGTATTGAGCAAATCGGAAACGCTGACGACCTGCCCACGCAGCTCTGCAGTTCATAGGCCTGTGTTATTGTTTCCCAGTTTATAAGATTGGTTGAGAAAGTGTGTGTGGGAATACTGAAGTCTGCATTATCCAACGCTTTAAACAACGTCTCGTTTGTCTGCAAGGATAGGACACGTTATTGCGCTGGTCACTGCATGGGACTGGCGTTGAGGCAGGAGCACTGTGGCAACTCGAAATGCATCAGTCGTCCCTGGTGGGGCTCCACAATAATTAGCACAAACAGGAACTTTGTGTTAAGTGAATTCTTATTATAAGAAGTACTCTATAATAAGCGACTGTTAAATTTGGTCGGCTCCAAATCCGTAGTATCAGGAAATTTTAATCTGAGTTTGTCTTAATAGAATTGACTGCACATAGTTAAAGAAAATAATAATACACTTAATTTATTTAGTAGTCATGGTAGCATGATGGCACAACTTCAGCATAGCTCATTAAGGAATCTTTTTTGTGTCATGAGGGAATCTTAATAGAAACATTTAACAAATAATTGCATGTAACCATCCCTGAAGACATATTAAAAAAGAGATGACCAGTAGAACGCTCCAGTTACATCTGATGTGAACCTGCATGGCTATGATTAGGAAGTACAATCGGAATGTTTCTGTAATATCATTCTAAAATCTTACAAAGTCGCTGTAAACACCTTTTTTAATGCAATGCATGGTTAATTATTGGTACGTTCTTATGCTGCATACTGTATGAAATATCAGTATAGCCCCTCTTAATTACCATACAATGACACCCATTGGCGTGGTACTTACAAGCTTGTTGTAAACCCTTGTCAAAATAAAAATCAAGGGAATAATAGCTCAACAATCATAGCGTGCTATCTCTATGTTTGTTGTAAATGTAGCCAATGACAGAGTGCTTTATTTTTGTTGTTAGTAGTTTGTAGTTGCTTCAGCTGTCAAAGAAGTAGTCTTGCTTTTCATGGCCACAAAATGAATTCTTCAAGGTGCCATGTGTTACCTCATTCTATTGCTGCCGTAAGGAAGGTCTATGTGCAGTGACCCGTAACCTCATTGGACACTTGATAAACTGTTAATGGCTTTTAATACAGATAATGTCTAAGTGTAATTAAAAAATCAATTACATACAGCTGAGCAATGGAGAAGAGTGGTTTAGAATACTTCCATCCGTTGTGCAGCTGGCTATGTGAGCCTCAATGGGACTAGTATGGCATGTGGATTTCACTGTAAGTATTGATTCCTGGACTGTTGTTAGAGGAGGATTGGGGGTTACCAAACCCCACATTCTTGTGGTTTACTTAATTGTTCCCTTTGTTTCCTGTCCATTTTGTTTCATGTGCTCTATGGTGTTCTTTGTGCAGCTGCCTCACAAATGTTGGGTAGTGGGAGTTGGTGTTACACTGTTAAGTAGTTTAACTTCTTTATTTAAATTAAATGAGAAAAATACATAGCCCCTGCCCCCCTTTAATTATTAAGGATTAAAAGCTAGAGCTTCAGATTGTGTGTGTGTGTGTGCAAAAAGTACTAGTACCACACAACGCTAATTATTCATTAAAGATGTTACATCACAATTGGTTCCAGTTTAATTAAGAACATAAAAATATGTTTTGAGAAGGGTAATAATGTATTGTACACATCATATAGTACTGTAACTCTTGATTACAAAGATCGCCTTTCTTAGGGAGGTCAGTGCAGCCAGGCTGCTGAGGCTGAGCCACACAGGGGGACAGGAGCACTTAAAGAGAGAAAGAAATAAACAGCAAACAAGGGGTCTCCAGAGAGGGAAACTGGCACAGAAGAAAGCAAAGAGTTAGTAAAGAGTTCCGGGTTTCACCTTTCACGGAGAGCCGCCCTCACTGAGGTGAGACCGAACCAATCGGCCTCCAAGGCTGGAACCAAGGGGACCCTAGAGTGATAGAGAATGGGAGAATGAGAGTGTTAGGATAGCTTTGGCCTGAGGATCCCCTCTGTAACTCGGGAACCTTCCTTTCACAGGCTTGTGAAGTCCAGTGGTTAAAGAAAAAGGCTTGTAACCAGGAGGTCCCCGGTTCAAATCCCACCTCAGCCATTGACTCGTGTGACCCTGAGCAAGTCACTTAACCTCCTTGTGCTCCGTCTTTCGGGTGAGACGTAATTGTAAGTGACTCTGCAGCTGATGCATAGTTCACATTAATTAAATAATTTAGGAGTAGGAATAGTAGTAGGGGTATTGTCACCAATGTCTGCTCAGGGATCATCAATGGAAATGAGCCAATTGGCTAAATTGAAAATACAATGCATCTTGTGTTATGTAAATGACACTTTTTGTTATTATTGTATGTGTCCCTGACAAATAAATAAATACATATAAATAAATATAACTAAATAAACAGGGTGATTAATTGATCATTTTGGTGGGGGTGGAGCCCTAGCTCCTGCCCCCCAATCACACTTAATGTTACAATGCAATAAATGACCAATCCTCACCACAGAATTAAGTTAATAGATAACATAAAAATGATTAAAATCATGAATTACATTTTTAATTTGTTTAATTTACTTCAGTATAAAAGACAACACTGATGAGAAAAGTGCCTTCCAGCAGTGCTGAATCTAGATATTTCAGAAAACTAGGGCAAAATTAACACAACTATGTAGCACATATACACTTTCAGACAGCAGAAAATGAAAAGATAGGCAAGCTGCAAAAGTTAATATAACCATTTGTGTTGCTGTAATATGAAAACAATCTTTATAGTGGCTTTTTAATGTTTAATTTTTAATGTTAACGCAGTATAACAAAACATCGTTTCGCTTTGTTTTGTTATTGGCAAATATAAGGTAATCCGAGAGTAATTTGAAGAAGACAAACTTTTCAGCTAGTGGTTATGTGAGTGGATTTATGATTGAGCATTTTGAAGTTATGGATTTTCATAAAGTGGAATGCCTTGAATTAAATAGTATTTTTGGTATCCCTATGCATCCCACCCATATAAATCACTGTCAGGTTAGATAAATGACTCTGAATAAATGCAGTAAACACTAATGGCAGCATTCATCAAAAACTAGAGCTGTTCCATATTGAAGGGGTCACCTACTTGCTCTCAGCCATCTGGGCAGAGATGGCGCAGAGTTCCAAGTTATTAAAGAAGATAGTTTCCTCCACTTGTACCAAATAGGGGATACCATTTGAAATGGAAACCGATGACTTGAATTCAATTGGGTTGACAGATCATCATTGAACTATTAAGAATAAACCGGAATAAAATTTACTCACACACACTGTTAGAGATGTTGGATTTTACAAAGTCCCCTTCTCTAAATGAGTTCAATAATGGATGGCATTAGATCTGTCAGCGTAAAGATCAATTGAATAAACTGCACTCTCTTTTGTTTCTTTAAATTTAAACTTTTATAACTATTTTGGGTAACGTGTTACATCAAGTGTCTCTAATTACTGTGTATTTACATAGTAGTTACTTAGTAAATACATTTGTAATTACTCATAATTACAATGTTGTTATACATAGTTACAATGTACTTAATGTGTAAATATTTGGAACTGCATAATAACACTGTAATTATGTGTAAGTACACATGTATTTACTAAGTACACAGCAATTAGAGACACTGAATGTTAATTGTTACCCTCATTTGGTGTTTTTTATAAATGAAAAGCAAAGTTTAAACCTCAACTGTCATACATTACAGCATTACTTTACAGCATATAATAAAGGTCATTTGATATTTGATATTTTTACTTCAACCTGATATTCTGTCAACAGATATTGAAAACAAACTGGGGACCTCTGACACCACTTTGCCAATTACTGTTGGTGGAATGGCTTGAAACAGTCAATGTGCAGTCCAACATGACATTTGCAACATACAACTTTAGCCTTCTTGCTGCAATGAGCACACCTTCTCTGCGTCTGATTTGTTTTTGGGTAGTGATCTTGTTCATCCCGTCACACAGCTTTGGGCACTTTCTCCTTTCTTTGGCGTCCTGCAGTTAGTGGCCGACCAATGCCAGGAGCATTCCTCGCCTCAGCTGAAAACTTTAGCCTGTACACATTTACCACCTCTCTTCGAAAAGCCAGCAGGTCCAGGGATCTATTCTTGTACCCTGCAGAGTTCCTATACAGAAGCCATGCATTCTGTATGGCCACATCAGGCATGAACATAAAGAAGGGAACCCACCACTTCTTTGAGCGGATGGAAATTCTGTAGTAGCTAATGTTTTGGTCCATTCTATCAACTCCACCCATGTACTTGTTGTAGTATCGAATTACCTGTGGCTCATCAACTTCAATCACCTTCTTCTCAGCCCGAGAGTAGCGCTTTGCCTTTCCGATAGGCATTACTGGCTGACAATTAGATGCCATCGTGACCACGCTGTTATCATTCCATCGTGTTACTTTCACACGATTGGTCGAACTGTAGCGGTAGTCTGCACTTCCCCGAGGACTTTTAGACATTGACTTTGTATCTAAAACAGGACAATCCTGCACTCTGTTAGCTCTCAGTGTGCCAGTAGCTCCTATTCCTTTGTCACCCAAGTACTGCAGCAGTGGAAGTGATGTAAACAGATTGTCAAATGTTAGCTGGAATGTCACTTTCTTAGGTAATATTGAAATCAGTCCTGTCACCACAGAGCCACCCAAGCCAAGTTCAGGTAATGTAACACCTTTACCAGCATAAGGTTTGCACTGAATGAGATATCCAAGGTGAGTATTCAGACACCACAGCTTATAACCAAACTTGATTGGTTTGCTCTTCATGAACTGTTTAGCTGAGTGTTTCCCATAATAGGGAATCATGGCTTCATCTATACACAGATTTTGTTCAATCTGGAAGGCCTTGAGGAATCTCTCATTCATCATTTCATAGAATGGCCTTATCTTGCCAAGCTTGTCTCCAACAGGTAGTCTGCTGTTATCAGCAAGGTGCAAATATCTGAGGATCTCTTCGAATCTATCACGTTTCATCAATTGTGATACTGCAACATTACATACATCTTCACTCTGTTCCCACATCATACGTCTCCTTGGTACAACAGCATAGCCGCTTATAAGCAGCACTGCTAAAAAGGCCCTCATTTCATCTGGACTGACAGTGAAGTTCAGCTTACCTTTGAAAGATGCATAGAACTTGCTTTGGTCACACAGGTATTGAATCACTTCATCAAAAAATTGCTCAAACCAAAGGTGTGGTGCCCAGTCATTCTCAGTAATTTGCAGTGTAGTGCTGTTCCATTCAAATTTCTTCTGTTCTGTTGCTGGCAGATCCTTCTTGTACCACTTTTGTCGTGCTGATTTAGCCTGTTTTCGAAGTGAATAGCTTGAGGTGGTGACCATAGAAGGACTTGGCTGTACTTCCTCAGCATCAGTAGCTTCAGGTGGAGCATCATCACCTTCACTTCTGCTGTCAAAAACCTTTTGACCATGTCTGTACCCAGTGAAGTCTGCATCTGCTCGCAGCTGCTTTCCAGACAGGTTATTCACACTACCTCCAGAGTCCTCATCTCCACTGTCTTCTGCACTATCTGCACCATCATCATCAGGTGGAGTAATAAAAATTTCAGCCTCATCAAACTCTCCTGACTCTAGTATACTAACAACTTCATGAACACTGTACTTTTTCTTTGAATGTGCCATCTAAACTGTGAATAAAGTACTAAAGAAGGAAATGGGTATTACCTGTCAGACAAGCTGAATAAGATCACTGGTTTCATAGATTGTATTCCCTGGTACATGGGGAATCAACAATATAAGGGAACCAGACACAACAATTATGGCACCAGACAAAAAACAATAACATTATCAACTATATTACCATAGAAAAAAACCTGTCTGCATCTGTGCCTGGCGTCCCATATATGGGACGCTACAAAAACAATGCTCAGTTTAGACAATATGCACATTTTTTTTATAAAATGGTTATGTACAGCTACAGCACACCCTGACCAACATAAATTCATGAAAAAATAAGAATGAAAGATAATGGCTAAATAGATTTGCATCAATATCTCTAAGCTATCGCTGCTTTGCATTTTTTGCTCAATTTGAAAGATTGCATTTGATGCCGAGAGAAGAAAAAACCTGGCAGCCAAATAATAAAAGCAGGAATAATAGAACTATAAGAGGGGAATATTTTACAGGTTTCATTATTTCATTTCAGTGAACACACACCCGAGGAGATTTTCACCCCGTTCCATATATGGGACGCTAGGCATTAATGGGTTAACATGCACAGTAAATGCAACTATCGTGCACCATAAAGTTTAGCGCCCTTTCATAAGGCCCACAGTGTCTTATATTAGCTCTAATGGAAGTGCTGATAAACAGACCAAACTGTAGCATCCTCATCTTGTTAAACAGTTATGCGTGTGTGTGTAGTATCACACATACAGATTCTATAAATACCATCACCGCACTGCTTTCCTATATCTGCCCTGCTCCCTCTTGGAATTTCAGATAAAAAAGCAGCCATCGTGTAATGCATCAGTAACTTACAGTCTCCATTGGACTTCATTGTGTTTTAACCAACACGAATAGAGTAGGATAAGCATTTAAACACATCTACTTTAGTGGAGACAAAGTTGCAATCATCTTCAAATATGTGTGTAAGAGAAGTGCTGTCTTCCTCTTCCTGAAATCTGTGACAGAAGTCACCCTCATTCTCAGACTATAAATGCACTCTTTATGAGAGTTAGAGTTTATGCATTCTGTATAAAGAGGTGATTTCTAAAACCAAACATCTCCCAAAACAGTTCAAATATTCTCAAAAGATAAGTTTGCATAATGTCTATATGTTTGACCAAGGCTTTGTTTTGGTGTGCCTGCACCTACACCAACATGAAGCACAGTTTGTGTAGAGTAGGTATCAACCTGACTTGCATGAAGCACTTGTTTTTATCCTGGGATAAACATGGATAGGTGGTTGATGCAATCCAGATGGATTCCCATCTGAGGCTTATCCCAGCAGGGGATAGAAGGATCAAATCAACCCGAGAGTCAAACATACGGCCGTTAACGAACAGTATGCTGAAGTTTAATAAAGCTGTTTCATTTAAAAGGAACGGAAATACATTGTTTGATTTAATGAAATGCATTTGTCATGGAGATGGATGGTTTTGGAAAGTGAGAAAATGAGTTAGGAACAAAGATACCACTGCAAGCCTTCCCCTGCACTGACGTCTTTCTCAGAGGTAATCGCTATGTCTTAGATTACTTTACCTTTCATCATACCTTGCTTCTACATTTAATGCTGAAGTGATCAGGATGTTCTGCACAGATCAACTGTTGTAAAGAAGCAGAGCATTAATGAAATAGGCTTTAATCTTGTTACAGAGTCACTGGTAACTCAAGACTGGTAGAGATGCCTTTCAGGACAATTGAACTCTCTCTGTACCCAGGTGCTCAGGAATCAGTGCTATTCCGATCCACTTGCAGGTATAGTTAAGACTGCAGAGGGCAGAATGTGATTTTTATATTCAAATGAGGGGCATGTTCATCATTCAGTCCTAGGCCTCTGTGGTGGATGATTTCAATTGACAATGGCTGAACTGAAGAGCAGAAACTGCAGTTGAAGTTGAATACTATAAAGAGCTTGAAATGTCAGAGGTGTCACACATTAAACATGCCCTTCACTGGTGCACTTCAGAGTCGCCACCAGCATGCTTTAGTGCAATAAAAAAAGAAAACTTAGCAGGAAAAAGCAATGTTTCCCTAAAACAACAAAGAAAAAGCCCAACAAATCACCCAGTGGATGCCAGATTAACCCTTTCCTACCTAGTGTGGTTTACCCAAGAATGTTTCAGTTACAGACACACAAGATAAGTACCTTGACCCATTCTGGCCATCCTGTCATCTGAAGGTCAGTGTCTCCACTCCACACAATAAGAAATGGAAACTTCCTCCGGATTGTAAAGCAAATGTTAATAACGGACCAATGATGTTTCCAAATATAGAAAAAGTATTAAACATTGCATAGAGAATATGGTTAGCACACCAACCTCTTATGAATAATGTATTAAACCAATATGAAAAATGTCTAACTGCCTACTGTATATCAGATCTATACTCTCCGGAAAGCTGTAACACTTACAGTGTACTAGTTCACAATGGTCTGCTTTTAAACAGACAGGGCTCAGTTTGATCAAACAATACTTACATCTGACTGCTCACAATAATACATAGTTTAGTATTTTTAAGTATACTATTACTACCACAGGGTACTAACAGCAGACCCTGAACACGTCACAGTGCATCAGCTTTTACGAGGTCTTGAATCCCTTTCCAACAGCTGCAGCAGATAACACTTTATTTTGTTTACTTGGACACAATTCAAACCATGGTCTCCAGAGGTGCAAAGGACTGAAACTAATGTCCTCGCCATATGGTCCATGAAGCTCTGAAGCTACTATTAAATGTATTACTAGAGATTGATTCAGTGTCCAGTCTATATGGTAAACTATGGTTTAACTCTTTAAAATTACTGTCCCCAAAAGCAAAAATGCATTTGATGTTAAAAGGTCATACTGCTCAAAATTCCATTCATATATACAGTATATATTGAAAAAAAACTATGTTAATGCAGCAGTTAGGGTTGAACTCATCGCCACAAAAGCAAGGAAAAGTGGCGTTAGGGTTTTCAACCATAATTCGCCATTCCCTCCAACCCCACACAAGCAGCCATGGGAACCAGACAACACAAGCAACCACAGACTGCCATCATCAGGGAAGACATAGAACATGCAACTCTTTCCAGATGAAACAAGAGACATCCATCATCATGGTCCACTGGTGCTGTAGCCATGGATATACATGTACACTTCAACACACACACACCCACCTCAGGCTGCAGAACTGTATCAACTTTACTAAAATAGAACTATATTTGCATGCACGTTTGATCTCAAGTGATGCAAGTATGAAAGTAATTGACAGGTCTCAATGCACCATTACTGTTTTCTAGCATGTCAAAGTATTCAAATAACCATGCTATCATAATCCATACAAATATAAAAGCAGGGTTGGGGAGGAGGACAATCGTGCCTGCTTCTTTTCTTCTAGCTACCTTGTGGTGGAATCAGCTACTGCAGAACCACTCTCTCTCCTCCTCCTCAGCCAAGAACCTTGGAGTAACCCTGGACCCCTGCCTCTCCTACTCCCAGCACATCTCCACACTAGCCGCACCTGCCGTTTCTTCCTGAGCAACATACGAAGAATCCGACTCTTCCTCACCAACTACTCCATGCAACTCCTTGTCCAGGCCCTGGTGCTCTCCTGCCTAGACTACTGCAACTCCCTCCTGGCCAGCCTCCCTGCGCCTGCCACCCGTCTGCTCCAGCTCATCCAGAACTCCACTGCTTGCCTGGTGTTCTCTCTGCCTCACTTCTCCCACGCTACTCCACTGCTCCGCTCACTACACTGGCTCCCGATCACCGCTCGCATCCAGTTCAAGACTCTTGTACTCGCCTACCAATGCCTTGAACAGACTGCACCTAGCTACCTCCAGACCCTCATCTCTCCCTACACCCCACCCGACCTCTCCGCTCCGCCTGCAGTTGGCTGTACCTCCGCTATGCTCCCCTGCCTCCAGAGCCCGCTCCTTTTCCACCCTCGCCCTCCAGTGGTGGAATGACCTTCCTATGGATGTCAAGACTGCCCAGTCCCTGACCACCTTCTGGCACCTCCTCAAGACACACCTCTTCAGACAACACCTGTAAAACTCCAACTTTTCCCTTCTGGACAATATAGCACTCTGCCTTTAATGCACTTTAACTTGCACTTATCTGCTCCCTATTTTACTGTATTTAATCCTGCACTTAATCCAATGTGTAGTATTTTGTATTTCACTTGCACTCGTATCTAACCCTGATGTAACGATCAACACTGCTATCTACTCTTGAACTGCCCCGATATCAAATCGTAATGTGTTTTGTATCTTGCTGTTAATTGTACTATAATTCCTGATATGTATTTTTTGTATACAACTGTAAGTTGCTTTGGGTAAGGGCATCTGCTAAGAAATAAATAATAATGTTGTATGCTTGCCTTTAACAAATGACAGCACTCTGTTTTAGTAAGGAAGCAAGTACCACTATTTTTAGGCTTTTACAGTGCCTTGCATAAGTATTCACCCCCCCTTGGACTTTTCCACATTTTGTAGTGTTACAACCTGGAATTAAAATGGATTTAATTAGGATTTTTGTCACTGATCTACACAAAATAGTCCATAATGTCAAAGTGGGGAAAAAATCTACATATTTTTCAAAATTATTTACAAATAAAAACTGAAAAGTCTTCATTGCATAAGTATTCACCCCTTTGCTGTGACACCCCTAAATAAGCTCTGGTGCAACCAATTGCCTTCAGAAGTCACATAATTAGTTGAATGGAGTCCACCTGTGTGCAATTAAAGTGTCACATGAGCTCAGATTAAATACACCTGTTTCTGGAAGGCCCCAGAGTTTGTTAGAGAGCATATCTTAACAAACAGTATCATGAAGACCAAGGAGCTATCAAAACAAGTCAATAAAGTTCAATAAAATTCTGGAGAAGCACCAATCAGGGTTGGGTTATAAAAAAATATCCCAAACTTTGAACATCCCCAGGAGGTCCAGTGGTTAAAGAAAAGGGCTTGTAACCAGGAGGTCCCCGGTTCAAATCCCACCTCAGCCACTGACTCATTGTGTGACCCTGAGCAAGTCACTTAACCTCCTTGTGCTCCGTCTTTCGGGTGAGATGTAATTGTAAGTGACTCTGCAGCTGATGCATAGTTCACACACCCTAGTCTCTATAAGTCGCCTTGGATAAAGTTGTCTGCTAAATAAATAAATAAATAAATAAATAATAATAATAATAAATCCATTATTAAAAAAATGGAACGAATATGGCACAACCACGACTCTGCCTAGAGAAGGCCATCCACAGTGACCAGGTAAGGAGGGCATTAGTCAGAGAAGCAACCAAGAGGCCAATGGTAACTCTGAAGGAGCTGGAGAGATCCACAGCTGAGATGGGAGAAACCGTCCATGGGACAACTATAACCCGGACGCTCCACAAAGCTGGGCTTTATGGAAGAGTAGCGAGAAGAAAGCCATTGCTGAAAAAAACCCGTATCAAATCCCGTTTGGATTTTGCCAAAAGGCATGTGGGAGACACAGCAAACATGTGGAAAAAGGTTCTCTGGTCTGATGAGACCAAAATTCAACTTTTTGCCCTTAGCGCAAAACGCTATGTGTGGTGCAAAGCTAAACTGCTCATAACACTGCTCATCACCCTGAGAACACCATCCCCATGGTGAAGCATGGTGGTGGCAGCATCATGCTATGGGGATGCTTTTCATCGGCAGGGACTGGGAAACTGGTCAGGATTGAGGGCAAGATGGATGGAGCCAAATACAGGGAAATTCTAGAGGAAAACCTGTTTCAGTCTGCAAGAGACCTGGGACTGGGGCGGAGGTTCACCTTCCAGCAGGACAATGACCCTAAACACACAGCCAAAGCTACACTGGAGTGGTTTGAGTGAACCTGAATGTCTTAGAATGGCCCAGTCAAAGCCCAGATCTCAATCCGATTGAGAATCTGTGGCAAGACTTGAAAATTGCTGTTCACCAACAGTCCCCATCCAACTTGACAGAGCTTGAGCAATTTTGCCAAGAAGAATGGGCAAAATTTGCAGGATCCAGATGTGCAAAGCTGGTAGAGACTTACCCAAAAAGACTCACAGCAGTAATTGCTGCCAAAGGTGCTTCTACCAAGTATTGACTCAGGGGGTGAATACTTATTCAACCAACAAATGTCTTTTTTTTGTTGAATTAACTTTTGTGTCACAATAAAAAAAATTTGCACCTTCAAAGTGTTAAGTATGTTGTGTAAATCAAATGGTAAAAATCCTAATTAAATCCATTTTAATTCCAGGTTGTAACACTACAGAATGTGGAAAAGTCCAAGGGGGTGAATACTTATGCAAGGCACTGTATAGTGCTCTGAAATATTGTCTACTTAGGTTTATTTAATGTTTAACATATCTGCGAAATGTCTGCGAAATCCTAATTTATTCCATAACCTACCCACGAAAAATATGTGCATTTACCGCAATTTAAGTAGACTCCTAGATCTAGAAATAACAGTAGAAGGAATAGGTGCCCAATTTACCACTACAAATGTGTTTTTACAGTGATGGCTGCCAATGCTAGTATTGCATTTAATGACAGGATACTTTAAAAAAAGGCTTCTAGTTGAAATATTTTCTTATAAGTCTTATAAGTTCTTATATTTATTATAAGTCTTGGAGGTCATTGTGGCATTGGCTCTGGTGCACCTGTGGGTTAGGGAGGCGAAACTGGCAGGGATTGTTTCTCCTCTCCATGCGCCACAGTGAACCCCACTGACCAGGTGCCTGGCCAGCTCAAGCATGGTATTGCACACAGGCATGTACACTTCCACCCTTTGTTGGTCCGTTGCTTGAGCCAGGTTTGATTGACATGTGGTGGGAGCAGTCAACAGACACTGCTCAGGGTAAGAAGTGCTGTATCAAGGTCATGAACTATGGCTATATATTTCATATTCAGAGATTGTTTAATTGTTCAGGGTGTATACATTTATATAACATATCAGGTTATTTTAAAAAAAAGTATTGTACCATCATAATTATCTTTCTAGTTAAAATACCCTTTTACGGAACAGATGGAAAAACAGGGTGGACCTGTTTTAAAAAAATAATTTTTGAAAGTTTTGTTCCACCTCATTTACAAGAAACTCTTGCAATGTACAGGGACTTTATCAATTTGAATTTGAATATAATTACTTCAGTCTGTGTTATAGCCGATTAAAATATTCCTTTTGAGCGGAATAGAGGATTGTTAGAAAGCAGATCAAAGCTGGCAAGGTGCATCAGTATTCGGTAATCACTGTTTTCATGCAGATCATTTGATTTAAAGGTAATATGTACAGCAATAGAAAATGCATAGTACTGCATTGCACCAGTAGGTTTAGTTACTGTATATTTAATCAATATGTACCTTCATTTACATTCCTATGAACAATAATGATCCAGAGAGAAAATGTTGAATAAATGTAATTTACCTGGAGGCAAAAATATGCTTTTGAAATAATCCTTTGATTAACTATAATAAGAATAAAGCTGATCTCTTTCTAGCACTCAGCTTAACTTGCCCATTAGGATATAGATATTGCTGTCATTCTTATCAAAGGTATCAAAAATAATGCTATGATCTAAACCTCTTGCCCAAATATTATCTCCTCTAGTTCTCTTGACCTTTATCAAAACTGAAATTTTGGAGATCATGAGGTTTTGATCCTTCTCTGCAGATGAAGAAACATCTACCTGGATTCAATTTCTACAGGAAGGCTTTTATTTTGTTTTAATAAAAACAGAGCCTTAACCTCATGATTTCTGGAAGGATGTTATTGTGATTGAAATCATTTTGTCATAAGAGGCTAAAAGTTATCTTTGTACCCTTTCAATTGATTAACATTGTAACAATAGTAATTATCTGGAGATTCTGGATGTAAATATCGTACATGGTAATAATAAAATGGCTAAACTGTATGTGTCAGTGCTATTTTATATATTACATACAAACATTTACAAATTACATAGTAACCTAGTAATAATACAGGTGTAATAATATAACACTAGCAAATCTGTCAACGCAGGCCAGCATGACCAATAAAACATAGGGTCACCCTGCTGGACAATCCTCTTTTCTGCCAGGTATGCCTCCACCATGCTCCCAGCAGAAGGGCCATGGTGTGTAGGACTGCTGCTTCCACTGCCACGTGTTGCTGCCATGGTGTATTTTGTTTTTGCTCTGTAGACCTGATAAAACAAGCAGCACTGTGACCACCACGACTGACACCATCAGTGTCAGACTCAGCACTTGCAGCATCGCTCCCCTTACTCACACCGCCCTTGCCCCTGCAGCCTGTGCCAGCTCCACCTCCTGAACCAGCTTAATCTTCTACAAGTCTAAACCCACATTGTCTGGGAAACCAGTGTTTTTCTAGTGGGCATCCACAAGAGTGGTCAGAACAAAGGTTTTGTCTTGAAATACATATGAAAATCACCTTTCCAGATGTGCTTCCAGACCACGCACTACATCGATGTCTTCCCTGCATAACCTCTCACCAGCCTCAGCAGCACTGCTTTTGTCATCACCAATGGCAGTAGCCTCAAACAGCCCCATGTGTTGTCGCTGTGTTTCCCTCGGCTGCAGTGACCTGACAATGGTAACCAGTTCATACACCTTTGTAATAACCTCAAAGATAGATGCTTAGTCTGAATAGAGTGACAGTGACCACACCCATGTTGGTCTCCTGTGTCATGAGTTGAATAGCTCTCATTTGCTCCTCCAGCCGGCGGAGCACGTAGTGTTTTAATATTGGTAAGATGACGTTGAGCAGGAGATTTAGCTGCAGCCTGTTGATCGCTTTAGCAGAGTGGTGGATGAACCCAGAAATGCTGTGGACTTTGGTCAGCAGATCAGTTTCCTGTCTGACAGCTTCCAGGGATTTTGTCACCACAAGGTGAATGGTATGGGCAATGCATCTGATGTGCAGAAACCCACTGTCAGCCACAACCTTAGCGATATTGGCGACATTGTCTTTGACTAAATAAGCTTTGTATCAGGGCTCAGTGAAGTCCAGCAGAGTATTAAAGCATTCATTTTCAACAATATAGTAAGAGGTCAGATCTGTACAAATCATTTCCCAATCGATTCTGTGATTTTGGGGAAAGGCATTTTTGCATGCAAAGGGACTAGTGTATAAAAGTGAAAGTGAGCTGTATGAATCGGAAAAAGAACAGACATCTATGGCTAAATAAATTGAGAAATTAAAACTATTTTATTTGCCATGTCCCTTCAGATCCCCAGCCAAGTTTCCCATTCCAGTTGAATATATTTCAGCGTGTTTTGTGTAGTCGGAAATGATGTTGAAGTAATAACAAGGTGCAATGGGTTGCTTTTATTATAACCTCATACTGCCGAGCTCAGTAATGCTGCTAAGACGTGAAGCAGCATGCAGCAGATGTTATTATGTGTTAATAGAAAGGAATTTGAATTTAACTAGCCACTCACCCAAGTTATAGAAAAGGAAACATCTGTCCCTTTCCTTATTGTTCACAGCTTGCATTATTAGCAGCTGCTGGATGACATGAATAACCTGTTCTTGACTGACAGTATTCATTTGGTTTTTCTTCACACTTTTCATCAATATAGTATATTAAAGGATGCCTTTCAGGACTTGTGTTTCCATGGACAAGGGTTGACAGATATGTTTAATCCTCGGGGTGGTAATTATGATAGAATGCATCATTCCAAGAGATTAAGCAAACCGATTTTATTTCTTAAATGTTCTGCATCGTTGTGCATCTCATAAACAGCATCCTTTGGTGTGAAAAGTCTTTTGCTTTACAAGAGACAAAGCAAGTGAGCTGTGTTTAACTGATGGTTAACTGCTGCAATCTTCTCTTTACGCATTGTACTGTACATTGTCTTCCAGTTTGAAGGGTGTGTTTGGCTGATTGGTGAGTTTGTGTCCTGGTTAGTATACAACAAACATTTAAATAATCCTTATTGCAAACTAATATATATATATATATATATATATATATATATATATATATATATATATATATATATATATATATATATATATATATATATATATATATATATATATATATATATATATATATATGCATGGGGATAGGGGTCAGGGCTGGTAGGTGACACAATCAAACATGAAGACATAAGCCTGATAACAGCTCCTGCATGGGAGCCCGGCTTTTTTGTGCAGCGGTATCCACTCTATGCTTCAAAGCGGGAGGTCCTGGGTTCGCGTCCCACCTCTGCCTGTGAGAAGCCCCTGCTTGCGGTAACCGAGGTTCGCCACAATATGTAAAAATATCTGTAAAAATCGCAGCGAATCAGATCCTGGCTCCAATAGAGCAGTGTCCATATCAATTCTAAAGATAGAGAGACAAGTTTTTTTCAGTTGATATTGGGTAACTTTCAAAGCTAGCCCCTCAGTTTGTGTGCTCGACTGTGCAAATAATTGTATTTGCATAAAAAAATGTAAATACAAACTAGTGTCCAATTTATTTGAAGGTGTTTTTGTGTTGGATTTCAGACTTGTTTGTGCTTTTTGGGATCTTCTCTTTGTCTCGCAAGAGCAGCCATTTTGTGTGTCTGTGTGTGTTTTCTTTTCTTGTGCCGCAGTGTCGTTAAAATTCATTCTTACTATCCCTGTTTTTGTTGAACCAAAGTAATGACTTTCAAGGGGGCGTTATTCATGGGGGTGTTTTTAAAATGGCCATGTTATTTTATTTGAGCTCAGGTGCACAATTACATTAGCTTTTAAGAAGACGTATTTTTTATGGCAAAGATATGCTCATGAGTTGTGTGCGTTGTTAAATGGGCCATGTATTTTTTCATCAGAGATGCATCGAAAAAGGTTGCAGATTCAATAAGTAGATATTAGCCTGATTTTGAAAATTATACAATCACCTTGCCATCACAATAAATACCTAAAATCCCCTAATAACACTCAAATAATAAATATGGCTTGCAGATGTGTTGTTGTCTTCTCTGATTAATCTCATCATACTTAGCTGATCATACTTTACAATGTACCTTACACAATAACCTACCCCCACCCCATGATGATAATCCCAAAAATAACTAGTACATAAAAAAAAAAAAAAATTAAATCTGGTTTAAGTGGTCTCCACTTCACTATGTGCATTAATCACTACCCCATCACAGACCTCCCATATCATTTGATAATAAATACATTGTTGCCAACAAGAATTAAAATGACACCTTAGCACTTCAAAACAATAAAAAGCATTGTTAACCCTTCATCACTTACCTTCACTGTGATAACCTTCAACGTCCGACTCAGGAAACGGGAGTAATGCTTCTTCAAAGTGCACATGCTACATTTTTGGGGTGCATTTGAACCCCTTTCCGCCTTCTGAGGGTTATAAAATGAACATTTCCCACATACCACAATCACAGCTCCTGCTTACTGGCAGAATGGATTGTTGAGAATTGCGGGAGAGCTGAGGGAGATGGATTAACTATGTATAATACATTAGTTTCCAGCACTGTATTTGATAACTGTATTTTTCTTCAATGAGTAAAAAGGTGTGTCTTTCATGCACTGTATAGACTACCACACATAGCAGTGTGTGTATAATACATACGTTTCCATCACTGTATTGTGAGTTTAAAAAAATAACTCTTACCATCAAGCCTGTGTACCAATGGACGAAATGTTACATACAGTATCTTGGCAGAGAGACAGAAAAGGCAGCAATGGATCATGTTACCGTCTGCCGAAGCTGTTACCCACTTCTCAGAGATTTTCACATCAGCAGATGTATAGCCTGTGCATAGCAAGGGACAGTGGCAAGGCCACTATCCATCAGCTGTCTGACAGTATATCCATGCTTGTTATACATTACAACCCTTCTGGATCTGCTTCCCTCATTTTATCTCATATGTTGGTGTGTGCATTTTTTACAAAATGGAAAATGTATTGCAGGCCTTCTCTGTTCTCTTCAGCGTGTACTGCTGGTAACAGCCAGTGGTGATGGAAGCAAGGGATCATAGAACACCCAAGGGGCAGAGACAGAAATGTAATTTACACCCTGCTTCCTTGTCCACATGGCAGTGATTGCACATTCTGTAGCTTCTCGGGCTACTTTCAGGGGACGCTATATTGTGCATCCAAGTGATTCATCGCACTCTCTGTGTGACAACATTTCCTGGCTGGAGTATTTTAACAGGTCAAGCCCTACTGTAACATACCACAGAGCTGGATTTCTGTGCCTGGCTTCAAGTTGAGAGCTATTACACATCCAATTAGTCTATTCATCTGCAAATACAGCCCCCTTTATTGTTTTAGTTACGCACTATTTTCACTGCTGCGGAATGAAAATATAAATCATACATGTCAACAGTCCCTATATGGTCGGGACAGTCCCAATTTCCTAGCAAATGTCCCGCGTCCTGATGCATAGGAAGAAAGTTGCGATATTTACACATAGAAAAAAATTCATTTATTCTGCACAGTAGAGTTAGTGAAAACCACACGCTGTGCTCTTCGTGTGGCTGACACATCTGCTGATCACTAACTTACCGGTATACAAAGGTAAGAACGCTTCATTGTTTACTGTCATGCTGGTCATGCGGTGTTGAGTTGAGGGATACGTCTATTATTATATGATAGAGTGTTTTTGCATATGACCCTCCCATGTGTATGATGCATATCGTTTTTTGACTGCAGCTTCTATTGTGCCACTGTTGATTTTTGCATCTTAAAGCAGTTCTTTTTGCATGGAAGTGTCCTGATTGTTACCTCCTGCAGGTCTGTTTAAAAGCTTCATAGCTGCATGTCTAGTGGTGAACATGCTTATGCAGTGGTGTCTGTTCTTACAAGTTCTAGATCTAGACTTCAAATGCTCTTACCGCTGGCTGCACTGTCAAAGCTAACATTTCTTTTATTGTTTTACAAAGTAACATGCCTGTTGGCTAGAGAACATTCATTCTGCAAAGGCCACAAAACAGAGAAAGGCCTGGCCTGTTCTATAGATCCCTCAGTTAATAATACCTAAACCAATTAAAGTGTTATAGAATGCCCTGCAAAGGTTACAAACAATCATTGCATTACCTTTGTTTTGTCTTCTGCTGTCCATATTGCGCTGTTATATACTGTATATTCAGGGTTCAGGGTTTCCTTATTTTTTAAATAAATTTTTTTGTTGTTTTTTAATTACAGCGCACATCTTAACCTAGGCTATACGTATAACGCGCGGATACTTTATTTGGGCTTTATTGGCTATTTTGATTGGATCGCCAGTAATACTTCCACCAATCAATCAGAAGGTTGCATACAGTACTCATAGCGATCCCACCCTCTGTCAGACTGGTATGCAGAACAGATTAAAGAAGCGCTGGACAAGATAAATAATATGTCAGATATCAAAGTGGATATGAGAATGGCAGTGACAAAGCCAATTTGCTTGAAAACATTAAAAGTAGACCGGACATTTCCATCAATGGATTTAAAACATATAGAATTGATGATGCGATCAGAAACTGCTGCTGTAGTAGGACTGTTCTTTTTATGTTAAGCATTTTTGTGTTCTTTTTTAGAAGGGTTTAATTAAGTAACAGCCACAATTGTTTGTGTCAGACTTGTTGAAAGTCTGTAACAAAATGGTTGATTGTTATTGTCGATACATTGTAGATACGACTATTAATGCAGATATCATGCAGGTATCGCAAAGTCCAGAAACAAAACCAAACGTTAAAACGTTTTGCACCGTATAAAATTGAACTGATTTTGTCAGCGCTTGCTAGTCTATTAACCAGTTTGAAATGATTTCAAAGCAAATAAAAGAATTTTCGGGCGTCAAGTACCACAGAAAAGAGGAAGGGGGCGTGGCCCAAAATGTTTGAGAACTGCTGAACTTGAGGACTGAGCACAAGCTGATGATGGGCGGAGTTTCAAATGACACTGAGAAAGGCAGGAGCAGCTGCCATGGATGCTGAAGCTGTATCTTGAGGTGAGTTTGAGTCCTCGTTATATGCGAGGCACACATATTCAAGTCCGTTTTCATCCTTTTGGATCTCAGAAGATGTTTTGTTAGTTGTCGGACACCCTAGCGTCCAAGTCATGTCATGATTAAGTTGGCAGGCTCAACAAACCCTGTGAACGGGGAAGCATTTGGTTGAATACTTTTTGAGAGAGTGGCGTGAAAAATTATTATAAATTATTAACTCATTTTTATACACCAGTATCTCAAAAGTATAGCAAATTAAGAAACCACGTTCGTCGTCGTTGTTAGGCAGAGTGACTTGCCACCGTTCCAATGCACTGAATAGGAAGACATGGAATATATAGTTAAACACACACGGGTCAGTTCTGTTTCTGTCTGGATTAAAATTGGTGATCAGCGATAATGTTTTTGTGTTTGTGCCTTCAACACTGGGGAAACTAATAATCATTAATTAATTTAGGAAATACGATTTTCATTTCCCCCTCACGTTTTTGTTATGGTACGGTCGGGAGTTCAATGATACCGTTCATTTCCACAAACAAATCTATGTTGCGGTCGGTATTAAAACTGTGAACTTCTCTGTGCTTTTAAATAATACAACGTGAAAAATGAAAGTGACCCTGTGTATAGTGTTACTTATTATACAATTTAGATTTCATTAAACTGGTGGAGACGCAGCCTCTAGCATGTAGCTAGCACAGCAATTGCAAGCAACGCCACTGTTACAGTACAAATTTCTTTCCTTCAGAGGTACTTCTTTAGAGAAGTTTAACAATAACAAAATGTTGGTTAACAACAAGACATAAATGATTACATGCTCCTGTTTACAGTTTTTAAAAGAAGATTCTGAAATGAAAATGCATTTTATATATGTTTCTTCCTACCAAAAATGATTTATTTGGAATGTTACTTGTGCTGAGTTAGAAAATATACATACTGCACTGGATTTATATAGCTCCATTTTAAAATTCAAACACAGAATTCATTATCCCTCATATTGTTTATTAGTTTATTAAAATGATATGAGATTGCACATCTAGACATCGTGTGCATGTGTTATTTGTGTATATTATTTATTATTTGTATAGTAATATCTGTATTATATTTGTTGTATTATAGCATATTCTACATATCATATATATATATATATATATATATATATATATATATATATATATATATATATATATATATATATATATACACTTGGTGCGTGTCTCTTTCTTCTGTCTCAAGTTGTGTTTTCACCACTGCATTATGTGGCAGATGTGGTTGTTTGATTTTCCAGGATGCCTTCTGCCAAACAATGGAAATTCAATGGCAAAAACGTTGTTAAAGTAGCATTAAGGTTTGGTTGCAAAAGTGCAAAAGGTTAGGAAATTGCAAGTTAAGGTAGCCAGGCAACCTTAACTCTGCACCCTTATGTGTATGTCACACTTGACATCATCAATGACATCAGCAATGACAAAGCAGTCACTAAGCACATGACAAATTCTTCCTGAAGACTGGCCATACAGACATAACACTGGGAAATCATAGTCCTTGTGATTGGTAACATGTTCAGTAACTGCATTAGCATTAGCATGCTGTCAAGCTAATTATTTCACCAATGTTCTAAGTAAAACCAATATACTTAGAATACAGTAGTGCTATAGAATTAATTAGGGACCTTCCATGTATTACTGGAACTATTGTTAAACAAGTCATATTTCTCCAAACACTATCAGCAATATTCATACAAGCCACATTTTCTGTGTCTGGAATCTACAACATTGGCTTTCTTGTATTAACTGCACTGTTTCACATGGCAAAAGGAGTCACTGCATTTTCTGCAGTATGTGTATGTTTGCACTGTGATTAACCATTCTTCTTTCAAACTTTACAGGTGACTATGAATGCTTGGTAACATACTGTTATGCTGGAAGCCAATTGTGACATTAAAATGTTTAGGTAGAGATGCAGATTTGCGCAGTTCAACATTGTGAAAATGTAAAGGTGCACAATGAAGTACATAAACAAGAGGTGGATTGTAATGCGTGGATGTTATGCTTAAGCACAAGTGTGACATACGGACAGACAGACAGGGGGACTCCTCATACTCTTAATAACTTGTCCTTTTCAAGTTCAACCCTCTTGAGTTTTATTCAGTGCATATTTAGTATTTTTCTGTTTTAATTTTCTTTTTTTTTGGTTTAGGGTGTATTCCAGAACAATAATAAAAAATGGCTGCTCCTTTGTAGATGAGAGCAATGGTGATTTGTATTTGATGCAGCTGCACTGTCCGATGGAAGCTGTGAAATGAATGGTGGTATAAAGGCTGGAGGCAGGGAGTTGATAAAGTAGGGCATTACTTTTAAGCTGGTTGAGTTGGTTTCTTGCCTCTTTGACTGGCCTGTGTGAAAGTGTGATCATACCTACAGTGCTGCTCAGCCTCAGGCCTGTATAGACTTTCTGAATCGCTGAACCTTTTATTTTTCAAATACGGGTTATTTAAGATATCCTTCCATGGTTTAAATAGAGGTACTGAAGGCAGACTGGGTCCAAGTACTGCAGTATTACACCTGGTGAATATGAATGGAGAGCTCTGAGGACACTCTCATTTATCAAGGTTACTAAAGTGTGTTTGCAGGGGAGATTGAGGGAAACCTTTCAAAGTAGCATCTCAGGGTTTGCCTTCACATGAGATAACAAAGGAAACCCAGCAGGGAGGCTGTATTGAGCAAAGGCCAGCCTGGATGTACAACACGTGCATCTCAATGAGCCAAGCCCTTAGCCTGTTCTTATGGGTGAAACTATAAAAAGAAAGAATAAAGGACATTTTTCACAGGTCTTTTAACCCTGACCCAGTACTCTAAACCTAATCCTCTCCACTGCGTGCTGTGATTAGTCTTAATTCCCCCATCAGAGAAAAAATAATGTATATACAAACCTATATTTCTTTACATTGGTGGTGCAGCTGCAGGGAGACAGGGTCCTCTGATCCATAAAAAACAAATGCAGGCAATCATGATACCAATGTACTGCAGGGGAAAAAAACACAATTATGTAGGAAGACTATAGAGGTGTTTTATTAGTTATCGCCAGTTAAAAAATAAATAAATAAATAATATTGTTTATTGTTTTATTTTGATCATTGTAACAAGTTATCTTTTATTAAGCACTGTATATACCATTTTAAATGCAGCAGCCTTTCTTATACTGTACCAACCTTTGCTATTGACTAGAAACAATCAGTGTACCACTTTTTACAAGGTCTGCATTTCCAAACTACTAAGATCAGTTTAACATGGGTTATCCTACTAGCAGTTCATTCTGACCCTCAGGAAACTAAACTGTGTCATTGGTGGTGCTTTGCTGCCTCCTACAGGAGAATGCCAGAATAGCAGTATTTTTTCCACTAGCTGAGAATTCAAAGTAATCATTTTTGTGGCAGCTATTTATAACATTGGATTAAAGCAATTTGACAAATTGTATGGCTCATTTGAAACAGTGTGCACGCTTTTCCACTGTGGCCAAATTACCCGCCTCATACATTTACTGTGGTGTGGTCAATGTCCCTGCAATTAGCACACAGTGGAAATACAGCCTATATTAAAACAGTGTCATAATTGTCTTTTATAATGACCTTATGTGACAGATAAAAAATAATAGGGTTACATTTGGTTTTGTGTCTTTAGCTTTTGAATCTATAATATGTGTAAGCAAAAGGATGAATAAGATTTCAGAGATTCCAGTGTAGATCAACTTGTATCCATTCGAAACACATCTCACCCAATGCACAACAATGATGACTAAATTACCTGTCATTGGATCTTCAGTTCTGTTTCCATTGACTCATTGACTCAATTGCCCTTACCACATTCCTAGCAAAAAGATACATCACTTCACTAGTATGTTAGCTTTGCTGCACCATTTTCTAATTTTGACCAGGGAAATTAATGCCCCCCTCCTCCTCCAAATATATATATATATATATATATATATATATATATATATATATATATATATATATATATATATATATTCCAAATAGGCAGGAGCTGCAATCTGTAAACACCCGAGGCAGACAAAAATGAAGCAATTAGTCATTATTTATTTCTTAGCAGATGCCCTTATCCAGGGCGACTTACAATTGTTACAAGATATCACATTATTTTTACATACAATTACCCATTTATACAGTTGGGTTTTTACTGGAGCAATCTAGGTAAAGTACCTTGCCCAAGGATACAGCAGTCCCTTACCTGGGATTGAACCCACGACCCTCCGGTCAAGAGTCCAGAGCCCTAACCACTACTCCACACTGCTGCTCTTTGCATCATATACAAAACTGTAATTAACCATTTACATGTTTGCATGTCATATTTAGAAAATGTATAATCTCTGACACACATTTGATGTTGACCAGATTGGGTTTTTTTTATTGATTTTTTAAACTTTTGTTCTATGCCACTTATCCTAGGATTACCTTTTAATTATGCTGCTGTTATCCTTATAATGGCTTTTAAAAGCACTAATTAAGAAAAACACTGTGTGCAATTCCGTTGTTGACTTCATTCCACTATAACATTCTGAAATGTGCAGCTGTCAAAGAAACACAACATGTATTTGTGTGCAAATATAATTTAACTCAAAAGTGTAACTGGCAATAATTCCCTTAAAATCATGCCCACCAATAAAAACTGAAAAATAAATACATCTATCTAATCTCTAAAAGATTAACCCTACCCCTCCCAAACACATTCTTTTTTAAAACACACCCAGTAATATTTATTTTAGCAGATGCCTTTATCCAAGGCGACTTACAGAGACTAGGGTGTGTGAACTATGCATCAGCTGCAGAGTCACTTACAATTACATCTCACCCAAAAGACAGAGCACAAGGAGGTTAAGTGACTTGCTCAGGGTCACACAATGAGTCAGTGGCTGAGGTGGGATTTGAACCGGGGACCTTCTAGTTACAAGCCCTTTTCTTTAACCACTGGAAGCGTGAAGCTGGAAGCGTTAATCAGTTTATGTCAGGAATTGGTTAGGAGTTCCATGCTGCCTCAGCAGAGTGGGACTGTGTGGTAAAGGGATACTGCAGCTCCCAGTCTCAGCTCTAAGTAAGGAGTTTAAGTGCACCAAGATTTGACTGGAAATGACATTGGTGGAGTCACATGATGAATGTGTGAGGGAGGCAGCACCTGCGTTGAAAACTGGAAGAAAGTGGGCGGCAAAGGAAGCTGTGGAAGACGCAAAGGCTGCCCTTCGTATCAGTGATATCATGGGACAGGTTGGAAGAGGAGGCCTTGATCTCAGTTCAGCTCCTCCTACATGGCACAAAGCAGTCCCAGCTCAACAGAGGAAGCTGGTAGTCAACGAGGTGCAAAAGCAGGAGGCAAGGATGAGGTGTGTAAAGGCAGTTTCCCAGGCCAAGCAGTGAGAATGGACAAGATGGGAGAGTGTGGAACAATGTAAGATCGGCTGGTGAGATCTATGGACAAAGGAACAGAGCAGGATCAGTTTCCTCATCAGGTCAACATATGACGTTCTCCCATCACCACAGAACCTTAATCTATGGGGAGAAGAGGATACGTGGTGTCCTTTGTGTTCCTAGCCAGCTACTTTAAGACCCATTTTCACAGGATGTAAGGTGGGTCTTAGCCAAGGATGGTTTACTTGGCGTCAGGTGTTGCGATGTTTGGCCTTATCATTAGAATACAAGCACAGCATGACCAACAGGCTGCCACCAATGCCAGCAATATATGACTGTCACAGGGTGGCTTTACTAGGAGCTCTTAAAATAAACAAATCCCCTGGGCGGATGAGATCCTCCCAATAGTACTCAAAGAAATGAAAGAAGTTATTTACAAACCGCTAACCAAGATCATGCAACAGTCTCTTGACACAGGGTTGTACCGACAGACTGGAAAATAGCAAGCGTAATACCGATCCACAAAAAGGAGACAAAACCGAACCAGGTAACTACAGACCAATAAGCCTGACTTCTATTATATGTAAACTTATGGAAACTATAATAAGATCCAAAATGGAAAATGACCTATATGGTAACAATATCCTGGGAGACAGCCAGCATGGTTTTAGGAAAGGGAGATCGTGTCTAACTAACCTACTTGACTTTTTGAGGATGCAACATTGAAAATGGATAACTGCAAAGCATACGACATGGTTTATTTAGATTTCCAGAAAGCTTTTGACAAAGTCCCGCATAAAAGATTAATTCTCAAACTGAACGCAGTAGGGATTCAAGGAAATGCATGCACATGGATTAGGGAGTGGTTAACAGGTAGAAAACAGAAAGTACTGATTAGAGGATAAACCTCAAAATGGAGTGAGGTAACCAGTGGTGTACCACAGGGATCAGTATCAGGTCCTCTGCTATTCCTAATCTACATTAATGATTTAGATTCTGGTATAGTAAGCAAACTTGTTAAATTTGCAGACGACACAAAAATAGGAGGAGTGGCAAACACTGTTGCAGCAGCAAAGGTCATTCAAAATGATCTAGACGGCATTCAGAATTGGGCAGACACATGGCAAATGAAATTTAATAGAGAAAAGTGGAAAGTATTGCATGCGGGCAATAAAAATGTGCATTATAAATATCACATGGGAGATAGTGAAATTGAAGAAGGGAACTATGAAAAGACCTAGGAGTTTATGTTGACTCAGAAATGTCTTCATCTAGACAATGTGGGGAAGCTATAAAAAGGCTAACAAGATGCTTGGATATATTGTGAGAAGTGTTGAATTTAAATCAAGGGATGTAATGTTAAAACTCTACAATGCATTAGTAAGACCTCACCTAGAATATTGTGTTCAGTTCTGGTCACCTCGTTACAAAAAGGATATTGCTGCTCTAGAAAGAGTGCAAAGAAGAGCAACCAGAATTATCCTGGGTTTAAAAGGCATGTCGTATGCAGACAGGCTAAAAGAATTGAATCTATTCAGTCTTGAACAAAGAAGACTATGCGGTGATCTGATTCAAACATTCAAAATCCTAAAAGGTATAGACAATGTCAACCCAGGGGACTTCTTTGACCTGAAAAAAGAAACAAGGACCAGGGGTCACAAATGGAGATTAGATAAAGGGGCATTCAGAACAGAAAATAGGAGGCACTTTTTACACAAAGAATTGTGAGGGTCTGGAACCAACTCCCCAGTAATGTTGTTGAAGCTGACACCCTGGGATCCTTCAAGAAGCTGCTTGATGAGATTCTGGGATCAATAAGCTACTAACAACCAAACGAGCAAGATGGGCGAATGGCCTCCTCTCGTTGTAAACTTTCTTATGTTCTTATGTTCTTATGAATTACGTCAGGCCAGAAAGCAGTACACAGACACAGTGGTTAGGAATGAATTTGAGTCGCGGCAGCTCAGTGTTTAATAAACAAATAAATAAAAGGTTGAACAAAACAGAAGACAGGACACGACACTTACGCCAAAATAAATAGACAAACAAAACGGATTAACACTAAACAAACAGTGTACTAAAAGACAAACAAAACGGATTAACACTAAACAAATAGTGTACTAAGAGACAAACAAAACGGACTGACACTAAACAAACAGTGTACTAAGAGACAAACAAACACGATGAGTACAAACACTTATTATTATTATTATCTGATTTTACCTCCTCTCCACACCGTTCTCCACTCACCAAACACACAACCCCGAGTGAATGAAATGTGCATCTATATATACTCTTGTGCCGGATTCAATTACTAATTAATTATTCACTTGAATCCCAGCACGTGAATTAATTATGTGCAACCTCGTGCTCGCATATTAATTACTTTATGCATGTGAAGTAATGTGCCTAAATACAATTATACATTTTAAATAACATGTGCTGCACACACCCATTTATATCCCATGCAGCCATCTCGATACACCGACATTAACACACGTAACATACAACATATAACTAAAAGTGTGGTTGCATGATCTCAAAGTATTCTGAGTATACAGGGGGTCCAAAAGACGCAGGTACTCACTTGTGAAGGATGTGCCAATATTAATGACCTATATGTTTTGGCTCTGTTTCAAAGGCACCCGCACTGTTGACATCGCTGCTACAGAGGAGTGAACGGCACGACCCAGGAGATTGAATACCAGCAGCACAACACACACCCGAACGGCGATGCCCTACTCTACGTTAAGTGTCGGAATGCAAGCTGTAGAGCAGGGGGGCCGAAAGCGGGTGTGTTTGGAACCAGATAGACTGCTTGCAGTGGAATAAGTGCTGTTCATGTCCTCTATTCTACAGAGCGGTGTCGGTGAGGGTGAGAAGGATATTGTGTTTGTGACTGTTTCCACCAGGGCCTGGAGGAGATCAAGCAGGCCGTGGCCATTATGTTAACTACCATCTCCATACCAGCAATATAAACAGGACAGAGCATACATTGAACGGTTAACAGGATTGGATCTCGAGGCCCCCAAGGGCCCAGGTGATAGTTATATCATTTTTTCCATACAGTACCTGTTGAAGAGGAGAGTATGCTACCGTGGGACAGATAGAGATGAGGATTGGCTTTTTAGGGTTTTCTAGTTTTTTTTAGTTAAGTTTTAGGACTTAGTGTTTCCTTGTCTATCTGTGTAGTTTGTCTATGTTATATTCCCCTGTGTTAATAAAGATTGTTGAAGCTTGCCTGTTGCGGTGTTTCCTGTACACTCATTGGGAAGGTCCGTGTGGTCACCTCGCAGTCCAAAATTACCTGTAGGGGAGAACAAAAGAGTATTCATAAATTGTTATACATTCCAGTGTTAACAATAACCCCTGACACACTGCCCATATGCTTAAAGAAAAGTGGTGTTCACACTGTCACATGTTTACTGAAATGTATTAATCACAAGAAAAAAAAAGGATTACATTGCTTGTATTTTCGCAAAATATTATAAGGATTTGTCGACAAAGCAGTGTTTGTTTGGGGCCTCGTTTTCAAAATGTTCATTAATGTTGTATTGTAGGTTCCACTTTACAGAGCATGGTAATTTACAGAGTATGGTCAATAACTCCCTGTATATTTAAATCTCTTGTCAATTGCAAGTTGCAGCCAGACCTATGTGTGATGTCAGCTTATTTCAATAACTTTCTGCTTTATCAACAAATAATAATGTCAAGAAAAGGGGGATTTCTTTTTTTCCAATTAGGCCTGCAGACTTCACAAAGTTGTATCGCCTCTCCCTGAGGGTAGCTGTGCCAACATAATCAAATGCAGCAGCACAGCTTCCAGGCAGCTGCATAAAGAGATGCACTTCTGAAGTCAAAGTGAAGGTATTTAGGTAACCGGATTGCCTGCAGCTGTAAGTGTCTGCGCAGGGAGCAGCTGTTCGGTTGAAAGTTGTTCCTCAGGTGCTTGGATGTTTCTTTTATTCCCCATCAAGCTTCAATGTGGATAGGATCTGAAAATCATGGCTGCAGATTTGAATAGGTTGCAGCTAGTTTATGTGCAGAGTAAGCACACCGGGAAAACAATTATACTGACAAGATCGTCTGTTCATGCCCAAGACACTCTCCCACCATCTCAATAAAACTGATGCACAACGTCAGGCTTTGGTTACTTACTTGACGTGATCTTTAAAACAGATGAACGAACTGTACAAGGAAAATATGTATAATGTAGAAGAAGATGATTCAGCTCACAGAAACGTCTAGATTCTGAAGGCTTTTTCACGGAATTGTCATCTGCATGTCTTATTCACAAGGCCCAAACTGACATTTAATTTACAGGCTTGTAGGTAGTTTTTACTTTTACTTTTTTTTTTTTTTACAAATGTATCAGCTACATGTGGTAGATATCTGAGAGCTATAGTATGATGGTATTATTCTGCTTTCTGGTTTATTGAGATGAAGCTTCCTATAAACTTCCATCCACTTTACAGACCCCAGTCCGGTTAGAGTGAAGATGCAAGATCTACTGGGGTGCACTTCCAACCATATCAATATTTATTTATTGCCATTATATGGGGTTGTCATGCATATACACTACCGTTCAAAAGTTTGGGGTCACTTAGAAATGTCCTTGTTTTCGAAAGAAAAGCAAATTTTTGTCCATTAAAATAACATCAAATTGATCAGAAATACAGTGTAGACATTGTTAATGTTGTAAATGACTATTGTAGCTGGAAACGGCTGATTTGTAATGGAATATCTACATAGGCGTACAGAGGCCCATTATCAGCAACCATCAGTCCTGTGTTCCAATGGCACGTTGTGTTTGCTAATCCAAGTTTATCATTTTAAAAGGCTAATTGATCATTAGAAAACCCTTTTGCAATTATGTTAGCACAGCTGAAAACTGTTGTGCTGATTAAAGAAGCAATAAAACTGGCCTTCTTTAGACTAGTTGAGTATCTGGAGCATCAGCAATTGTGGGTTCGATTACAGCCTCAAAATGGCCAGAAACAAAGAACTTTCTTCTGAAACTCGTCAGTCTATTCTTGTTCTGAGAAATGAAGGCTATTCCATGCGAGAAATTGCCAAGAAACTGAAGATCTCGTACAATGCTGTGTACTACTCCCTTCACAGAACAGCGCAAACTGGCTCTAACCAGAATAGAAAGAGGAGTGGGAGGCCCGGTGCACAACTGAGCAAGAGGACAAATACATTAGAGTGTCTAGTTTGAGAAACAGACGCCTCACAGGTCCTCAACTGGCAGCTTCATTAAATAGTACCCGCAAAATACCAGTCTCAACGTCAACAGTGAAGAGGCGACTCGGGATGCTGGCCTTCTAGGCAGAGTTGCAAAGAAAAGCCATATCTCAGACTGGCCAATAAAAAGAAAAGACTAAGATGGGCAAAAGAACACAGACACTGGACAGAGGAAGATTGGAAAAAGTGTTATGGACAGACGAATCTAAGTTTGAGGTGTTCGGATCACAAAGAAGAACATTAGTGAGATGCAGACCAAATGAAAAGATGCTGGAGGAGTGCTTGACGCCATCTGTCAAGCATGGTGGAGGCAATGTGATGGTCTGGGGGTGCTTTGGTGGTGGTAAAGTGGGAGATTTGTACAGGGTAAAAGGGATCTTGAAGAAGGAAGGCTATCACTCCATTTTGCAACGCCATGCCATACCCTGTGGACGGCGCTTGATTGGAGCCAATTTCCTCCTACAACAGGACAATGACCCAAAGCACAGCTCCAAACTATGCAAGAACTATTTAGGGAAGAAGCAGTCAGCTGGCATTCTGTCTATAATGGAGTGGCCAGCACAGTCACCGGATCTCAACCCTATTGAGCTGTTGTGGGAGCAGCTTGACCGTATGATACGTAAGAAGTGCCCATCAAGCCAATCCAACTTGTGGGAGGTGCTTCAGGAAGCATGGGGTGAAATCTTTTCAGATTACCTCAACAAATTGACAACTAGAATGCCAAAGGTCTGCAAGGCTGTAATTGCTGCAAATGGAGGATTCTTTGACGAAAGCAAAGTTTGAAGGACACAATTATTATTTCAATTAAAAATCATTATTTCTAACCTTATCAATGACTATATTTCCTATTCATTTTGCTATATTTCCTATTCAAACTCATTTCATGTATGTTTTCATGGAAAACAAGGAAATTTCTAAGTGACCCCAAACTTTTGAACGGTAGTATATATATATATATATATATATATATATATATATATATATATATATATATATATATATAAACCTGTTCCCACTCCTCTGAACCTGTGCTGGAGCGAGCAGGAAGGGCAGATGAACTAATCAAAATGCAGAAGAGTCGGGAACCAATGAAATGTTTCTGATGGAACAGGTTGGATTGAAGCTGCTGGTGTTGTGAATTCAAAAGGCATTTTGATCAGAAGATGCATATACAATATGAAACAAAACAGCTACTCAAAACTGATTTATAACAAGGGATATGTTGATACAAAATAGCAAAACAATCGCAATTATATTGAAAAAGATATTGCAGGAAGGCGTACAACAAAGCAGAAAGCTAAGGAAAGTAATGTGTTGTGTTTTAAACCCTACAGCCTGTTCAGTAACACTTTTAACAGGTTTGTTTTGTTTTGGACAAAACTTAAAAATAAAACGTGAATTCTGTATGTCTGCTTGACAAACCTTGGGGAGAGAACAACTATAACATTTAGACACAGTGTATGAAAGTTACACCTCTGTGCTAGACTTGCAGCCCTTTAGTTTTCATTTCAAAATAGCTGCTGCAATCAAAATGATATCATTATATTCTATTATATCAATTACCATGAACCTGATCCATTCAATTCAGGTATCAAGCACGAGTATTGAAACAGAGGTTTGATAAATGGAGCGATAAGCAAATGAAATCAAATCAGTGCAGCTTGTAATGCTTTAAAATGTACTGTTTATCAGAAGCATAATCCCTGCATCGTATTTCATGGAGAGGCTCAGTACATTTTAACAGCTGAAAATGGCCTTCTTCCATCAGAATGTCTATTCTGTTTCCCAGAATAGTGGTAATTAGTAGCAGTACTTTTGATGCTTCTTCCTGACGGGTTTGGGGAGATAAGGGTTATAGAACTCGGAGAGACCACAGCATTTTACTAACAGATACAATTCAGCCCTAACCCAAAATTAATATTTTGGTTACACAACTCGGCATGAATTAATTTCCTATTGAATTCATTTGAAGAAAGCGTCTATTGAGGATACATGCAATACTTACTTAGCATTTTAGAACGTGTGCTCATTCAAAATGAATTCATGTTGTTTGTTATTTACTTGTTTAGACTTTAATAGCAAACACAATTACAGACACAAGTCTTCCTATTTTTGCTTATCTATTTATTTGTATGATATCCAACGTATTATGTTTGGAAACTCAGCTAAAACAGTGTATGCTTTTAATCCCATTGCATAAAACACTACAGACACTTCTTATATGCACAGAAGTGTGACTGGAAGCTTGCAGACACACTTCAACATGTCCAGTTCTTTTGCAGTGGTTTCATTAAAGGAACTCTGATTAGAAGGCATTACCCCTGCATTGTGTTTCGCTCAACCCAGGTCAAAGCATGTTGACCCACATCCTGAGGTACATCGCTGGGACCCGGTTAGGAGTGCCAGTTTAAAAGGGGCTATGGGGCTATAGTAACGCCCTTGGTCAACTCACACACTAATATGATTTTTATTGCGATTAGAAGTTGATAAATAGTGCATTTATTTCAATTTTATTTTAAAGCTTTGTATCTGTGATCAGCTGCTGGGTGATAGCTTCCTAATAAGCGGATGTAAGGTCTGAGGTTTCTAATTGATATGTTTCTTACAGCAATGGTAAACAGTAAGAAATGTAGTTTATGTTCCCCAAACTGAATAACCTGAATAACTTACAACACACCTACTCTGGTTTAGTAAGCAGAGAGAAGTGGTACATTTTCACTTCCTCTCTGCTGAGGGAAAGAATGGTATTCTATAAATCACTCACAGGTACAAGAGGCCTGTTTTCATCACTGCGTGATAATGCGTCGACAATCCCAAGGATTTATATTAGGGTACCTTTTGAAAAAAGGGGGATTTCTGCAAGCAGGTTGTAACATCGAAGACATTTTGATTGTCTTTTATTACATTGTGTTAACAGACTATAAAAACCCACAGTAACAGCTGATTGATAGCAACAGCAACTCTCTTTCATTTCTTACCATATTACTTTTCTGATTTTTATGAGTACAGTGTTTTACGAGCTCTCCCAAGGGGCTTGTTCAAGAACTGAACGCATTGCACATGGTTTAGAAATAGAACCAAATCCACAATTGATTGCTCCTAGAGACATCAAATCGAGAGAAAAAAAGCAAGCTGTATTAAAAAGCCTTAAGGGCTATTATTACATTAGAAAAAAAATGCAGTATAAAGATAGGAATCTCTAATTCTACACACTTATTAATTATTATTATTATTATTATTATTATTATTATTATTATTATTATTATTATTATTATTAGTATTATTATTATTATTAATCTCTGATTCTACAGTTTGTAACATCTGCCTCCTTTGGGGGTGGCCATTCCTTCTTGCAAGTTCATGTAACTTTCTCTATTATTCTGTGTGATTTAAATCCACGGAAGAGGTTTTATAGCTATTTTAAATGGATATATATTTCTGAGATTCAATGACACCCCCAAGCAGGTCTTTAAAATGGTTTTAAATCTAGTACATTTCCTAATTTACAGTCATTACGATGACTCTCTTAAGCCACTGCCATGAGCTTCTGACTGAGAAAATGTCAAGATTATTACTAATATTGATTATACTGAGCTTGTGTTAAATACTGTGACAGTGTTTCCTATTTATAACACTATCTGGAACTACTGTATTTGTACCACCTTTTAAAATGGCACTATATGGACAATGTGAGCCATGGCAATATTGTCTTATAATAAACGACTCTGTGGTATGAAGGGTCACCTCATCGTGACAGAGCACTGCAATTGTTTTGTATTGATGATGATTATTATTATTATTTTTGTATTGTTGTCTTGGCATGAATTTCTGTTTGATCTTGATGCAATACACCCCGGTAAAATGCAAATTAATCCCAGGAATAGTTATTTCATTTACTGAAACATATACTGATAAGAAATAGACAATAAGCAGACAGACCATACAGCTTATACTGACTTCATCAGTGATCCAATATGTGTGCAAGTCAGACTTCTTACTGCAGTGTTTGTCTAAAATGTATTGCCACTATACTTTGCTTACAAGTATATATAGAAGCAACTGAGTGCTCTGAGAGTGTGCTTTCCTCAGTTCATTCAAACAGTAGTGCCAAATAAAGGGGGATCTTTTTAAGGCTGTGGTTGGAAGTTGTGTCAAAAATTACAGTAATAAATAAAATGTTATTTCATATAAAATGGAAAAATAATACAGAGCAACTGCAGGGCTACTGCATGTGTCAGCTGTTGGAAAATGTGTGTGATTGTTGATTTCATAATAATTTCTGGCCATAAAGAATTTATAACAACGTGGGCTGTTTTATAATTATATTGAGTTGGGAGCAGTGTATTGTACACCTCCTAAGATTAAGTACACGTATGAAATGAATATCGTTGTATTGTTCACTTTGGCTATGTAGTCGTTTCTGCTCAGTTCTATACTCCTCACTCCTTTACAATCGGAGCAGCCATCTCAGCAGCGAAAGCCAACATTAACCAGCATCTAATTAAGAGCCTAGGGCGCTGGCCCTCCTCAGCAGTAGAATCTTACATATGCACATCTGTTTCTGATATTGCTGCAGCGCACCAAAAAAATTGTTAGCATGCCCGGAGTGGGGGCTACCTGATCCGCCGGGGGTCCTCTCTACTGTGTGCCAGGTAAACACATAGTTTCACTCTACCCATTCTTTTGTCCTGTAAAGTAATATAAAAAAATTCTAACCCATCTCGTTTGTTTTGTGTGTCTTTTCCTCCTTTCATATATGTCATGCATTGGCACATGAACTATTGTTTGTCCCACAAGTGTGGGTTCTGCGTGGAGCCGGGGGGTCCAGCCTTTGGGGGTAAGTGAGGCTCATTCCCTGACCTCCACGCCTCCAGCGACCACACACACTCTATCCTTTAGCAGCTCCTGCTCTTTATCTTCCTCAAACTCAGACTGGGCTCTATTTCCAGCTCTCTCTTCTGTCATTCCTTTTCTAGGTTCTTCAGTGCAACAACCTATTCCTCCTACACGTCCGTCGCTCCACAGAGCCTCTCTATCTTAAGTGTTTTCTGTTACTTTTGTTGTTTAAGAGCTGCTCGTAAAAAAAAATCACACTCTTAAATAAAAAGTTCCAGCTAGACCTTTATCGTATAATTAATTACTAGTGTCATTTTGCAGAATGATCAATCAACTTCTGAATCATTAACAAACTGGAAGTTTCATTTAACACGACAGAACTTTACATAGCTAGCGTGGACACAGGCATGACAATTTGTATTACTAGTTTAATCGTGTACATTATAAAAAATTATGATATATATATACAGTACTGTGCAAAAGTTTTAGGCAGGTGTGAAAAAATGCTGTAAAGTAAGAATGCTTTCAAAAATAGACATGTTAATAGATTATATTTATCAATTAACTAAATGCAAAGTGAGTGAACAGAAGAAAAATCTAAATCAAATCCATATTTGGTGTGACCACACTTTGCCTTCAAAACAGCATCAAGCATCAGTTCTTCTAGGTACACTTGCACACAGTTTTTGAAGGAACTCGGCAGGTAGGTTGGCCCAAACATCTTGGAGAACTAACCACAGTTCTTCTGTGGATTTAGGCAGCCTCAGCTGCTTCTCTCTCTTCATGTAATCCCAGACAGACTCGATGATGTTGAGATCAGGGCTCTGTGGGGGCCATACCATCACTTTCAGGACTCCTTGTTCTTCTTTACGCTGAAGATAGTTCTTAATGACTTTCGCTGTATGTTTGGGGTCGTTGTCATGCTGCAGAATAAATTTGGGGCCAATCAGATGCCTCCCTGATGCTATTGCATGATGGATAAGTATCTGCCTGTACTTCTCAGCATTGAGGAGACCATTAATTCTGACCAAATCCCCAACTCCATTTGCAGAAATGCAGCCCCAAACTTGCAAGGAACCTCCACCATGCTTCACTGTTGCCTGCAGACACTCATTCGTGTATGCTCTCCAGCCCTTCGGCTGAACAAACTGCCTTCTGCTACAGCCAAATATTTCAAATTTTGACTCATCAGTCCAGAGCACCTGCTGCCATTTTTCTGCACCCCAGTTCCTGTGTTTTCGTGCATAGTTGAGTCGCTTGGCCTTGTTTCCACGTCAGAGGTATGGCTTTTTGGCGCAAGTCTTCCATGAAGGCCACTTCTGACCAGACTTCTCCGGACAGTAGATGGGTGTACCAGGGTCCCACTGTTTTCTGCCAGTTCTGAGCTGGTGGCACTGCTGGACATCTTCCGATTGCGAAGGGAAGTAAGCATGATGTGTCTTTCATCTGCTGCAGTAAGTTTCCTTGGCCGACCACTGAGTGTAACGGTCCTCAACGTTGCCCGTTTCTTTGTGCTTCTTCAAAAGAGCTTGGACAGCACATCTGGAAACCCCTGTCTGCCTTGAAATTTCTGCCTGGGAGAGACCTTTATCGTATAATTAATTACTAGTGTCATTTTGCAGAATGATCAATCAACTTCTGAATCATTAACAAACTGGAAGTTTCATTTAACACGACAGAACTTTACATAGCTAAGCGTGGACACAGGCATGACAATTTGTATTACTAGTTTAATCGTGTACATTATAAAAATTATGATATATATATATATATATATTTTTTCTGTAGCACGGTTCCCAGAATTCATTGATACACATACAGTATTTTAAATGGATTTTATTTCACATGCCCTGGGAAATGGCTATATTTTCCATATTCCATCATATTCATTGTTTTGAAGGCTTAAAAGAAAAAATAACTAAATTATTAATCAGGAGATTAAATAAAACATAACAGCGAACTTACTTGCCAAGAACGAAGGTAAATAGATCATCCATTGCCATTGGTTCATTTCGAGAATATTTTAATGATTGTTTAGTTTCTGTGACGAGACTGTTTTCTAACAGAACGCTAGCGGACTGTGTAAAATAAACAACTGTAACAGTGGATGGAATGCAAGCATGTTAGATGAAAAGCTGATACAATAAGTCCTGGTACCCAGTACCAGCATTAAAATAAGACCGGTACTGAGTATCAGTGAGTACCGGCAGAATTTCACCCCTGGGCTTATCACAGTCATATTCACTTGTGTGGGTTTTAACAATTAAAAATATATATATATTGAGCTTCATTTGAGTTAAAAAAGGATGCTGGGATGGGGCTACCATTTTAAATGTTGCAATGCATACTGTAATTGTGCCACTTTTTCATGTTTTACTGTAATTGTGCAGCTTTGTCATGTTTTGACACACAAGAGGCTGTTCTGGTATTTTCCAATATCTACGTCTAGAGGCGAAGACAAGTGCTGTTTAACACCCAAAGCATGCAGATTTTGAACCATATTTGAACACCCTGTAGTGTGTTATTGTGCTTATAAGATGGTACCCCCCACTTCCACCTCATCCCCCCCCCCCACCCATCCCATCCCATCCTAAAGTGAATTGGTTGTCAACTGAATCAGACAGAGTGCTTCTGAAAGTTCTAAGCTGTGCTGGTATGATGACATACTTGCACAGGTTGGAACACTCGTTAACCAATGAGATTGCTCCCTCTATTCTTATCATGTTATAACTGTATTTATCATTACTGGCCTACACTATATACACTTCTGTGATTAAATAAAGTTAAACTACTCCAGCACTAGAAATGTAATTGTCAGTTCTTGAGCTTGTTTCCCAGCTGTTCAGTTTCCTCCCTTTAGTTGCAACAACATGTATGTCTTGTTTTTTCTTTAAAATCAATTGAAATCCTTAAAAAAGAAAAATGGGATAACATTTGTTTTCCCTTTATTTTGTCCCCTGAACTAAACTAAAGCAAAGGTACAAAGGTAATGCTATTTTCACTTGTCTATACACCAATCTGTTTTATGATGCTTATTGTAACAGATAGATAAGATTTAATGGGGTTGTTTTTGCTCTAGAGCTGAACAGCTTGGCAGTCCTGTGGGAAATTTCAAAATGGCAAAGTATATATTATATCCTAGACCTCTTTAGCAAAATGATTTCTGCTGTTTTCTCATCTCTGTGATCACATTGTTTTCATTACCTCTGTTTCATGGGCTCTATTGTAATGATCTAAAAGCAGCACATTTCAATACTACGGTGTACAGAGGAGCTATTATTCCTCTTTATACTCTGAGCTGGCATACTTGTGCAAGTACTCATAAGTAGAGGATGCTGACCCTGGAAGTGCCTTTGCAATGCATTTCTGGAACGAGTGAGGATTAACCTTATTTTACATTGAGTTTAGCAGTTGCTCTTCAGCTGTAGTTGCCTGCCATAGACATGTGCAATGTAGGCCAGATCAGCTAAAGTGGTTTTGTATTATGAAGCAGCAGCAGCACCACCACCACCAACAGCAGCAGAACTTATCACCCATAACTAGTGTCTGAATAGTGCTGAAGAGCAGCGTCTGAACTTAGCACCCATAACTAGTGACACTGCAGTGTGGAGTAGTGGTTAGGGCTCTGGACTCTTGGGTCGTGGGTTCAATCCCAGGTTGGGGACACTGCTGCTGTACCCTTGAGCAAGGTACTTTACCTAGATTGTTCCAGTAAAAACCAAACTGTATAAATGGGTAAATGTATGTAAAAATAATGTATAAAAAATAAAGTAATTGCATGTAAAAATAATGTGATATCTTGTAACAACTGTAAATTGCCCTGGATAAGGGCGTCTGCTAAGAAATAAATAATAATAATAAAAAGTGACACTGAATAGTGCTGAATTTGAAAATACTAAAAGAAACTTAAATTCAATGACAAACATTTTGATTTTGGAAGGCATTTGAAAAGACTTCTTCTCAAAATGTTTGTCATGGAATTTGAGTCTCTTTTAGTGCTTAATAAGACTTAATAAAAATACATTTGAATCTCCCTACTCTTTAAAGATGCACTTGTTCTCTGTCTTCTGCGCTATCCACACTTCTTAAATAATGTGAAATTAACATTCACTTCATTCTCAATCTCACTTTTAACACTTGATGATTGCACATTATTTAGGAAGTGTAAGCAGTCTGCTAGCTTTAGTCTAGATAAGCCTGAAAATGTGTATCATGTTGCTTTAAGCACGATTCTTAAACCACAGCTGCTTTTGCTACAAGGGCAAATAAATCTGCTGTGCCTGCTTGATAATATTGTGCTAATAGCTTGAGTATTTAAGCACTCCTTAGTAAAAAGCAATCTCCACACTGTGTTCCATTACCTTAAAGCTAGGAGATACCAATCAGGCAAACTCAATTAAATTGCACTTAAAATCTGAAGAGTGCTTTAAATCCTGCAATCCCGAATGAATCTTTAAACATTGCCAATCAATAGAGAATGTGTGAAGTCTATTTACTCGAATGGGGACATTTATTAGAAGTCTAGAGAGAGTTTATATTCTATGCATTTAGTAACATGTAAAAGAGGACATTGAATACTTCAAATATACATTACTGTGTAAATGATAAATGAAGCTATGTTATATATATATATATATATATATATATATATATATATATATATATATATATATATATATATATATATATATATATATATATAATAACATCCTTTATAACACATTTACATAACACTCGTTTATGTAAGGGTGCTGGCTAATAGTTCGGTCTTTAGGTTGCTGTTCTGTTGCTGCTGTAAGCCCCTGAATAGCGCAGGGGGTATCTGGTAAAGTACTGTTTCTTTTGTGCTGAATAGCATTTCATTTACAAAGCTTTGAGGCATTTCTGAATAAATGTGCTGAAAACCTCCATCCTAGAAGACTGAATCATAAAAAGGTCAAACAAAAAATTCAAATTTGTGTTTTGAAAAGATGGTATCTGATTTCAACAGAAGCATATCTGGCTCTACACCAGGACAAAAATAACTTTTCAGATTCCATGCCTTACTTTCATGCCTTACGCTGCACTTTCTAGGTCATTTCACCCAGTATATTCAAGCTCAAGAGATGTACAGGACTGAAGGCATGTCAGTCAATAGGGGAAGCAACTGGTTGGTTAGGACAAGAAAGAAGCCATTAAAGGGTGGGGAAAATGTCCCCTTGAAGTGAAATAACCAAGTTGCATACAGTAATGATCCCTATCTTATCTACATAGGGAACTTAAACGGTACATCAGCAGTACATGAAGAAGAAAACATAAACTATTCCACCTTGCTGTTCCAAATGTATTTGGTTATTGTATAATAATCTGTATGCCCCCAAACATCTGCATAATGCCACGCTGTTATGTCCAAAAATCATTGTTCTGGAGCATCTCTTCTGAGCCAAGAAACTTCACTTCTGCATGTGCTGTCACAACAATCTGATGATGAAATATTGTCTGTTAATTAACAGTTTCAATTCTAATTTTCCTCAGCAGCACAGTGTGGCTGTACACAGGGAACGTCCGAAATAATGCCAGACAATATTTCAACATCAGATTGTTCAGAAACTGATAGGGAGATGGAATTTGTGGCCGAATTCGACTTTCCCAATCAATGGTGTGTAGATGATTGTGCATGTGTTGTGTCAGGAAATGCAAATGAAAACCAAATAAAAGGATGAAAAATGCAATATTTATTTTTTAGGTCGGATCATCCTCAAAGACGTCATTCGAAAGGAAATACATCGTTTCGAATCTCATTTGCTAGTTTATTTGATACGTGTCCAATCTGCAAACTTTCTGAATCAGCTGGAGCTATGTCTAAGACTTTGGGGATGTATATTGAAATAACACAGAGCTGCTATAATTGTGGGCAGGTCCCTTCATTAGATGGAAATGAGAACAACTCCGTCTTGGCTTTTGTTTTCCCTGCAACCACTTACACAGCAGACACTTACAACATGCAAATACAACATGCGAAGGAAACATGTACAATGTGAAAGATTACTACACAAAACAAAAGCAGGTACAAGCTCCTTCCTTATGGAAAATGAGACAGACCATGTTTGTCACACAGACTAGTGTGTTTCCACACGGAGGTAATCTAGCTTACACAACTCTTCACTGGGCATGCGCGGCACGTTTCAGAGCACATGTGAGGGTACATGCGGAAGTCATGTTTTTTGGCTCAGAAGAGATGCTTGAGAACAGTGATTTTGGACATTAGCAGCATGGCATTATGCAGATGTTTGGTTGCATACAGATTATTATACAATGACCAAATACATTGGGAACAGCAAGGTGGAATAGTTTCATGTTTTATTTTTCATGTAGTGCTGATGTACCCTTTAAAGCTATTTTTTTTTCTTTGACTATCTACAATACCATTAAAACAATCCAGACTTGTTAAAAACCTTGGTTCATCTGCTTTTTATTTATTTATGATACCATTCATGAGGTACTGGTTTCCTTACAATAAGCGAGAAGATTTAAGTATCAATTAGGAACCAATGTGGAACTCCACATGCTGTACGATGCAGTAGTTATGTCTCAATAGTCATGTAATGAATGTCCAGATGTTTGGATTGTTTGTCTCTGTCTCGCGCAGTTAGCTGTTTCACGCAAGAACAACTCAATTTCCAGACTGACATGGATTTAATTTCTATTCTAATTCCAAGAAAAAATACTATTTTAGTCTGTTGACTACAGTGTTATGCACCAAGATTTTAACTGATGATCACATAACAAAACCTGAAAGAAAACTGGAGGTTTTGTGTTCACTTCGTGGGTTTGTAAAAAGCTTCTTGGTTGTCTAAATATGTTGTAGAATATAGAGAAAATAAAGCAAGCAGTGTTCCCAGCTGTGCTGGTATTTTGTTTTGATCAGTTATCTGAATGCCTCAACACATCAAAACTCCAGAAAATAACTTTTGGGCAAAACCAGAAAGAACTGATCAATTCACTTTTCAGACATTTTACAAAAGAAATTATTTTTGCTGAACTACAAAAAATAAGTATAAAAGGTGTGAAAAATAAACAGAAAGGATATTAAGTGAAAAGTGAAAACAAAAAAGCCCATGAATCCCCTCCACAGATACAGGAGGTAGACACCTTTGAGCATAATCTGACAATGATAAAGGGTAATTCCATTCTGGCCTTATAGTCAGTTGGTGATGTGGAATCCTAGGGTTATTCTCGAGCAATATCTTTCAGTTTTTCACTCCCTTTCCCCTTGTACAGTAATCTCCAGCTAAGAGAACACCCCTCAGGAAGCAAGCAAAGTGTTCTCTTAGCCCAAGTGTTCTTTAAGACGGAGTTGACCACCAGACACAATATGAATCAATAAATAAATACATACTGTATGTATTACTTATCATGATCCATCAACATATGAAATGAATAGAATGAGTAAAGCAATAGAGAAATGTATGTTAATAAACTAATAAAATAATAATAAAGTAACAGACAAATTAACGTTACTAAACTACCTGTCAAACTAAATTAACACAGCACCCTTACACATGTTAAAAATGCAGCAGCAGCTCTAGATTAATTATGAAGACCTGTACACAAGCAATATTCAAGACATGCACAACATTATTTAACAGAATGGTGAATCAACTCACCAGAACGGAAAACACCATATTGCTCAGTGACTTGTGTCTGATTCAGGTTTTTCCAGGAACTCGAACAATTTCCAATATTTTGTAACAAGAGAAACAGTGGTGCGTAGTTTGTTTACATGCCATTTTGTAGCGATGAGGTTCATGTGTGGAAATCAGAATACAGAACGAGGCAGTGATGTGACGGCGGTTCTGGAAAGATTTAATAAATCAATCAGTGTACCTCAAGACACTTCTCGTGATGACAATTCACATCTGAAAAGATTGAACAACTGTGGCAATGTGGCCACGCCCTTGTGCGTAGTTTATGTGTATGTTGTATGTTGCATGTGTAAATGTTGGTGTATAGTCATTGGTACACGGGATATAAGCGGGTCTGTGTTTCACGTGTGTTTAAAATGTATAATTGTAGTTAGGCACGAGGATTGCACATCACTTCACTTCACGTGCAGATAAAATGTGTATAATGTGTGTCACGGATTGCACTTAGTTAATTCCGTGCAGTTGTACCGAGACTCCGATTGAATGATTGATTAGCAATCGAGTCTTGGTACAACTGCATAAAAGCTGCATGTTTTCACCCACTCGGGGTTGGGTGTTCGAGAGTGGAGAACGGGTGTGGAGAAGGAGAGATAAAAAATAGTAAAAAGAATATTAGTTTGTGCTCACCGTGTTTGTTCATCCCTATTTGTTAGTGTCTGTCCATTTTGTTTATCTCTTTTGTTTGGCGAATGTGCCGTGTTTTGTGTTCAAACCTTTTTATTTTCTGTGCTGTTTGATTATTAAATGCTGAGCGCGACCACGCGCTCAGCTTCATCACAACCCCAAGTTTCTGTGTATTACTCCCTGTTTCTGGTCTGACGTCACCCACTGTCAGCCGTCTTTGTGACAACAACCTATTTGAATTTTCACCACAAGGGTGTTCTCATCGGTAAAGAGTTCTCTTAGGAGATGTTCCTATACCTAGAGACGACTGTATCATTGTATCTCAACACATCATTGTCGAGGATCTGGTCTCTTTCAGTCATGATGGGACAACATGACAGCAGCAGATCTAGAGAGCTGACGTGTGATGCTTGCTTAGCACAGTAGGTGCCTTTATATCCAAAACTGGATAGAATCAAAAGTGATGACTCAAAGGACAATTATGACAAACAGATTCCACCCCTAACTTTGCTGAAGGAGGCGCTACATCAATCATTACACTGACGAAGGCGCTAGCCAACACATTTGATTGTTGCCATGAAACTCAAGTGTTGTCAAGGCTGGCAGATACTGTATAGTGTTATGGCAGCTTGGGGCTTGCTGACCATTTGGTCATGGAAAAGCTGAGTTAATGAAGTAACTGGGAGCCTCGTGCAAAATGAAATTCCAGGTCCTTCAGGCTCTTGGCTGATCCTCTTACTCTTGGATGTTCCACAGGTAACAGAGCGAGTTGTCTGAGACAGGGAGCCAAGCGCAGTGGGAGCCAAGAGCAAGTCGCTGGCCAAGGTGCTGAAAGCTGAAGATAAACAGTAAAGATATTTTAGTACAGCTGAGCATTTATTTTAAGTAAAACAATATGTGTTTGTTTATCTGTAAAACTCTGTAATGTCTACCCTATGACACAACTATTAATTAATTTTCTTAATGTAGTTCAGCCTCGCTATAACAGGAGCCACACGTTTTGTGTGTTGTTGTGAGGTGTGTGGTACACTGAGACGTCCATTAAGGTATATTTTAAATTCATGTAGAAGCACTGCTACACTGCTTAGACACCCTGTATGTGTACATGTCATCATGGTATACTTGTGACAAAAGGGATGAAGCCAGTCTTACTGGGCTCTGACTCTGAAAAATGGAAGCCAAAATCAACCTAAATATAAACTGACTGCAGTATAATGAGGCATGGTATAGCAAGGAGCTGTATATAAACTGACTGCAGTATAATGAGGCATGGTATAGCAAGTGCTGTATATAAACTGGACTGCAGTATAATGAGGCATGGTATAGCAAGTGCTGTATATAAACTGGACTGCAGTATAATGAGGCATGGTATAGCAAGTGCTGTATATAAACTGGACTGCAGTATAATGAGGCATGGTATAGCAAGTGCTGTATATAAACTGGACTGCAGTATAATGAGGCATGGTATAGCAAGTGCTGTATATAAACTGGACTGCAGTATAATGAGGCATGGTATAGCAAGTGCTGTATATAAACTGGACTGCAGTATAATGAGGCATGGTATAGCAAGTGCTGTATATAAACTGGACTGCAGTATAATGAGGCATGGTATAGCAAGTGCTGTATATAAACTGGACTGCAGTATAATGAGGCATGGTATAGCAAGTGCTGTATATAAACTGACTGCAGTATAATGAGGCATGGTATAGCAAGTGCTGTATATAAACTGGACTGCAGTATAATGAGGCATGGTATAGCAAGAGCTGTATATAAACTGGACTGCAATATAATGAGGCATGGTATAGCAAGGAGCTGTATATAAACTGACTGCAGTATAATGAGGCATGGTATAGCAAGAGCTGTATATAAACTGGACTGCAGTATAATGAGGCATGGTATAGCAAGAGCTGTATATAAACTGGACTGCAATATAATGAGGCATGGTATAGCAAGGAGCTGTATATAAACTGACTGCAGTATAATGAGGCATGGTATAGCAAGAGCTGTATATAAACTGGACTGCAGTATAATGAGGCATGGTATAGCAAGAGCTGTATATAAACTGGACTGCAGTATAATGAGGCATGGTATAGCAAGAGCTGTATATAAACTGGACTGCAGTATAATGAGGCATGGTATAGCAAGTGCTGTATATAAACTGGACTGCAGTATAATGAGGCATGGTATAGCAAGAGCTGTATATAAACTGTGCTGCAGTATAATGAGGCATGGTATAGTAAGGACCGGTAATTGCTTAGGAATTTGATTTGTATTTGGCTACTTTACTTACAGCATGATGACACCATTGCAAAAGGTGCAATTTTCTAGCCTGGAGTTGTGACACACAGACAGAAGGAAAATAATAGAATCACCCTCAAAGTCTTCATGTTAAAACTGTATAAAGAAAGCTTTTCTAGGAGTTCCATACAACTTAAGACACATCTATGTATGACAAATTATTCTTTCTTGAATGTTGAGTCCCATTCGGTTTTCATGAAGGGTTTTTAAATACAGTGCTGAAGGGTTCTGTCAAGCTAACAAACACGTTTGGAGGGAAACGCTGACAGTCACATGCTAGTCTTTCAGCATCCTGTCATTTCGACTAATGTAGGACAGACTTTGGTCAGCCCAGTTCTGTCATAAAATATTGATTTAAAAATAGAAATAGAACTGATTAAATGTCAAACAAAATGACCATGCATTCAATCCAATATAATATCTGTATAATGTAGAAAAACCTGATGGATGAACACGTGTAACAAGCATACAAAACTAATGTACATCCACATGAATATTGGCTCGTAAACCTGCTCTATTTAAAGCTGAAAAAATATTAATAAGATGTTCTTTTAAAGGGATAATAACTAATACTTTCACTATCAGAACGACATGGCCCTTGGGGATTCACTCTAGATTTGTTGCTCACAGATTTTATTTTTATAAGACGAAGCCCAGGCAGAGGCAAAGAGGGAAAGAAAACAATTTAACATTACAAGCTAATCAGAACAATAATCTACTGTAACTGTACCAATCTGCAACCAAGTTATTTCTGCCTGATTTATGCTACTAAAATGGAGTTAAATTGCCTTTGCACTTGTTTTAAAATAGGGTCTCTATGGTTCATGGCAGTACTTTTTCGCTTTACTGTGTTATAAGTCATAGTAGCACACTATCCTATGTGCAGAATACTTGAGTGTGAGGTTCAGGAGAGGGCTTAATACTCTATTTAATAAAATAAGGTCCACACAGGAAGTTTCATTTTTGGGTCATATTTAGATCTGCCACTGTTCAGATAATTAAAATATACCCCTGTATTTTATAGCAAGCTTGTATTATCCAATTGCAAAAACTTCCCTAACAAAAGGCTTGCTAGCAATTATGGATGTCGAGTTTACATGTGCTTATAGTGTTGTGGAAAGATAGAGTTGCCCTGAGGCTAAATGAAAAAAATATACAAACAAAGTATATATTACATGTTCAAATGACATCTTTTGTTTGTAGTTCTGTTTCAAAACAACACAGATTGCATCTACAGTAATAAAGTCTGAAAAGCGTTCAATGATCATTCACCTTACTGGCCTTGAGCATGTAATGGCTTGCAGTATGCCTTTTTACTGAGGATAATGCTGTTTCTCTGAACAAGTAAATTGAGTTTTCTGTGATTGAGTAGTACGTATCTGACTAAAAAAAAAAAAAAAAAGCTTTCTGTACATTGTATGTGCAATGCACACAATAGGAGACCAAAAATGTAGCAATTATATCAAGTACACCATATTATATTAGATCACTTTAGTAATGGAATATTTCTACTAATAATACCCCAAAGCAGCACCCACTCTGCACAACATCATGTCAGTTATGTTAGGGAACTGTTGTCAGTTTTCAGCAACCATTAGTAAGCACCAAAAGTAAAGTATAGTATCACTTGTTTTTTTATGTATTCTCAATAACAATATTAGACCTATCCACAAAGCTTTAATCCCTGAGTTAAGGGTTTTAAGATGCTTTACAAGGTATGTTTTTTTCTGAGTACAATACTTAAGCAATAGTTTGATTGTAGTAGTGTAGTTTACAAGGAGATCTGTGTAAAACATTTCTCATGTACAAAAACAGCCAAGTTAGAATAAAGGGGCCAGCCATATGAAGATGTGATATCTACAACAGCGGCCAATACAAAAAACATCAGTCAGGTAAATATGTAAAGTGGCTAAGTTAAACCAGACACAGTTGGAGCAGTGGAAGTAGTAGCAACATGAATCAAAGGCATGATTTGTTAACTTTGTATTGACTTTCATTCTCAGATACTTGAATAAGTCCACTCTTTTTTGGTGTTCCCCTTGCTCTCTTCTGCATTTGTATCCATGGTTGCTGTAGTGATAGTAATGTTTGGTTTTATCAGCTTATACTTCTTCCATTTCACACAATGCAATCAAAAGCATGATCAGATTGTGAAGGTCTAGAATATTTGATAATCATGAAGCTGTACTAGTCTGTTTAACTCTACAAGAAATAGAAAAGTAACCAAACCAAACTGTCTCTCTACTCCAGCGTTCCAGCACCTCTGTGGTTTCGGGGCAGCAGATGAAAAGATAGGATTGTCTTGACTGCGGAATAGACAAAAGAAATACAAAATAATACATGGTGAATGCTAGGACTACTTTGTGAGTGCTATTTAGGATTACTGTAGCGTGTTGGCAGTGGATGTCTAAATTTCGTCACGTTTTTCTCTTGTTCGCAGTTTGCTGATAACAGTATTTCATATTTGTGAAAATGCTGACAGAGTGAATGGTATTCAATAGCATGTTGACACCTGTCAGGGTGCTATAGAAGTACAAACCATGCCTCTAGTTAGTGTTGCTTTCACAGCTTCTTTCCTGTCGTTCACTAACCAGCTGATACCTCTATCGACTGACCTGATTTCAGTCAGTAACATGCTTCAGCTCAGGGTACACTGCCGAGGTGCAGTGATCTAGGAAGGGTATGTGTAGCATGCTATGAGAAGCATGGAAACTTTCTTTGACCTAATTTAGCAGCAGACGATTGAAGCACCCCAGGTTTTGTGAAAAAAAAGGAACTGACTTACTGAGCCTGGTTAATAATGATCAAAGCAGGAATGCCAATAGAGAAATATACAAAATGTGTATAAAAGGGAAGAAATAAACATTCTAGAACAAACGTAGATGTTCCGTTGAAATGCAATCCTGTCACATGTTGAGCCAGTCCTAATTACACCAATGAGAAACAGACACAATCACAAAACATGCTTTTTAAGGCAAGTTCCTATAAATGGGTAACGTCCTCCATCCGAGACCAGATTCTGTGAGCCTGGTTTAAAGATTTTAATCACAGTCGGCTGCCAATGGAAACAAGCTGATCAATTCAGCATCACTTTTAACCTGGTCCCCAATGGCCAATGAAAATCTGTTACTGAACAAACATGTTTTGCATTTATATTTTCATGTCACTTTTTCTTTTATTTCTCATTTGGTTGAAGGTAATACCGATTTGTAGTTCAAATCTATAGTGAGGTTTGTCATTGAAGAGATCTTAAATTAACACTGTTATAATAAGTCTACACAATTAAAAAGCTCTTCAAATCTTTACCAGGGGCCATGAGGAAAGGGCACTTCAATATTTACTACAGCTAATATTGGAATTAATGACACAACTAGAATATAAACAGATTCCTCTGGGTTCAATAGATTTTTTACACGAAAGCAGGAAGGCAATTATTAAAGTGTATTCCTCGCCTAGGGCTTTCATAGTACAATAAAATGGTTCATGGCTGTTGCTTGTTTTTATTATTTCAGTAATGAAGATTCATCTAAAAAAGGGAAACAAATGGGCTAATAATTTACCAGCCTCTTGTGAGATTCACCTCCGAAAGTCTAGGGTTCAAATCCAGCACAAGCTACAAGCGTGATTTAATGAAGCATGCACTTGATGAACTACCAACTTTTTAACAGAGTGATGCTACGGTTTATACACCAGCATTGTTTTTGTTCAATATCATAATTAAGCATCCTGTTTGGTAAATCTCCCTTAGCACCAGGTGTAGTGGTAAATAAAAAAGTGGTTATACTCCTGTTTGGTGCTCGAGGCCAGGCAGCGGCATGGTAGGAACTTAGGTTGACCATTATTTCCTTTTTTTATTTTTATTTTTTATTGGGTTTGGACAGAGGTGAAAGTAACTTTAATTTCTTACCGGTTCTGTATAATTGTTCAGCATGCCCCCATCCCACCCCACCCTGTAAACATTTTTGTAAGCTACAAGGCACTGCTAATTTATGGAGACCAAAGCTAAATGGAGAGGGAAGGGCATTTGTGTTTTAAATAATGGTTTCAAAAAGCAAACATTATAATCAAAATTAAGGTTATGTTTAATTTTGAACCTTAAATATATTGTAGCGACCTGACGGACTGTAGAGGACGCTGCACCTTGAAGGGACTCTATGTTGTTTGTCTGTTTGTTATTAAATAGTTGCATGCATCGTCCGGGATGGGAACAAGCAGGACTGTGATGAAGGAGAACGATTGAGAGCAGACAGAAAAGTACAATTGCAGTAAATAGGTCTATGAGGGTTAGCCAGAAGAAGAGCTGGGTAGTGTCTGTGAGAGCGACTGGAGTAGTAATGAGAATAGAGGGAGCGAGTACTGACAGGCTATAGAGATAAATTATATAAGAAACAGGGCTTTTTGTTTTGGTGTGGTCTCAGCCCATAGGGACCGAGTGTTAAAGAGAATAAAAAGTGGATATTCTGTGTGCACCTGCAATCCCAGAGTCTGTCCATTTATTCTGTTTAAAAGAAAACAAGAGACCCTGTGTCACCACAATATAGATTAATACTAACAGTTACAACAACACTTAATAGAAGAAAAAAAGATTTTGGTGTCTGACCAAATTTCTACCAGCGCTTTTAGTTTCTCACACTGTCTATGTAACTAGGGTTCCCAGATTTCCAACTTCAGAAACAATACGTTTTATTTACTTACATCCATGGCAGTCAAACGTGTGGAAAATCCTTCCATTGTACAGTAATATGTTCAACAACAATAACTAAATGCAGCTTCATACGATATTTTTTACAAGGATTCTATATTGTCTATTTGCTGATTTTCTTTTTTGTCATGTAAGCTATGAAACATGTATTGAAAATTGGAGTTTGCAAAACAATACAGTATTATAAACCGCAATTAACAAACTGGGTTAAAAAAAATAGCTCTTTGCAAAATGTTATTACATATGCATCAAGGGCTAAAGAGCACAGAGACATTGTCCCTGCAAATCACGTCTTAATTGCGTGTTTATACCATTGTGTGTGTTTTATAGATCCCATCCAAGAATTCAGAACCCTCAGCACCCGTTTTACGGTCGTAAAACATCGCAATCCTTTTATAAATCTGGGCCTCAGTAAGCTGGTTTCTCAGCTGGCTCAGGCTCTCAACCATCAACATCAAAGGCAGTGTGTATGAACCACATGTGTGTGTAAGTCACTGCACTACCACCACCCGCCTACAGGGGCAGCACTGAGAAAAATGTTACACACTTGGGGACCCCAAGGTCCCCACTTGGTCATTTCAAAAACCTTCACTGGGGGTCTAGGCATCATTGTAAGTTGATTTAAAGGCTTTTCCATGTGGTCCCTTCTTGGCTACCGAGTCCCCACTTGGTGGATGTGTAACCACGCCTAAGTCCCCATATAGATAGGTAGACGAGAACACACACACACACACACACACACACACAAACAGAACACGCAGTCCAGTGGCCACTCCCCTGCTCGCGCTGCAGTTCTGAGTGAGAGCTCAGCTGTCAGTCTTCCGCGCAGCAACGCAACACAGAGACGCTCACCCTTAAAATATCTTGTCTTTAACTCAGGATTTGCATAGCACAGGAGAGTAGAAGTGAGTAAACTCTATATTGCTTATATGAGAAGTGGGTAAATGCTGTTTACCTGCGTATACCCTCGACTACAACACTGCTTAGCACTATCCTCATGGTGTGTGTGTGTGCGTGTGCATGTGATGGTTTCCCCATCCCCTAGGACTAGGGGGAAAACTCCCTCCTCCCCTCCAAATGTTTGTACATTACACTTCCAAAATGAATATGCAACCAACACATGGTTCAACGTGATTACTATTCATTCACAGTCACAAACCTGATGATCCCCATTATAAAGGGCAGGGGTGCACAAATCAGGACCTGTAGGTCCAGAGTGCTCCTGGTTGTATAGGTATCTTTAAATAATGAAGTGATTACGACCTGGAAAGATGTTCAATGAGTTCAATGAAGGAATTAGGGTAGTGATGGAGCAGGAGGAGCAGGATGGCTCGGGACATTGAGAAGGAATTGTGCATTACTAGGGCATTACTCACTCCAGACCTCTGTGATCCACAGCTGGCATAGCTTAGATGGGTAACACTTTACATGATATAATCATAATCCTAACCCTAACCCCCTAACCCTAACATTAACCCTAACCCTAACACTTTACATGATATAATCACAATCCTAACCCTAACATTAACCCTAACCCTAACCCTAACACTTTACATGATATAATCACAATCCTAACCCTAACCCCTAACCCTAACCCTAACCCTAACACTTTACATGATATAATCACAATCCTAACCCTAACCCTAACACTTTACATGATATAATCACAATCCTAACCCTAACCCCTAACACTAACACTACACCTAACCCTAACCCTAACACTTTACATGATATATTCACAATCCTAACCTTAACCTCCATAAGCCTAACACTAACCCTAACACTAACTCTAAACCTAACCCTTTGCTGATACAATTGTGTACTTACAGATAAAGGGAGGACTAGATGTGGGTGGGTTAGTAAGGAAGTACACTTCCACTATAGGAGGCTAGAGAAGCTCCAACTAATATCTGACCATCTATTTTATATAGAAAAGTAGGAAGAGCTTTTTGTTTTTGTAAAGAAAAATGAAATCACTTGAACTTGTTGTGTGATTCCGGTCTGCCTTTTGACCACTAGTCTGTGCTATTACAATGCTTAAAAAGAAATCAATATATCAATTCTGTTTTCCTTACTTTATTAATGCAGTGTTTTCTTTTCCAAGTGACACTGCTGTCATAATAGAAAACCTTCACTCTAAAAATCAGTTCAGCAAACCATAGGCTGGAACAAGCATGTCATTTGAACCATGATTCATATCTGGTGACAGCTGTAAGCTAGAAGAGAAATGTGCCTGAACTAACTTGTAAAATGTGCGGATGCGCGGGATTTGTAAAAAATTCTGAGCCGTGAAAGAAGCCATGGCCCTACAGATTCTGAAATTGAGCCGACTGCTGGAGTATCCACAAATTAGCATCGAGTTGTGAGACTCGCATATAACCCCACAATCAATGCTTTCTTAAAGTACTGCAGAGGGAAACCTATCCAGCATGTAAAGGCTGTAGGTAATGAAGGAGAGGGATAATCATATCCAGCATGTAAAGGCTGTAGGTAATGAGAGAGGGATAGTCATATCCAGCATGTAAAGGCTGTAGGGAATGAGAGAGGGATAGTCATATCCAGCATGTAAAGTCTGTAGGTAATGAGAGAGGATAGTCATATCCAGCATGTAAAGGCTGTAGGTAATGAGGAGAGGGATAGTCATATCCAGCATGTAAAGGCTGTAGGTAATGAGGAGAGGGATAGTCATATCCAGCATGTAAAGGCTGTAGGTAATGAGAGAGGGATAGTCATATCCAGCATGTAAAGGCTGTAGGTAATGAGAGAGGGATAGTCATATCCAGCATGTAAAGGCTGTAGGTAATGAGAGAGGGATAGTCATATCCAGCATGTAAAGGCTGTAGGTAATGAGAGAGGGATAGTCATATCCAGCATGTAAAGGCTGTAGGTAATGAGGGAGAGGGATAGTCATATCCAGCATGTAAAGGCTGTAGGTAATGAGAGAGGGATAGTCATATCCAGCATGTAAAGGCTGTAGGTAATGAGGGAGAGGGATAGTCATATCCAGCATGTAAAGGCTGTAGGTAATGAGGAGAGGGATAGTCATATCCAGCATGTAAAGGCTGTAGGTAATGAGAGAGGGATAGTCATATCCAGCATGTAAAGGCTGTAGGTAATGAGGAGAGGGATAGTCATATCCAGCATGTAAAGGCTGTAGGTAATGAGGAGAGGGATAGTCATATCCAGCATGTAAAGGCTGTAGGTAATGAGGAGAGGGATAGTCATATCCAGCATGTAAAGGCTGTAGGTAATGAGGAGAGGGATAGTCATATCCAGCATGTAAAGGCTGTAGGTAATGAGGAGAGGGATAGTCATATCCAGCATGTAAAGGCTGTAGGTAATGAGGGAGAGGGATAATCATATCCAGCATGTAAAGGCTGTAGGTAATGAGAGAGGGATAGTCATATCCAGCATGTAAAGGCTGTAGGTAATGAGGGAGAGGGATAGTCATATCCAGCATGTAAAGGCTGTAGGTAATGAGGGAGAGGGATAGTCATATCCAGCATGTAAAGGCTGTAGGTAATGAGTGAGAAGGATAATCATATTCATCTGCGTTACCCTCATGGGTAAAGCAGAGCAGTCTTAGTCATGGGCTGACTCCCTAGTAAATTTACAGTGACCTACTACATGCACGTAACAGATACACTCTTTGCCTCTTGGTTGCTGTTTGAATATTATGATAATATTATTATTTGTTTATTTAGCAGACGCCTTTATCCAAGGCGACTTACAGAGACTAGGGTGTGTGAACTATGCATCAGCTGCAGAGTTACTTACAACTACGTCTCACCCAAAGACGGAGCACAAGCAGGTTAAGTGACTTGCTCAGGGTCACACAATGAGTCAGTGGCTGAGGTGGGATTTGAACCGGGGACCTCCTGGTTACAAGCCCTTTTCTTTAACCACTGGACCACACAGCCTAATTGCAGTGAATTAGCTTTTTAATGTATGAAAATTAGAACATTCAGGATGATTCATGAACTATAGTGTAGCCCTCTTCCTTTGTATTCAAATCCACACCACTGCATAGTTTTTTTTTCTTATGTTTGTATTTGGGCTACGGTGTCGGTATGTGTAAATACTTTATACAGTCCACTTTCAAGAAATATATATTCTCAATAAGGAAGTACAACCAACAGTGCAACAGTTCAGTAATGAGATGTAATGGAGATCTACAGCAGCAACTCCATTCACTGAACAACAGGAACCATGAGCTTTGATTACATCAGCGTTCTACCCAGAATGGAGTAACACGAAATGCACACTATAGGGTAGCATTTACTGAGCGATTAGAGTTGAACTATTTGTTAATCTTATGACAGAACATGTTTTACTTGAATCCGCCACTGGTCTGGCACAACATTTTGAAACCGATGTGCATGACAGTGTTGTGTGGCTTTCACCTGTCTGGATACATTTCATGCAGGGTGTCTGCTGCACTATGAGCACTTTGCCCAGGACTTGCAGGGATGAATACCAAGCCCACTTATTCACCATTGACACTGTATGTGTTCCTGTCCTCCATGACTGGCTACCTGTAACCCTTTCTGTTTTCCTTTGGTACCATGTTTATGAATCACCCTGCATAATAAATGACTACACTTTACAGTTATCATGTGGTATGAAAAAGTTTCTGCATTCATATACAGCACAGTATACTGGAATAATCCTTTATTTGTACTGCACAATTCTGGAAATGTGCAGAAGACTGTAAGCTGTTATTTGATTTGCTCACATTGTGATTGTTAGCACAGGGCAGTACATGTGAAGAGTCTTGTGTAAATTCCAGGGTCTCCCACAGGAGGGTATCGGTATGTAAAGAGTCCACTTATTTTAGTTCAACTTGTTGGTTTCTGTCAGCAGACTGGTGCTGCTGTAGCCTTTGAGGGAGAGAAGCAGATGGTGTGGTAAGGGACATGCAAGGAGTCAGACTTCTTGCATCATTTTTGGCACAAATCTTCCACATGTTCAGTCTTTCCACCCCAAAGAGCTCTATTTGACATGTTTTACTTTCATACTGTATAATAGAAGTGGCAGCTGAATTGCTCTCACCATATGAGAGGGTGGTTCCACTGGGTATGATTGGTAGACTTTGTATCCACTCGTGCTGAGTTTGCTTGGCAAAATGAATGATGCTGACTCCTCACCAGTCATTAGCACACACTCACCACTCCTCACTAAACACAACAAAAGGCCAAGAGGCATGTTGATGCAACGTAATGAGAAACAAAGTGCATCCCCATGGAGAGTGCTGCGCAGCCATGAGGACAGTTAATGAGGCACTCCTGGAGACCTCATAATATAAAGAAATTCAACAGACCTGATCCTAGCAACATTCAAGTGTTTCTTCATCAATGTCCTCCTACAGGAGGTTCACTTACTTATGCAGTAAATCATCTCTTCTTGTGTGTGTGTGTGCACCACAATCATAAATTCAGCATAAAATAATTTTTGAAAAATTCAAAGCAACAAAAAATCTATATAAGTCCCCGAAAAGTGTGTTTCCCTGAGCTATGTGGTACATACTGATGAGATCAATTTGATACTGTGATGCATCTCTAATATCCAGATATAACAGCCCTATATGTTTCAGCCTTTTCTTACTTCTGCCACCTGTACACAACTAGCCCTTGCAGTTATATGAGCAAAAGTACAAGGGCTTAGAATGCCAAGCACATTTGAGATTTTCTTGCCATACCAATACATTACAGTTACCATCAGGAAAATGGATAGTGTTGGCTGAGGAATGGGTTTTTCAATAAGGCCAGTGACTCACCTGAATACTCCTTGTGAGATGTAGTATGGATATACTGTGCTTGTGAGATGTAATATGGATATACTGTGCTTGTGAGGTGTAATATGGATATACTGTGCTTGTGAGGTGTAGTATGGATATACTGTGCTTGTGAGGTGTAGTATGGATATACTGTGCTTGTGAGGTGTAGTATGGATATACTGTGCTTGTGAGGTGTAGTATGGATATACTGTGCTTGTGAGATGTAGTATGGATATACTGTGCTTGTGAGGTGTAGTATGGATATACTGTGCTTGTGAGGTGTAGTATGGATATACTGTGCTTGTGAGATGTAGTATGGATATACTGTGCTTGTGAGATGTAGTATGGATATACTGTGCTTGTGAGGTGTAGTATGGATATACTGTGCTTGTGAGGTGTAGTATAGCTATACTTTGCAGTAGGTCTGAAAGCACTGTGCATTTTGATTGGTTGTCACTAAGCTGTGTGAAATGGTGGGCTATCAGAATCCAGTATACAGTGTAGAGGTTCATTTTGCATGCCATAACCTCAATTGAAGCAGTAGAACCCGAAGAAGAGGGCATCTTGTAAGGCCTGCCTCGGGTAGTTCCAAGGTCCTGAGCCGAATCGCCAAAGACAATATTTACCTGCTAGTTGCTTTCAAAACAAGCCAAATTTGGCATTGCTGCTTTTGGGGGTATGATATATGGGTGTGACAGAGAACCCATAGCTTGTGCTGCTAAAGAGCGTACACAGATCACCCTGAGACAATGTCACCAGAAGCAGACAGGGCTAAAACCAGAAGTGCTTTGATGTTTATTTAGCAAGGATGCTGATTGTTTTGAAGTCCTAATGTGTCATTTTAATTCTTATTTAGGGATTTAAGTGATTTATTTACTTCTGCTGTAGATGACTGTGATACGTCAGGCGAGACAGCTAAGCTGTGCAGCTACACTATTTGCTGTATGAAGGACGATCGTGTCACAGCCCTTTTGACTGCGCAAAGTGGTCGCAGCTGTTGTTCATACTTTAAATACAGACTGCGTTTGCGAAATTGGATAAATTGACATTTAAATAAATATGCTGAGTTTGTGCCTCTTAAATAAGAGGTTTAAAAAATCAAAAACAACGTTGGTACATCCATCCTCTCAACCAACAGAGAACGCAAAAGGAGAATTTCAAACTTTAATTAGAGAGGCACGGGTGTGTGACAGTGAGAGATAGGTATTTAAAAAAGACTGACAGATCTTGCTGTGCCAAAATCGTAGCCTTCGACAAAAGTAATGAAGACCAGTGGGGACATGCAGACACGTGGCCTGCATAATCAGCCTAGGATCGTTCTGGTTCAGATTATAGGAAATCTTTTACCTAACAAATCACCTTCCGTCTGTTGTTCAGCATTCCTGCCTGCATTGATTTCTCATCTGAGGGTGTTGATGTTACTTCAAGAGGACACTGAACTCCAATTAAAAGCCAGCAGTGCAATTTAAATCTAATTAGATCAAATTTCAAATGCTATAGTGTAACACAGCATTACTTTTGTATTTGCACATTCACAATATTGTTTGTCATTTAGTATCACTTAGATTATTATTATGACGTACTATGGTTGTGTATTTTGTTTATTCAGTATTGAATTATTGTTTGATCACAGCATAAAGTGTGTGCGTGTGAATATTTAATTTGTTTTGTGTTCCTACTCCTGCATCCGTGCCTTGAGTGAATGATCCTGCTGAATTTCAGAGGGTGGAGTCGATTTCTAGTGATTGACAGCTGTCCTCAGAGTGAGAGCAAGATGGTATCAGAAGCGTTGACTGAATTAATTTCCACTTGCGGCTTATTTAAAACAACAAACCAGGTTGGAAAGAGAGAAAAAAATGTGTTTATGTGAGATATCGAGCTACCGTCGGTCTTTTGTTTTTTCAGTGTTGCTTTTGTTTTTGTAAATATAACAGGTTGCAGACTTCACGTGTCGCCGATGGTGAGAAAGCACATTCAGTATTATACTACAGGACCTTGTTTCATGAGCAAAGAGATATTGTCTGTAAATCTTAGAATATAAGTTTTGAGCTATAAAGGGCTTGGGTTAAAAAAAAAATGGGTTGAAATTGTAATGCTGTACTGAACGATATGTTTTAAAACGAGTATGATTATTCTGCTTTGTATGGTGAAACTGAGGTTTGCATATTATCTAATGAATAATGTACAGTAATTTAGAATGTGTTAAAACAAAATTGGAGGTACTTTAATTAATTATACAATCGACTTGAAAATTATAATAAGATAAACGGAACTGAACATACTAGTTTTGAGAGTGCAATATGTTGTATTGGTAGTTCTTTTTGTATTTTATTTGACCAGTCCTAAGCTTTTAAATGAATGTTGTATGTAAATGGTAAGATGATCACGGTCCCAGCCAGGTTGTGCTCTGTGTTTAATTGATTCAGGAGGGAGGTTATTTGGCTTAAATTGTATTCCTGGTGTCCTGAGGTGTGTACTGAGTGCTGCTGCTGGAGGGGAGCAGGAGCTTTTCAATGTACCATCCTCTGCACAATAGAGGGTTTGGTGGTGATCGGCTGCTCATGTAGGCAGAGAGCTTAGTCAATGAAATGGTGCCATTCAGGTAAGGATGAACTGGTGAATTTCAACAGAACGAGGCGGCAGCAGTTGCACACCGTTTTACGAAAGAGAACTACTACATGCACATGAAGAACAGTGACAGAATTCTTTGGTATGTGGCTTGTATTTTCTCCATATTGCAACAGGTAGCCAACATTTTTGGAGCAAAATAGATTTTATGGGTGCGATTCGCCAAATATTTTGGTTGCAAATATTTATGGCTTTACAGTAACCCACAGTACTTTGGAACAAGCCAGTGGCATTAAATGTTAGTGCAGCGGGTACCCTTTGTGCTAGGCACAGTTTAGTCTTAGCGTCTCTCCTTCCAGATCAGCAGCCTGAAGCAGTTGGCAGATGTCAGTGATTGCTTGTTTGAAGAGGCAAAATTGCTGCATAAATTGTGTGTCAGACAGGCTCAGAACAGACAGATGACTTCTAAATATTTGGGGACGCCCTCCTCCTCCTCTCTGGCCACATAAATATCCAGTGCACACTCCATATTTCTTTTATTTCTCTTTTTCCTCTCTCTCTTTTCTTTACCCTCTTCCCTGGTAGTTTCAGCAGTATTTATAGTCAACCATGTAATTTGCACACAGTTTAGACCTGTGTTTTCACATGTCAATTGAAATGCAAATGATAACACTGTTGGTGGTTTGCTACATTTGTATGTAAATGAGGACACTCCCTAAAGTTCAGTCTGTATCCAGCGCTAACACTGTCTTGCCGGTGGGTACTATGTGGGCAAAGTCTGTCTGCCCACATGTGCGCCTGATTTTGGTACGCTAACTGTCCACAAAAGTATTTTGCGATTGCCTTAGGGGTTTCTGAACGTTGCTAAATAGGGCCCATTGTGTTTTAAAGTGAGTTGAAAGCTGCAATAAACAAGCTTCCTTCGTTCAAAGTTTAAAATCAGTTGTTTGTCCATTTACTCAAAATAACCAGATGCAGTATAATAATAATAATATAATATCTTTATTTTGATATAGTGCCTTTCATAGTGGACCACCATCACAAAGCGCTTTACAGAGGTAGGCTGTGAACTGTGCATTATATGCAGAGTCACTTAAAATAGGACACTGATTTAACATCTAATCTGCAGGATGGAGGACAAGGAGGTTAAGTGACTTTCTCAGGGTCACACAGTGAGGCCTTCGGGTTACAAGCCTGGGATTTTAACCACTGGACCACACTGCCGCCTATGCAACGCAGGCTTTCATATATCTAATAAACAGTGTGTTTATTTTTAATAACCGCAAATTACTGTTATTCTACATCTTGGAATTGTTTCAAATATACTGGTCTGGCAGCCCTGTCCTGGTAGGGGCCCCGGAATCAAGCATTGCATCGGGCCCCAGGAGGCAAACGCCGCCCCTGTGTGCAGATACTCACAGAGTGACAAATATTCCCTGAGCCTTTTTCAGAGGGTGAATCAATAACCTGCATAGCTCCAGAATATCTGCACGCTTTAGACTATGGTGTAACTCAACTGTTTAATATTACCGGAGCACTGTTTGTGTTCTGTGTTGTAGAGAATACAGTAAGGACAAAATTAGAAGCGGAGAAGACAGACTAGCCATAAGATTACATTTCAATTATTGTGCGGCTATTATGTAGTACCTGTAATAAAAAGTATGACAACTATTTTCAATTATTAAATGCAACACTGCATGAAATCTAATTTATTTTTTATCACAGTTGTTGTTTGTTTTGTTATTTGATACTTTTTAAAAGCCTCTATAAGTCTAGTGGTGTCATAATTAACATTTCATCAATGGTAGTAGATTATTCATATAGAGTGGCAGGTCCTTGCATGATTGTATTAAACAACCAGTGCTGAGTGCTTATAGAGTGTGGTTGCATAGAAAGAGACAGGGTTCATAAGATCGTATCATAGTCTTGGCAGGAAGTCCACAGATCTCAGCAATGGCATGGGATCAAATACTGTACTGTGTGCCAGGGACGAAAGAGATGCTTTCCTGTTTGATAATCACTGCAAATGCTACATCTACATATTTACCCCTTTGTGGAATATAGCTTTGGACAACACTACATTCACATCCTACAATAGACTGAAGTGATATATTTCATGAAAAGTAAATTGATTGTCCGTCTTTATCTCGGCATGCTTATTGATGTGCTAATATTTGTGAAAGGTTGGTGGCCACTTGAATACATAGCATTGCAGTTTTACATGAAAAGCATTTGCGATGGAACCCCAGAGGGATGACAGTGTTTAATACCCAACCTTCTTTTTATTCTTTCACAGATGCTCTCACAAAAAACCTCTGAGATTAGACTTCATACACACTATCTTTTCTTTCCTATCTACCAGCGCAACTCCAAGGATCATTTGCTATTCAGATAAGATTTTAAAAGTGAACTCCAAACAAAACAAAACATTTTTTTAATGGAACTAAAAGGACAAGTGATTCCATCTGCTTGTTGACTTTGAGACATACTATTCAGCTTTAAAACACCAAAAGGCTTAGGGATTTATTGTTGGAAAATAGATTGATTGATGTGACATTTTTCCTCAAATGGCAGAACAAATAATTAAGTATTTTTCTTTCTTTATAGTCGCCTTGTTTTCTTGGTGTTTTTAGCCTCAATTTGGGAGTGGCATTGTGTACAGTCAGGAGCCATGAGAGCTTTCCTGACAGCTCTGTGTGTGAGTCAACTCAATCCTGAGCAAAATGGGAGCAACATCACACAGTCCTTGAAATAATCTAACTGCATCTACCATGCTTTTAAACCACTTGGTACTCAATACACAACACAGCAAAATAAAACTCTGGTTGCTATGTATCTGTACATTCTGAAATTATTATATATTTTTCATTGCTAGTATGTAGGTGCTGTTTGTAATTACAGCTACACATATATATATATATATATATATATATATATATATATATATATATATATATATATATATATATATATATATATATATATATATATATATATATATATATATATATATATATATATATATATATAATCATAATCATATTTTTCAATATATAATGTACTGACAGTTTGTAATATGGAAGTGGTCCATAGTATATCTGCTAATGGTCTCCCAAGGAGTAAAAAGGTATTTACTTTTAAATTAAATCAACAATGATTGATTCTATGTTCACTAAATATACACATTAGATTTGAAATGCTTATCACACTTACAAAGGCATTACTAAGTGTTGTTCTCCGTCATTTAGAATGAGATTTAATGTATGACTGTTTTCTGTATTCAAGTCTGGAAAGCCATAATAGGATTATTCACTGGACAGATGTCTATCTTGGCCAGTGTAGCTGTTAAACCCAAAAGAGGATGACTTTCTTAATTGATACAGATTCACGAGAGACTGTGTTTCACCATATGTTGCATCATTACAAATATGGATCTTTGTTTCATTGTGTTTGCAATGATTTATTCATTGCTGTATTAAGCCCACATTGAAAATGTTTAAATGGGGTTTCTTTAAACTGTTATGGGTAAATAAACTAAAACAAGTATGGTTTTAAATAAACTTAAGGTAGAATGAATAGGGTGTACAACATGAAATAATTCTCTAGCCTACATATCATTCATTTGATTTGGTTCTTGTTTTGTTATTTTGGTATTTAGTTATAAGTGTCAGCTCAGTGTGGTTTACAGTACACGTTTCTCCAGTAGATACCACTACACATGCTTTTAGTTGGTTCCCCAAAAGGGTTTCTTGAACCATCAATGTGAAAATAAGAGAGTCAGATGAGTTTGATTATTAGTCTCATCTTAAGCACCTGTGCAAGTGTCCATGTAATAAAAAACACAGCAGACTCATTGCATCTTGTTAGCAACACAATTAACTCTGCTTGCCCATCACAATGCTGTTGTCTGCAGGGAAGCCTGCATGGGTGTAGTGTGTATATAGGCAGCTTTTTCTACACTATTCCTGGACATAGTGTAGATCTTAGTCTGTTCTCAGCAGCAACTGGCATCCCTGTCCTCCTCCAGTCTGTAATAGCCTATCTTACACTCTAACCCATTGTGACAGGATCCCAACCACCACTTCACTGAACAACCCACATGTTTGACTAAACAACCCATAACAGAACATTAAAAAACAAGACTATTTTAGTTCTGGAGCCCACCACAACTCATTAGCACGTTGCTGTGCTTCTATGTTGCCCAGAGTATTCCTCCCCAGTGAGAACCAGCTACAACCATGCTGCCCTTATGTGTAACTATAAACACCATAGGAGGAAGCCCCTTCCACAAACTATATGTGTTTCCATTTTAGTTTTGAGAGTTTGACGTTCGCAACATATCTATCTCCTATCCAAAGGCAAAGGCAGGGTAGTCTACTGAAGAACGTAGTCAATTGATAGTCTGGAGTTTAGGTTTCTTACTTTCATAAGTAGCAGACTGGGTGCTAGTATTCCAAATGAACTACCACCATGCACAAAGATTAATAAAAACCCTGCATAAGACTCATTGGCTTTCTTCATTGTGAATATGCGTTTATCTAATGCTTTCTGAATAAAGAACCAAGCATCATGTCTTCATGGTAGTTGTTGGACACTGCAGCTTTAATGTCCTGGGCATGCAGACGTCGGTTTACGCTGTTGACTAATGAGTGTTTCCGCTGGGAACCACAACATTATGACACTACAGTTCAGAACTACCTACTTGTACATGCTTTATGAGATATGTTTTCTATATGACACACGCATCCACAATGTTTAGAATTCACATCCTAGCCCTGTATTTAATGTAATATGCCTGTAGTTCATGTATTTGCATTGTAATATGCCAGTATTTAATGTATTTTCATTGTTTTTGCTGTTTATATTTAATGTACTATGCCCTGTATTTCACGTATTATGCATTGTTCCTCACTATCTTGTAAAGCACTTTGTGATGGTGGTCCACTATATCAAATAAAGATTGATTGATTGATATGTGCATTTATTCTACATTGAAATATTGTTTACTGACACAGCATTACTGTTTACAAGCTGAAGGAATTCTTCAATGATAGAGCACTGCTTTTTGCAAGCTGAAGGAATGATAATTAAACATGTTTTGAATCGGGTGCTAGAAACCCAAATCCATCACTTGGGATCTTGAGCCTGAGCGGATTACATTAGCCATGTCACTTTGAGATCTCAAATCCAAGTTAAATTAGTTTAGCAGTTTCAATGCGGATCCCTGTAAACATGAATTATCCTCACAGAATACAATTTGACACACACTGTGTCATGCTGTGAAACCTAAAGTTCCTAATACAACACAAAATGTATCTAAGCAATTCATTGGTTGCCAGGGTTTATTATAATTCCGTTCCTTTGGTTTTCAGCCTAAAGGCTTGAATTCAATTCTGGCTTGTTTTCTTGGAGAAACAGTATTCATTTGTCCTCGCCAAATATACAAATCAGATGTAAGTATTGAAAACTAAAATGAAAGAAAAACAAACAAAACAAAACAAAACCCAGGTATGGCGAGCACAGTATCTCCCTGAGCAGTCATATTGAAAAGTTCTCCACAAAAAACTAATACATTAATTCTGCATTGGCATGAAAGTAATAGAGTTTGAAATGTGTATCTATTTATTTATAACTTCATTATTATATCTAGTTTCCTTGGAGGTACCAGGCATATGTAATCCTGTCAATATTACAAATAACTCAACAGCATTCTGGGTCCCTGTTGACAAAGCATGTCTAGCCCTTCTTTTGAGTTCCCTGTGTTGCTGTGTAAGTATACAACTCCCCTCTAATCTGATCCAAAAGCCTACCTACCACCCCCATTCATATCCTCTACCCAAGATACCCGAATACCAGTATCCAGAATGCCATTTGTATTTAAATTAAGTGTGTTATTGGCATGCCATTTTGTGGTTACCATTATTGTATCCGATTCCATCAGTTATGTTTATAAAAAAATCTGCCGAATGGCCCAGACTTACAACAAGCAGTTATTATAAATGACAGAATGAGGGAGCCCAGTTCCACAGAGGTGTTTGTTACATATCCCTCTAAAGGAAAGGACGTTTTGGACAACTTGTGGGTTCAGGTTTGAATCTATAGTAAATTGTGTGGGGTTAGTTCCCAAATTCTATCTTTACCTATCTGCAGCCTCCAGCTGTTTTTTTCCTCTTTGGTTGTGGGTGACCCAATAACCGCAATGAGGCTGAAGAGCATGCTTGGCAGGAGAGAGGCATGGCTGTACGTAATCTTACACCTTTTCCCAGTAGAGACAGTCACAGTATAAAGATGGACTATCAATGCAGTCCAGCAGCTATCATACAAACCCAGCCACCAAAATCATAGACAGATAATGGAAATACAATGAGACTGCCAAATAAAACCAGGGCTATCAAAATGATCACTGCCTCTTTCGACACATTACCAATTTTTCACTTGACTGAGCATTATATAAAAGACTAAGACCTCTAAAAACTCTATCGTATTGTAAAACCCTAGACATATGATCATGCCTTAAGATTTAGATTATGCAAAATAAGGCTTTTATTATGCATTAGGTTTATTTTCATCAAAATAGAAATGATCCTGTATTTTAAGTGGCAGACTGTGTGCTTGTATTGCATACAGCATTGCATTGCTTTTAAATAAAGTACTACCCATATAAAGATGAATAAAAATGCATCATAGCATGCATTAGCTTTCTTCTTTATCATTATGGAGCCTATGCATTTATATGTGTGCTACTGCTTGAGAATAAGGAAGTAAGTTTCTGACTTTATTATAATACAGCCATTCCACAAACAGACAATTCCACAAAGATATTGCATGTGTCCGAACTAAATGACTCAGAATGTGAGCCAGCCCCACTCAGCTTGTGAATTCACTTTATGAGCAGAAAGACCAAGTCTAGAGCTGCTGGTGTTTCCCAAAGTCATTTAGTGCATACCTAATGGAATAATGAGATACCTACTTTCAGTGCTCCTCAAAACTGTGCTTGTGGGCAAATCTGTACACACAAGACCAGAGTGCAGTGCCTGTGACAGCATCTGACATAATCTGCAATACTGCAATGTATTAACAGAGGAACACAATCATTACACTCAGCTATGACTACAATCTACTGTGCTTAAAATCTGCTTTTATATACCTTTTAATGAATCTTCGTAGGTCTTGCTTTTTACAAGGAGCACATATCTATATATACAGTGGAACTCTGTTTATCTGCGTGCTTGGGGGCACAGGTCCACAGATGTGTAAAATCCACGGATAAATGAGGTGTCATTGCGTGTGACTTGAATTCATGAATAAAATACAAAAACTAGTAATGTAAACCAAATTAGGGCTTACTGGAGATGTATGCAATATAATATATTACAAAGACAGAAGAATGTTTTAAAATGAGCTTAGTGGGGCTCCCAGTGGTGCATTCCAGTAAAGGTGCTCAGCGTGGAGTGCAGGATGCACCCTGTAGCCTGGAGATCGCAGGTTTGAATCCAGGCTATATCATTGCTGACCGGGGTTACTATGGGGTGGCACACAATTGGCGAGTGTTGCCGGGTAGGGAGGGATTAGGGTGGCAGGGCAATCGACAGTTCACAGCGCACCAGCGACCCCTGTGGCTGATAGGACGCCTGTGGGTCTGCAGAGGCTAAACAAAAAGAAGCGACATGAATGCAAGCCACACAGAGTTTTTATGGCTTGGATATGGCGTGTTGATTGGGCTGATTCTCCTTCCAGAAATACAATCAAGTTTTCACAAGCCTACAGCTTGTTCAGAATACCACTGCTAGAATTTTGACTAAAACCAAGAAAAAAAAAATCAGCATACCAGCCCTGTTTTAGCCTCCTTGCACTGGCTCCCTGTTCAATATAGAATTGATTTTAAAATCTTATTATTGACCTATAAAGCCTTGAATGGAGCAGCACCTAGCTATTTGCAGGAGCTACTGTCTGCACATCTCCCAAATCACACTCTTAGATCACAGGAAGCGGGGCTGCTCATTGTTCCCAGGGTCAATAAAATCAATATGGGAGGTAGGGCTTTTTCTTTTAGAGCCCCTAAACTATGGAATGCTCTACCTCCATGTGTTAGGAAGCTGGGTCTGTGCGTATTTTAAGTCTAAACTTAGAACACATTTTTATAAAATGACATTTTATCTTAGTGGTGTTAATGCAACATAATTGCTAGCTTTTAATGATTATTATTATTATTATTATTATTATTATTATTATTATTATTATTATTATTATTATTATTATGGGTAATACTTTATATTAAGGTGCTGCTTATTAATATTTTATAAATATATAATACATGTTTAATAACTATGTTATAGAGTGTTAATGATGCATTATGGGTTGTTTATAGCCATAGACAGAATTACAGTTTTATAAAGGGGACAGTTTCTAGCCACCTATTGTATTCTACTTTGGGATGTTTAAGCATGTGATATCTATAGACAGAATTAAGTTTTTATAAAGGGGACAGTTTTTAGCCACCTATTGTTCTTTGGGATGTTGAAACATAATTCCGTCTATGGCTATTGCATGGTTATAAACCATCTATAATGCTTTATTAAGCATATATTATATATTTATAAAACATTAATAGGCAGCACCTTAATATAAAGTGTTACCATTATTTGTATATTTTGTATTTTATTGTATTTTTGTGTATACTTGGTATGAAAGGTGCTATATAAATTAAATAAATAAATACATTTTAACCAAAACCCTAGGTTCAACATTCCAATATTAACAGTAGTTTGGGCTCCTCAGGGAGGCAAGTCTCAGTTATAAACTCCTATCTGCTATTAACCACAGTACTAGCAGTATCAGATCACGTGATCTGAGCACAAGTTTTAATTGGAGGAGCCCAAAGAGGTTTTTCATCAGAGGAGACAGTCTCCGTTACAGACTCCTACAACCACACACAGTACAGTACTAGCAAAGTGACGTAGTCTGATCCCTGGTTTTAATTGCAGGAGCAAGTCAAACACCTCCGCCCCCTGCTGAAGCAATGACGTAGGCCTGCTATGTGCGATTATGAGTGAATTGTTGAATAATGGAAATTGCATCATTTAGTTTTGAGATTTTAAAAGTGACCAGAACAAAAAGAAGCCCATCCTAATGTTAGGAAAATCTTTAAAACACTGTATAATGTAGCGTTTGCGGGGAAAATGAAGGACGGTCACACAGGGTTTGCAGGTTCTCGAATTCACGGTTTATTAAAGCAGGGACTCTGCACTGGTCAGGTTAAGCAATCTGCTTTACCAGCCAGTGGTACAAATACAGAGGAGCAGTGCAGTGCTACTCAGACTGTGACAAAATAATACAACAAAATGAAGGGAAAGGAAGTCCAAAGCACACTGTTTTTGGCCGTGTGCTAAGTGCAGTCTCTGGTGTTTTCCTTGTCTGTTTTCACAGTCTCACTTCTCTCTTTGCTCTGTCTCTTCAGTTCTCTGTCTCAGTTCTTCTCACTCCAGTCTGTTTCTCAGTCTCAGCAGCCCCAGCAGCAGCAGCAGCCCGCTATTTATTTCCACGTCCATGGCACGCCACCGATGCTCCAGCCACCAATCCCAAGCAGACATGGCTTCTGGCTCTCAATCCCCTGATGGTTGCAACATCTCATCCCTTGATTCTGCAAAAATGTTGCAACTGGGAACCACTCGAACGGCAAGCGGAGCCCGATTGGTGGCAATTCTCCTGTCTCTGATGTCCCTAAACACCTGCTGCATTGTTGACCCTGGGTCACAAACCCTTCCGAACGCTGTTGCTCGATATGAGGAGTTACTTGCTGCTCACATGGAAATAAGGAACCTTATTTACTAGGATGTCAAAAACTATACAGAATGACTTGATTTCATCCATTTCCTTTACTGTGCTTAAAGAAAGTAATAAAGAAATTCATGAAGCTTCTTTTTTTGCATGGCAGATTGATTAGTTGAATTGTGCCTCTTGTGACTTAGAAGTCACTAGCCACCACTCGATACAGAACGGTCTATAGTTACTTTGTTACAATAACACGCATCAATATCTGTCATATGACGTACATTTCATTATTGCTTTAGGCTACAAACGTAGCACTTTCTAAAAGGCACAGTCTGGTAACAGGCGTTATTACAAATGAGAATTTGTTCTCAAGGGTTTTACTTGATTAAAGAAAAGGAATGATTGATTGATTCGTATGATTTGTATCAGCGTTATTCCGCAATTAAAATAAAAGGCTAAAATTGAGTGCCCCCCACATCACATTATAAGATATGCAAACAGTACTATTGAATAACAGTTAGTTTTTACAGGAAGCATTAATTGGTACACTTTCAAATTCAAAGGAAGTTCCACAAAAGTAGGCCTACCATTTTACTTTACACATTACAAATATGTCTGTGTACTAATAATAAAAAAACAAAAAATAGTATTTATATTAGTTTATCTCGAGTTAGTCTTTGTCACCTGGATGGATATTCCCAAACTCATTGACCCGATATTTAGGTGTGATTTCTATAGTTTTCAGCATCTTTAAACAGCTTGTTGAGTAGTAAAACTGCAATGTTACATTTACTTTTCTAAACAAGAAATTTCAAAACTTTTTATGGGGTTATTGAGGTCAAACAAAATAATGGTGCATGTTTTGACACTGTACCAATGTCAAAAAAAATCAATTTTGCATAACAAAAATATGTATTGATTTTTATCATGTTAATGTACAGAAGACGAGACAATTAGCTCTCTAATTTCAGCAGCATGTGTAAGGCGCACCAATAAGGGAGACATATATATTTCCAACATAGACATCTTATCTGGAATTAAATATAACAATAATACAGGGCTGTCATCAGTGGATTTTACTGTTTTTATTATTATTACAATACAAACTGTTATTACCCATTGACACAACCTTTAATGGAGTTGCTGGAATGTTGTAATTTACTTATGTTGTTTCTATAAGGTTGGGTACAGGCATCTTTTTCATGATTGCATCTGAAGTATTTGCAGATGTTAGTGATCTTACAAACAGTCGCCAGTCTCCAATGGAAATCAACCCTCCACTGGCAATTTGACGAATCCCCTGTGACATGGTCTTAAAATTTGAAATGGTATATCAATGTTGTACAGTGCAATTTTGACATACGCTGGCAGTGTGTACCAGTGAAGTATATTAGAATAACTGTGATGGGTTACTGTTTTATTTTCTCTGCTGGCTAGTGGAGAAAATGCATTTGACAGCCAAAGTGATATGAAAAGTGTTGTTAGTCAGAATACAACAGTAAGATTCTGCTGCTGCAACCCCCTACCTTTTTTCTGCCTCCTCATTTTTTTTAGCCTCCAGCCGGCACTGCACAGCAGAGCCATTATTAGTATTATGCAATAACTTTTTAAAGATATTTCTTTTTTTCCCTTTGTTTTTCTGAAATCGTTATTGTAGTCCATGTGAAGCATTTCATCAAGTAAGCAGTTGTTTTAGAACAGGTGTCATTAGTTCATGTCCTCTCTAAGCCACACTTTATTGAGTAATAACAGAATGGCTGACCTCCACAGAAGACCATTGGAGACCGGTGTCTGCTTGTTGTATAATGAAGAATAACACACAGATAAAGCTGTCTGCGAGAAGCTTTAGTGGAATATAGAGGTAAAAGAATTTTAAATGAACCAATTTTTCTAAATTCATAACGGTTTTCCAAGGAAAGCCTTTACTGTATACCATTGTACTGTTTGGGAATTGTTTCTTAAGTAGACTGTTTTCTTTTGCTCTGCATCAAACTCCCAATGACAGTTTCCTGTCAGACACAAAATAGAATTACACTTTGATGTAGAGCAGCTACTGTAGGGAGACGAAGCTGACTGACAAAAATAAATATTTCTTATTTTTCCAGGCTTTGAGTTCGGCATACTGTTACGCTATAAAAAATGAGTAAAAGCAACTCTAGAAGCATTACTATGACTGATGTCAAGATGAGGAGCGATGTCAGTATGTCTTGTGTTTTAAAACTTGCTAAAATGAAAAAGGGTTAGAGAATAATAGCTTCAATTTCAAGACTAAGTGATCAGTCATCAAGCCAGCATCCAGCACTGGGGTATCTGTCAATATAAATGCTCTCTCACAAGAAGAGTAAAATGATCCACTTGAGAGAGACCAGAGTGGTTTCTTTGTTTACAGCTACTTCCAAAGCTAAGCAGTTGAATTCATAGCACAAAGGATGATGGACCACACCAATACCAGAAACAGCTCTGCATATACCAATATAATGGGAACTGGAAATACATCTATTGGGCTATCCTTTACTGCAGTGGTTTTCAACTTATTGAAAAAACTGTACCCCTTGTGTCTGAAAGTTGCACTGTAAATGTTTATCACATTACCATTTCCCATCTCAGCATAATTGTGCCATTTAACACTAGAATGACCACATTTATAGGTATACCTACTTACCGCATTGTCCGTCTTTGCAGTAATTCCAAACACTCTTTTCTGTCCTTCTTCTTCAGTAATCCATTTGCAATGTGTATTGGGGTAACAATACATTTCTTAGAAAAACGTGTGACAGACAGCCTGGCACTGTGAGCTGTCAAGAGGCTCATTGAAACAATAGAAATGTCAACAGACATCTCACTTGAGGAATGCAGACTGATATAATCAAAATTCAATACGGCTGCAAGTCCCGACTGCTAAACACAAATAATACCACAACATTTAATTGTTATAATATGTATCGGTCAATTTGACCACGCCTGGTCGGAATAGGTATGACAGTATTTTATCTCGCTAGTTTTGCAGCTACACGATTCTTTCTTTGTCAGGGGAATTAGTACACATATTTAGGAAAAGTCAGGAAAGCACAGCTCCTTACCTTACACATGCACAGCAATTTCAATTCCAAAACTGTCAAAATGACCACCTTGGTTGTTCTAGTGTTAAAATGTTTACAACATCAAAAACATTAACCTCAAGATAAAAAACAAACTATAATAGCTTACAATTAAGCCAACATAAAAATGGTACAAAGGATTGAACCCTCTGCTTTACAGTATTAATCTCAATAGAAAGAATGGCTAGGAAACCCAAAGTTTCTCCCTCTGTCCCACACTAAATATGTTTATTGTGGTTTTACCTAAAAAGAAAACACAAAATACATTCCCAGTCATTCATTTTGAGCTGCTTTTAGCTTGGGCTACAGATTTAGGGGCCTGCACTGAACAGCAGATGTGACCTTTCAACCCTGCCAGCCCCATTCTTCATTTCAACATTTCAGGTGGGGCTGGCAGAGTGGAAAGAGCACATTGTCAGATGAGTGTAATGGAATGAAAAGAGCTGTTCAGTGCTAGCACACAAGTTCAAAGCAAAGTAAAGACAGCTTTCTAGAAATAAAGATCATTTCTTAATAATGTAGCATTCAAACTCAAACCACTTAGAATGATTGCAACAGTAAGGGAGATGAATAAAAAGTACAATTTGCAGGTGAAACAGTGTTCCCTCTCCTTAACCAAGCCAAGATCGAAAACACATTGATGAAGACAATGCATATATAATTCAGAACCAATGCATACACTGTTTGGTGGAACAGTATTGACTAGACACTAGACACGTGATATCCCAAAAGGCCGTTCTGAATTCTAATACCACGGCTGTTTAAGAATGCAGTGTGCATCTCATACCATGTGAATGGAACTGCTTGCTGCCCCCTCAGGACTTTCTTGTAAATGAGCCGTTCAAATCCCAAGGACCTTTCCAAACAGGTGTTCATATTTAGAATAAATTAGTAATGCATTATCAAGTTTTTACACCACAATCCTCATTTGTTTACAGGCATGAATTTCATGAATATTTTTAACCCGCTATATAAGTGAAGTGAAAAAGATAACAGTATCGTTATGTTTGCCAAGGCAGGGAAAGAAGTCATTAAAATGAAAATACAGTAGACAGGGGCTCCAGGGAATTAAATTGAAACAGCGCCGTTGAAAAATACTAATGACAAATGTACGGCTCAATGGCTTTGACATTAATAAAGTGAGCAGTGATTTACCATGTGGTAGGTATATCCAAGATGTTATTTTATTAAATATTAAATGTAGATTTGCCGTGTGGAGCTGAAAGTTATTTAATTGTAAAATGTGTTGAAGAGAAAGAGCTACCTGATGAGAGCAGCTCCTCTGTGCTTACACTGAATACACACCAGAGAGTGAATGTGGAACAGGCCCAATTGCAGAGCTCTCTGTTTACGTGGTCGTCTGAACTCTCGCTGGGGTGCCAGATCAGACCGTTATTATTCACGCACCATTCAAGAACATTGTCAGACAGGAGTTTTCAGTCAGGACAACCCTTTTATTCCTATTAAAGGATCAAAACTGTTAACATAAGCATGTATCATCACATTTCGTCTTGCTTGGTTGTTTGGTGCGGGGCCTTGCCTTTATTCTGATTGGCAGCTCTCGGCCAGCCCTGACAGATAGGCAGGGGGAGGTACCAAATGAGGTGGAGAGGGAAGAGGAGGGAGGCTGCAAAGTGAGGAAGGTTTAAATGTATGTGGCTTGAATACTGTTAGCAGCTGCCACTTGACATGCATTTGGAACTTATTGTTGACTTTTGACAATGGTTCTAAGGATCATGTCAATTAAATCATCATAGTTGCAGGTGTATTAATTGAATTATGGGGGCAGGGGGCCAGGCACCCTTACTTCTTTAAGGAGAGGGGCCAGGCACCCTTACTTCTTTAAGGGTCCCCTCACTCTTGTATATTCGAAGGCACTGGGGGGCCATGTTTTGGCCTTCTTGCTTCTCACCGGGGATTCTAGAAATCTATTGGCTGCTGGAGGATTTTCTATCTTGCCAGATATTTCTGGTTTTTATATTTTGTGGGGAAAGTCAGTTGAAGAAGTGAACACCGGTGTATACATGACAGCATACACATCCTGTTACTACCAATCAAATTGCTGTTTCAGGCGCACGCATTATGAATGATTGGAGATGCTACCAATCAAACCCTTGTTCGGCTGGGCACAGTATGGATGTAGAATGCGTGCAGCAAGAGGATGTACTTAGTGAGAGTTTAATTTCTCATTGTGGTTAAGACGTGGACGTTTACAGCAGGTGATTAAAAATGTTTTGAAAGAAGTTGGTATGTTTTTCATAAATTCTTTTTTGTATACTTTATGTGGAGGTTATTACATTTGTCAGTACATTCTTCACATTGTCTTCTCACAGACTGTAACTGTGAGTGCTAATTGAAGAATACTCTTTAAGTTCCCTTGGTTTTTATTGTGATTGTTTTGATAAGAAATTGAAATGCTTTGACATACAGTATTTAAAAAAATCTAGATTGTCATTAAAGAATATGTATCTGGACTTAAATATAGATATACACTTACTACGTGCTCATGCTGGACTTTACTCGTATAAGCAAATAGTGTTATTATAAGTTAACTGCTCTTCGTTGAACCCTCTCTTACATGTAATTATTTACTGTGTTCCCTATTTTTTGCTCTTATTTGATTTTAATCTTTTGCTATTGATTTTATTGTACTTTACAACTGCTCTTTAAGGTTTATTCTGTAATCTGATACTATGTAATGTGATATTTTGTAACGTCATATTTTGTAATGTGATATTCTGTAATGTGATATTTTGTAACGTCATATTTTGTAATGTGATATTCTGTAATGTGATATTTTGTAACGTCATATTTTGTAATGTGATATTCTGTAAGGTGATACTTTGTACTGTGATTTTGTAACAACTTTAAGTCGCCCTGGAGAAGGATGTATATTTATGTGAACTGATTTAAACTTGCATCCTATTTAGCTAATGCAGGGTCATATGACCAAAAATTGTTTGTACTGCTGCCTCACAAAACATCCCATAGCTAAGCACCACCACACAAGAAACACAATGGCAGAGCAGTCACGGCATCACAGAGTTCACTGCATTAATATATAAACACAATGGCAGAGCAGTCACGGCATCACAGAGTTCACTGCATTAATATATAAACACAATGGCACAGCAGTCACGGCATCACAGAGTTCACTGCATTAATATATAAACACAATGGCAGAGCAGTCACGGCATCACAGATTTCACTGCATTAATATATAAACACAATGGCACAGCAGTCACAGCATCACAGATTTCACTGCATTAATATATAAACACAATGGCAGAGCAGTCACGGCATCACAGATTTCACTGCATTAATATATAAACACAATGGCAGAGCAGTCACGGCATCACAGAGTTCACTGCATATATATATAAACACAATGGCAGAGCAGTCACGGCATCAAAG
>CM060275.1:1722451-1747451 GCA_030684275.1 Acipenser oxyrinchus oxyrinchus
GTTCACTGCATATATATATAAACACAATGGCAGAGCAGTCACGGCATCACAGATTTCACTGCATTAATATATAAACACAATGGCAGAGCAGTCACGGCATCAAAGAGTTCACTGCATTAATATATAAACACAATGGCAGAGCAGTCACGGCATCACAGAGTTCACTGCATTAATATATAAACACAATGGCAGAGCAGTCACGGCATCACAGATTTCACTGCATTAATATATAAACACAATGGCACAGCAGTCACAGCATCACAGATTTCACTGCATTAATATATAAACACAATGGCAGAGCAGTCACGGCATCACAGATTTCACTGCATTAATATATAAACACAATGGCAGCAAGCATCAAGTCCATATATACAGCGAATCACAGCATAGTTCACTGCATTAATATATAAACACAATGGCAGAGCAGTCACAGCATCACAGAGTTCACTGCATTAATCATATAAACACAATGGCAGAGCAGTCACGGCATCACAGAGTTCACTGCATTAATATATAAACACAATGGCAGAGCAGTCACAGCATCACAGATTTCACTGCATTAATATATAAACACAATGGCAGAGCAGTCACGGCATCACAGAGTTCACTGCATTAATATATAAACACAATGGCAGAGCAGTCACGGCATCACAGATTTCACTGCATTAATATATAAACACAATGGCAGAGCAGTCACGGCATCACAGAGTTCACTGCATTAATATATAAACACAATGGCAGAGCAGTCACGGCATCACAGATTTCACTGCATTAATATATAAACACAATGGCAGAGCAGTCACGGCATCACAGAGTTCACTGCATATATATATAAACACAATGGCAGAGCAGTCACGGCATCAAAGAGTTCACTGCATATATATATAAACACAATGGCAGAGCAGTCACGGCATCACAGAGTTCACTGCATATATATATATAAACACAATGGCAGAGCAGTCACATAAATATTGTTTTATTAGCAGTCTAATAATGAAGATATCGTCTGTAGTTTTAACCTTAGTGGAAAACTGTTGTCCTTGGTATGAAAAAGGTACACATGAAATTAACTATTTTGTTACGCTATAAGGATGAGACCAGACCATGTTAGAAATCTTAACAATGTTTACCATTTATTAGTTGTGACTACCAAACATTAGATTCTACATTGAACGTTATTGTTTAGATACACTACATGCCACTAGCATTAACAGAGGTAAGGGAATTGATCAGGTTACCTTCCCTGGAGAGAGCCTTAGATGCAACAGCGATGTTATTGATGATCTGGAGGTATTGGGAGCTTCTCACCTCTGTGTATGCCTCTATGCCTGGTATTTATACTCTAGTAGGCTCAGAGCTCACATGACTACAGTTTGTTTCTGTCATCTTACTAGTTATAATTGTCAGAAGCAGAGTGAGTTACTCAGCTGTTATTCCACTAAGGTGCAACCAACCACAAACAACTCTCTCTTACAAGGTTACTGTGGTTAGGTGTTTACCATAGTTCCCCTTTTCTCATACATTCCTGCACTTGCCTTATCACTCAGCATTCTAAGGCCAAGTGAGTTGTTGCCAAAACCACATTCACAACTGGTGTCCTGTAATACACATTTCCTACAATATACCCTCAGCCTCTGTCGCTTTTTCAACCCTCAGGGCAACAGTTTTCTGTTATAATCCTCAACTCCAGTCAATATTTGATTACTTTTTATTTTTAACCTACCTGCCTGTACAAGCAGTTCATCATTATCAAACCAACAATCTCCCATTGTTGATAATTAGCCCCAGCAAAGTCAGTCTGAACGCTAGTTGGTTGCAGAAGGGGTAGATTATTCTGTCCCACCCCTCCCTGATTTCTCATAGTTCCTGCTAAACAGTACTTTTGGGTCATGCAATATTGGGCAGTGCAGTATTCCCATCCTTAACACAAATTGTCCTGTTACTTCACCATACAGTGCTTCTTGGTAAAAAGTGCTCCTTTATACTGTGGAACAAGTTATAATGTGGTATGGTCATGTCTCCCATTTGCCCCATAATGCCAGAAAATAATTGGCATGGTCTCTTACCTAGGGCTCGGCTCCTGTCTACAGAATTATAAAAGAGGGAGCACTGTACTATAAAGCCCACCCTCTGAAATTATCAACGTGCACATCAGTGTTTCAGCTGTATGGCTTCTACAGAGAGCAATACCTTTGTGTTTTCATGCCATGTAAGATCCAAATCACTCTGTCCAGGAGTTAACATACCGGTAATGTGAATAATCTGTTGTAATTTAACCTGTGGCAAAAATACATTAACGATTTTGAAAATATACTAATTGAGTAATATGACCATGGTGCCAGTGCTGGAGACATACACAAACAGCAATGGATCACTGGATCGGTCCGACACATTGATTATTAATATTAGTAATAATCTGACTTCAGGTATTGCATTGCAAAACCCCTTTCACCATGTGCTGTGAATTTATACAAATTCTATATTCCTGTAATTAAAAAGAAAAATAGACTCAATATGTTAGCTCTGGCTACATAAAAACATCCTGTTTAAAAATACTTTCAAAGGCAGCTTTGGGAGCTGTCGTCTTTCTTTCTCATGTTTTCATTTGATATAAAGCTGGTGCAGAACAGTATATCTGAGCAGACAGTGCCATCTGTAGGCAGTTGTTTCCCTTTAAATATAGGTATGGAGCATATTTATTCATTCTCATAGGAAAAGCTGATCTGTTTACAGAAGCTTGGAAACCATTATCTGATAATATACTGCAGTGCAGTTGCATTCCAATTATTCAGGTATTTTCTGATGTTTAGTAATACAATAAAATAGATATAGGCACATGTTTATAATACGTGGCCCACAATCATGATAAGTTGTATACCAGCGTAATGTCTCTGTGCCTGTTTACTGCACACATTTGTTTTTCCTGGTGTTTTATTTCATGAGAAAGTGCTTTGTTGATTGTCCAGTTGGTTTACATGTTGTTGTTTTTTTATTCCTTCATTCATTTATTTATTTATTTTTACCTCATGACTTTAGAGATCTCATTAGCAGAGTCCTCCCAGAAGCAGGATATAAACCTCCCCAATTAAACTTTTAAACTGACTCATAATCTGCAGTGTAAGGAAACATTACAGCAGGTGTGACTTTTTGCAGTTCCTCATGCTTAAACTGTACTATGCAAAGAGAGTGCTGTAGAGGGTCTTTTATTACACCTGGATTACCATGGCACAGTATACCACAGTAATGACAAGCTATGCAAAGTTCCAGGCAGTAAACTCTAAATAGACCTGCGCAAGTCAAGCAAGCTTGGGATTATGGTGTGAACTCCCACATCCATGCAAAGCGTCCGTCAGTGGCAGTGGCTGATACGATTCTACCCAGGCACATTTAAACTCGCCTCTATTTATAGTCTGTGCTATGCTTTGAGATGATCTACTCTTCAGCACCCTCCACTCATTCCCGGCCTCGTCTGGGGGTTTGCTCTGGCTGAGAGATGTCAATTAAAATTTCAAGGCAGCGCCAAGTGCTCCAAAAGTATAAAGTCCAAGAAGTGAAAACCCTGTGATACATGCTTATATCAACTGCTTTTATTCTCTAATAGAAATGCTGTATTTAAATCGCAAGAGTTGCCCTGACTGAAACTTCCATATTTCTAGGTCTATTAACATGAGTGAGAAGGAATAGCACACAGTGTGCAGGGTCCCACATTACATATATTATTTTTGTATCCATCACCATCTGGTGTTATTCTGTTAGGTGCCTTTTAACTTTGAAAAGCAAAAGTGCAAATTCGGGACATATCTGGATAATTGCATATTGTGAGTTGACATGTCCCATTTTTAAATTGCTTTAGCTGGAACATTGCAGAAGTCAGTATTTTTTTCCCCAAGTCAGCATGAACAGTTTTCCTTGCTCTTGTTCAAAACTACTTTTTGCTTCTGAAAGACCAACCTGAGAAAATATCATTTCTTTACAGACCGATGAGTGTTGATACATATCTTTATTTGTGAGTCATTGTTAGTGTGCATATGTCTGTTATGAGACGACAGATCCAAATACCAGCATGATCAACAATGACAACAAGATCTGAATGCTGTAAATCACCTCCTACCAAGGGCCTTATGATGCTGTGATTATAAAACACTGAAATACAAAAGCATCCCGTCACTGTGGTTTACACACACACACTTCTCTTTGAACATAAGCACGGGTTAAAAGAACTCTGCAACGTGTGATTGACAATGAATTCATTCACGTTTAACTGCATTTTAAAACCTTTCCCAGCAGTTTGAAAACAGGGTTTGCAGTTTATTCATGTGTTGCGTTTACCTGAGAGATTATTCACAATGTATACACTAAAAACCAAAGCAATACAACATCTTTAAAATAAAAGAAAGAATAAATAACAAAGCAATTCTTATCAAAACGTCTAATCTATCTTTTGTCCTTTTAATAGCCTTACAATGACACCCGCTGTTCAAGGAGGCAACAGAACATAAGACGTCCATTTTCATGTATTTGATTTTACTTGTTAACCAGCTACTAAGAAGAGTTTGATAGCTAGTCTGGTTAGCTTGCTGAGGGGATTGTAAACTTGCATGGTGAGTTACAGTATGTAGAGCAGGAATTGCCCAAGGTCATCTTTCAGTGAGTGATTTGAAATGAGCTTCTAACATTTGGAAATAGCAGCCAGTCACATGTGGAATATATGTTAACTGCATTGAGATACGTCCTCATTAGACACAGTCTGTGGTGTCTCATGCAGACGTGTTCTTTTATTGTCAGGATTGTTTTGTTGTGGGGGGGGTTGTTACCTACAGGTGTCAAACGCTGCTACTGATGGGAAATGGTTTGATTGTTAACTCTGTGAGGCAGGATGGCTGGGTGGCTGACATCACAGACCAGGAAATGCAGGCACACACACACACACAAGAACTCCGGGTGAGTCGTAGGATTGCCACCTGTCCGGTTTGTTGACATCTTTTCCGTCTGTGTAGCAATGGCCGTGCATTAGCCTTGAGCTGTAACGCAGATGCCTTTTGAGCAGCGTGCAGCCTCTTGGGCCCGTCCCCCGGCCAATCTGGACCTCCTGATTAGCTCAGTGCCAATTGCTCAATTGGTTGCCCAGCAACGCGTCTCCTGTTCCGCGTCCCAGCTGCACACATTTACACAGGAACCATTGACAGTGCTCTCCCTGACCCAGCCCTCTGACAGACTAGTGGTACGAAGCACAGGTTAAAGAAGCACCCGCTGGACAAGGGGAAAAATGTGTCGGATGTCAAAGTGAATATGAGAATGGCAGTGAGTGATGAAGCCAATTTGCTTAAAAAAATTAAAAGCAGACTGGACATTTCCATCAAAGAATTTAGGAAATCTGGAATTTATGATGCAATCAGAAACTCTGAGGCAGCATAAACTGCGCCTGCTACTGTAGTACCTGGAGGACTGTTCTTTTTTATGTTAAGCAGTTTTGTGTTATTTTTTTTTTTTACAAGTGGTTAATTGAGTAGCAGCCAAAGTTGTTTATGCCAGACTTGTTAAAAAGTCTGTAACAATGGTGCAAATTTGCTTTGGATTGTTATTGTCGATAGGTGTAGATACTACTATTAAGACACTCACTATGCAAGTATCGCAACGTTCCTAAACAATATGCTAAAATAAATTAGTTTTGCACCATATAAAAAGCTGATTCTGCCAGTGCTTGCTAGTCTATTAACTAGTTTTAAATTTAAAGCGTTTGTGTTTTGCCTTTGTTGTTAAAGTTTTCACACGTGACAATACTGTCCTACAATTACTAAATGATACTATGATCATTCCACTGTGTTATGTTAGTGAACCATAGCTAGGTTTTAAAACTGAGAGTTAGCAAATGCCTATCGTTAAAGTGTACTGCAGTTAGTAATCCTTTCCAATTACTGGTATCTTAAAATGTAAGGGCCATCTAACAACGATATACTGTAACTAATTTTTAGAAGGCCTTCTTTGTTCTCCAAAATTTCCTGTTATACAATACATTAGTTGCTTAAAGGATTTCCACTATCTTATTAGAAATGTACTGTTTAGCACTGGTCTGTACATTCTACTGTGCCACCAGCATTTGAATGATGTTTTACATTAATCTGCATGTGATTAAATACCTAACCTTTACAGTAAAATATGCTTTACTTACAATGTATAATGGTAATTAAACCATATGCGTGCGTGTACGTATAATATGCATTGCATATTTAGTGGTAGCCATTAGTAACATTGGAAAACCCAAACCAAATTTGAGTACATTTTGACTCATTTTGTCTCTTTTACCGACACACAACTGATATAATAACGTTTGTTAATATTTATTAGGTGGGAGGGATTTGCCATGACACAATGGCTGTAAAATAATTCTGACCATCACAAATGGGCTTAGGCTCAGAAATCCAATGACTGTCTGGAAAAATTATTTGTAAAAAAACAAAAAAACAGGTGGACAGGATTGTCGCTTCAGAAATTGCATTGATTTGTCGCTCCGTCACTCATCACCACAGCTACTTGTCTCAGGTAAGATTCGCCTCTAACGTACCATAGCTGCTATTTTTCTGGCTTGCAAGTTCGATTGCTAGAAATAAAGAGCGCAATACTGTGTATACTGCATGATTATTGAACTGTACCGAGATCTGGTGCTATTGTGTTAAACTGTATTACAATATACTGCAGTTTTGACAGAGCTAGGCTGACTGAGAAATGTGTCCGGGTTTGGTCTGTGAAAAAGGTAGCAAACCCTAGTGAGTCATCACTGCGCTCATTAAATAAAATAAACTCTTCTAACAATAAATAAAAGACTTGTACAAAAACACACAAAACAGCACGAGTAGTAAGTGTTTACCTTTCATTTATTCTCCTTCGCTCTCTATCCCGTTCTTTCTCCCTTCAACCCTCTCTCCTCACTGTGAGAGGCTGGTGTGCTTTATACACGTGGCCATCTCCAAATTAGTAATCACTTCTTCTATTTGGAGATAGCCACAATCCACACGACTTTAAAGGGATGGGGATTTAACCACATCCACGCTACCAAACAATAACAAACCAGTACCTTTAAATAACCACAAAACAATCCATTTAAATCAATACAGAAATAACACAGGGGCGGGCGTATCCCATCACACTCTGCCAGCCCCACCTGCTTCCTATTATTATTATCATCATCGGCCAGGTGGGGGTGCAGAGTCAACAGGTAACAACAGCATGTGGTTTCTTTGGAATCAGGAAGTTCTCAAAAGAGCAGCTGGGATTCCACCAGCTCAGATAATGACAGGTTTATTCTGATACAGAGACAATGATGTTGTGTTTCAATAGCATGAAAATGAACTGGGAAGTGTATATATGGGAACTGTCTGTCTGTAACACTCTACATAGTAAAGGATAACTGCCTTGAGTTTTATCATACACATCATCATGCCTCCTGTAGACTTTCAGATTGCATTTGGCTATTGTGGTAGAGTGACCGATGGCCAAGGCAACCCACGGTAGAAAGTACGCAAAACACAGGAGTTGCAGTGAAACATCGCAGAGTACGTTTATTATGTACAGTGGCAAAATAAAAATAAACAAACAATAACATACTCCAACAAGGAGTGCTAACTAACCACTAGTCCCTATCTAGGACAGGACAGCTAAGCTGTTGTCCTGTACAGAAAACAATTGGTAATTTTACCAACAGCACAACCATTCCACACAGTAACAGTTCTTCTTGAGTACTTCCAGAAATCTTTCAGAAACACCATATCTCGCTCTACACCATATCTCGCTCTACACCATATCTCGCTCTACACCATATCTCGCTCTACACCATATCTCGCTCTACACCATATCTCGCTCTACACCATATCTCGCTCAACACCATATCTCGCTCTACACCATATCTCGCTCTATACCATATCTCGCTCCACAACCTTGTCCCTGGTAGTCTCTCCTCTGAACTGGATTCGAGGCTGGCTTTATACAGCCAGGACCCCGCACTAACAAGACACAGCTGCATCCTGTTACACAATTAACTTCGGCTATTTTGACTAAGGCCTTCTGGGAAACGTAGTCTTTTAATCGGCAGCCATTTTACCCCGCTACTCACAGTACCCAGTATACAAACAGTTATATATTGTGGAAACAGGATTGTTTTCATTCTGTTGCTTACGTACACATTGTTACACACTTTACCATACATCCCACAAACCACTCTGTCACACTATAAACCAACAGACTCTTTGGATGTTATACAAATATTTTGATCCGTTCAGGTATGGTGTGATTATCACCCGATTGAGGATCCTCTGCGTGTGTATATGTATATGAATTGACAGGTAGCTTTCACAAGAAGTTATTTAGACACAGCATTTAGTACATTGCAAGGCAACGAATGGGTACATAATCAAATTAGTGTAATTTCCAGAGCAAATTGTGGGAATCTTCACAGATCCCCCGAGACCCCTGAAAAGACCAAAACGACTAACCTAACATTGTAACAATTAAAAAGACTGCATTACATTATGGAATCTCACAGAGCCACGTTCATTAAAACTCTCAATCTACAATCATTTACAACCTTTTTTTTTCGATTTCCATAGCTTTATGCCTTGCAGTGATAAGGGCACTATCCAGAAATAATGAATTTGTCAAACATCATTAAGGGAGGGAAGGTCAGAATGTTTTTTTAATTGCTGTTCACATGAATACAATCACAAAGCAGTCTTGGCAGTCAATTAATGTAGACATGTATTATTCAAGAACTGTTACCTTAAGCTGTGCATTTTTATTTTGATTTTTTTATCTAAAGGTCACTGTCACAGGGAGAGCACTGTCAATGGTTCCTGTGTAAATGTGTGCAGCTGGGACGTGGAACAGGAGACGTGTTGCTTGGCAACCAATTGAGCAGTAGGTGCTGAGCTGATCGGTAGATCCGGATTGGCTGGGGCGGGCCCAGGAGGCTGCACGCCGCTCACAAGGCGTCTGCGTTACAGCTCGAGGCTCCTGCACGGCCATTGCTACACAGACGGGCGCTGAGTGAAAGCTTGCACTTGTTGACATCGAGGAGGAGAGGGTCCGCTCCGCAGAATTTACTGTGGAACCCTTCAACTGCAAGACGATGCTTGTGAAGGCATTGCCCAGCCAAGGCCTTTTGAAGAGGCAGGAGTCACCGTGTGGATGCCGGGACTCCAGGAGCCCAGAAATAGGCTAGTTTAGGGAGGTTGATCCCCAATATTCAGGGTTTGACCCTGGCTGAATTTATCACAAGAGAATGATATTAGATGAAACCAGAGGGTTTGGTTACTGAAGCAGTATCTCTGTGCTATATTTTCTATGCAGTCTGCAGTGCATTCAGTGCAAACAATCAGGGGCACAAGATGCCAGATACCTGCAGTACCTCCAGATTCCCATGTTTGCAATCACATGTGTGGTCTATGTGTTCTTGGAGCTGAATTCACTATGAGTGGTTCAGTTCCCAGAAAGCTGAGCTGCAACCTCAAACAAATAGCTGTAACAAGAAGAGGCAAGCACAGATTATTGTAGTTGCGATTGCAACTAGATATGATTTTGATAGGGTGCAATTGACAGTTACTGTCTGATGTATAGGTCTGGAAACATATTGTATTATGACTGGTTGCAAGGAAACATTTAAATAAGTTTCATCTTTTTCTCTCAAGCCTGGTGATGTCTGTAGCCTGCAGCAATAATACAGGAGCCCACTGACACCAATTCCCAGCATTGTTAATTGAATACATTTTGGAATGTAGACGTGACTTTGTTTGCCATTGGTAGTCATTCTAGATAATAATAATCAATAATCCTTACACTATCAGTGCACTAGAGCAGATATTTTAAAAAGAGCTTTGAAGTTATAAGTGTAACAAGTTGTCAGGATGTTAACAATGAAAAAAATACAGGAACGATATTTAAACAGTTGTAGCAAAATATGGGGATGTGTAACTCTATATTTGTCAGTACCTGCTACTTACTCTTTAAGGGAGGTGTACAATGAATTGGATCTAATTCCTTAGAAACAGAAAAGTCTAGTCTTCCTGAAATCAGCTTTCTGATTACCAAACACAAAGATAACAAAAATGTAAAGGATGAAAAAATATGTTTCTGTATTTTGCAAAGGACTTTGTTATTTATTTATTTATTGCAAAGGGATGCATTTTTTAATTTGTAGTAGCTTTAGTATTTTTTATAACCTTGCTTACAAAACAACTCGACTATAAAGCACTATCAAGACACATTCTCACGACAATGCAGAGAGGAATGTGCGTGGTGTGTGCGTGCAACATCACATTCTCATGACAATGCAGAGAGGAATGTGTGTGGTGTGTGCGTGCTACATAACATTCTCATGACAATGCAGAGAGGAGTGTGCATGGTGTGTGCGTGCTACATCACATTCTCATGACAATGCAGAGAGGAATGTACGTGGTGTGTGCGTGCTACATAACATTCTCATGACAATGCAGAGAGGAGTGTGCATGGTGTGTGCGTGCTACATCACATTCTCATGACAATGCAGAGAGGAATGTACGTGGTGTGTGCGTGCTACATCACATTCTTATGACAATGCAGAGAGGAATGTGTGTGGTGTGTGCGTGCTATGTAACGTTCTCATGACACTGCAGAGAGGAATGTGCGTGGTGTGTGCGTGCTACATCACATTCTCACAACAATGGAGATAGGATTTTGAGTGTCTAAACTGTATGGAAAACCTGCCAATGTTGAACTCCAAATCTCAGACAGCTGAGTCTTGATGATCTGAATTTGCAACAAACTTCGACAATGTGAAATATATTTAGAGGCATGAAACTCTATAACCTTATTTTGTTTATTGTAATTTATTTGCTTGCATTAAGATGCATTGAATGTCAAAGACCTAAGAAGGCCTAATTAAAAATCAATAGAAAGTGTGGCCCTTTGGTAAATTGTGTTCCCATGATGAATGAAACCATTCAGTATTTCATTTGTGTTGTTGTCAGGACAAGCCTGTGTAATGTACAGAGCTGGGATCAGGAAAATGGAAATATATAACCATGTGACAACAGAAGCAGAAACTAATTATGAGTATAAGTCCTCTTATTTTGGTCCTTTTCTGTCATGGACTGATGCCCTAATTTCCAATTACACTTATAACTGAGAGTAGCCTTGTGTTCTTGCGTTTGTCCTTTTTACATTTTCAGACACCATTGATTGACACATGCTTTACGAGTTGAGGTTTGTGGCCAGCCAATTTACGATAGAGTGTCCAGAGGTTCCCACAGAATATTGGTGGCCAATTAGAACATAGTATGAGTGAAATTCAGTGGCTATTTACTTGCTTAGAAAATCACCCGTAATTGACATGTTCAGAAAATGTCACTTATGCATGTCACAAAGGTTTATATTTTCATTTGCTCTACCGTTTTAAATGACATTTAAATGACTGCCTACGGCGTGCAGTACAGCAGCTTCCATTGAGGTTTGGTGGCTCTTTTTCTGTTAGAAGGGTGCAACAGTTTACTTTGCCACTTGATAAAATGGTGTACTGCACTACACTTTTCTTTTTTCTACCTATATCCAACCATGGTGTATCACACTAAAGTTGAGAAACAAAAAAGCATTAGTATAAACAACTTTTTTCCAGGACAAGCTATGAGTGTAATTGTAAAAATAAATGGCATCTGTTTGGCTGTAAACTTTTTCTAAACAAAAGTTGACATCAAATGAATCAGATTATCGAACTCTATTGTGAATAATGACTTTGTTGTCAGAGCATTTTCATCTTGGTGCAATTATTGCTAGTTAGCCTGAAGGAGCTCATAATCTACAACTAGACAGCATGCAAGAAGGGCATTCTGGGCATCATCTCATGATGCTGAATTGATCCATTGGACGCTTCGGGCATTGCATGTGCTTGTTGTGGTTTACCATCTGCTTGCATATACAGTAGGTAGCCATTTGACACTCTAAGTGAAGTTGCCAGAATACTGCATCCTGTCTACAGTATGTGAATTTTCCTTTCTGCACTTCAGATAGTTAAAACCTTTTCCAGTAGGTGGGGCCCTGGCCTTTAACCCTTAAGATCCCAGAACAATCTGACAACGTACTGTATGTCTGAGCTGACAATATTGCAGCACAAGCATGCATAGGAGGCATTAAAACACCCCTATGCTTTAATTGTATAATGTTTTGCATGTCATATATTATGCTGGTTTAGGGTGCTCTATTAAACCGGGCAGCCACAACTCGTTGACTATGGGCACCACACGTCAAAAACATCTAAATTCTTGCTTAAAGATTATTTACACCTGAAGAAACTGAGAGAAAATCAATATTAACAATTGAAGTCTGTCCTGGAAACTGTAAAATGTTTTGGCCACTGGCACATCTGCGTATTTTTATAATTGTTGTAATTTTTACTGCTTCTTGATACTGCACACTTCTTTCTGTTTTAACCAACATGTTAAACATGTCAAGTGCTTTGTCAGGCTCTAAGCCCATACTATATTTGTGAACACAGTAATACTATTTTACAGAAGAGGCATAATCAACTCTGACACATATACAAATGTCTCTATCTGTTACACAATGCCAATTATTTAGTCTTGTGACATTCCTGCATACCTGCAGAATAATTAGGCTGATGGGCTTCAGGTTGTATCAGTAGCTTTCAAAGTGAAAGTGTCCAATATAAATAATGCGATAATCATTGCTAGGTGGTAGCCAGCCACTGTCTAGAAGCCTTGTAATTAAAACAGTGGTTTGAAACTCTCAATGCAGATTATGTGTCCGGGAGTTAATGTAAGTGATACTGAGATTACTGGGCAAAATAACAGTTAGACAACTTGATATTTGAATTGCTATTATATTTCTGACAGTACTGATTAGCAGCAAAATACATGTATGTGCACCCTGCCTTGATGTGAAACAAGATACAATACAAACCTTTGGTGGTTTGGTTCTTTTCTTTCTTTGCTAATGTCATTCCCAGCACAAATATCTTCAGGGAGACTATTTAATTAGATGAAAGTTGTGTGATCAGTTTTAATGAAAGATCCATACACCTGACAATTACATTACATCAGTGAGATCAAAATATCTATGAGACCTTCTGTCCTTCTCTTGTAGCTTTCATTAGTGTCTCGCAAATCAAAAACAAAGGCTTTCTGTTATATTCATGCATGTGGTGAGCAGATTAGAACTCTTATCAATAACTTTAAAGTGGAGCAAACCAAATAACTGCATGAATCTTACAACCTGCGCACATTGAAACAGGTATTTTCATTAAAAATCATGACACATAAGTCACATCCCCATTGGAACCTGTCAACAGCAACTGCACGTATAATGTCTCTGAGAGTGTAGATCTCACACTCAGTGTGTCATTGACAAAACATTCAAAATGTTTAAACCACAGCAGGTTCTGTATATTGAAATGCGCATTCACAACACATGGTCATTAACTACACTGTAATTAAATCTGTGTTTCATTTTTTATAACAAGCATTTTTCTACAAATCTGTGATCTGTGGTTTAAAAATAAAGTTTGTTATTTGATGTCTTGGTTACCTTTCAGAGCTCAAAACTGTATGCAAGGTATATGTTACCAATATCAGAGCAAAGCAAAAGACATTTCACAGAAACGTTATGGGTAACACTTTGGTTTCGGTATCCTTTATACGTGATTATAAACAATCTATAAACATGTTATTAATTATGCTATTAACAATTATAGACTATGATTAGAAATAATAAGACTATTATTATACACTTCTGCCATTGTTTTGTTGCTATTGTTTCTAATCAGTTGTAACAGATATAGTCTGCCTGCCTGTCTTTTCAGGTCTGTTTCTCTTTCTATGTCTGTATGTCTGTCTCACCAATTGTATGGGGCTGCTTTGCTTCTGCAATACAGTTATTATACACTTTTGCCATTGTTTTTTTCGTTGCTTTGTTTTTTTTGCTATTGTTTATAATAACTTAAAACAAATATCTAAACTAAAGTGTTACCAAGTCAGGTCCTTACCGTGTGAAATGCAGTCATATATGAGAAAGATTATTTAGTTTTATTATTAAAATCTCAGAATTCACATGCATTAAAATCTTAAATAAATAAGTGCAAAGGGTTTAAAATAAACAGACCAAAAATTCACAGATCATTGATTTTCATTGATGTTTGCAATCACATCCAGTTTCTTATTGCAGTCACTCACATGTTGATGTTTAATGTGTCTAATGTGCTAAGTTGGCCTAGGGTTGTGAATTAATCAAAACAAGTACTATACTCAAGTACTGGAAAAGTATTACCGATTTTCATTTTCTACTTACATTAACATGAATAAAAGGCTATAATAACTGTTCAAAAATATGTATGAAGGACTGTAAACTCTTGCAGAAGGTGGCCATCTCCCGAATTAATTAAGTGATTTAATTTGTTCGGGAGATGGCCACCTTCTGCACGAGTTTAATTATTCCTGGCAGAGGACGAGCACTCTGCCAGAACACGTTTTAAAAAGTAAACCACGCAAACCCGCAGCGCTTCGCCGTCATACATTTAATAATAAATTACAATAAAACAAATAAACAAACACAAAACAATCTGCACAGGGGCGGAGGGGGAGCCCCCGATCTAAAAGCAAACAAACAAAATGTACAGGGCACCTCACCCTGTTACAAGGTCATACAAACAAAGTAAGGCAAAGCCAGCTGGAGGAGGGATTGACATGCTGAACTTTCTGCACTGTTGACAGTACAGTGTAGGTTTGCATTAGATTGTGCTGGCACACGATCAAATCCAATTGAGAGATCCTATTGGATGAACTGATCGATTGTAATCTAGGTATCGGGGTTGTTTGTAGAAGGGTAGATGCTGTAGGATTAGACCTAGAGATGCAGAAACCTTATTTGCACATTTTAGTCACAGTGATTCAGAGTGTACTACGGTACATATTATTTCTAAAAAAAACACTTTACAGCTGCCATAATGCTCCATACAATCAGATTTTATTCAGCAAATAGGCACACCATGGTGTGCACTGTTTTGAAATGCCATCTTGCTAGTTATTAATTCACAACAACGCACTCCTTGAAGCATCTTATTGCTATCGTACAAGAAAAGAGCCTAATGATATGGCGAAGGAGATGCAAACAGTGTGCTACTAAAATGTTAAAAACAGTATGTCTGCTCTCAGTGCAACTGCTTAATATTTGGAATTTCCTCATCTTATGAGTTTTACATCCCAATCTCATACTTTGACTTTTGCTGATTTGAATTTATAGGTGCTTTGCCTCAAATCACCTTTTCCCGAGAGAACAGCTTTCCTGAGACGGGTCCAGAATCTTGTGCTGCTCAGGGCATTGTCTTTCCATTTCAAGTAGGTGTTTTTCTTCAGGTATTTGTGAAGTCTAAACACATGCTTTATCTCCTCCTCCTTGATATCTTCCAACACAATCACTATTATACCCGGTGTTCCTCGAGAAATTGCCACGATCGTGCCATATCAAATTCAAATTTGCACCACCTGCTCGCAATGAAGTTTTGGATAACACAACGATGACTTTCCTGCTGCTCATGATTCCTTCTTCGAGGATGTTGGAGGTTATCTGTTGTCCTGGCTGGAAGTCCCTGTTGTGTAGACACAGCTCTATAGGAGGTACTCCATTCTCCAAGTTCTCTACCAATTCATCCATGACCCAGTTTTCATCATGACTGGAGTAGACAACAAAGGCATCAAATTTACACTCCTGCAATTGGGTACTCCGGTACCCTTCATCAGTATCCAGCAGTAGAGCAAGTGAAACTGGTATTTATAAATGGATGCTGCTATTGCTGATAGAAGAATTAAAATGCCAATAGTCACACCTATGAACAAGGTTTTAGCCTTGCAAATGTCAGTATCTATTACTCTTGTGTTTGTCAGGGACAATGGGCTTTTACACAAAAGTTCATCTGTGTTCTTTAACATTGCTTTGTGTTCAATTACCCACTTGAAAAACTGAAATAATCACACGTGCATTCAATGGGATTTTGAGATATGTCAAATACAATAATGTTTTTGGCAGGTGATCCAGGACGCTTTGTGGAATTCCAGGGATGTTGTTGTTAGACAAGTCTATCAGTGTCAGTGTGTTAAGAGAAGGGTTGGTAATAAAATCAATTGCTGTCAGCTTATTGTGACTGACATCTAAGTGCTGAAGATTCTTGAGACCCTTAAATGTACTTTGGGGCAAATGGTCAATTTGACAGTGGGATATATCGAGCAGTTCAAGTTTAGGGATATGCATAAAATTTACAATATGTCTATGGAAACTGTTTCCTGGAGCCTTCAGGACCTTTAGATTGACAAGGCCTTCCAATGCATTTTCACTTGTAAAATGCGTACTTGTATAAGAAATGTCGAGATAGGAAAGTTTTTTCAGATTTTTGAGTAAAGGGTAATCCCCAAAGCCACCAATCTTAGTGTATCTAAGGTCTAAAATTTCCAAATTTTCAATCCCATCAAAAGCTAAACCCTCAAACCTAATTTCAGGGTTGTAACTCATATTGAGGATGATAAGCTGATCTGCACCAGAAAACTGTGGAATGCAGCAATGTCTCATGGTTATATGATTATTACTGATGTCTATGTTTTTAAGGCTGGACATATTTGAAAATCCAGAATTAAAAGAGGTCAAAACCAGTTATCAGTTATCCAAGAGTCTCTAAGGTATTCTGGATTGAAAGTTCAGCTGCAGGCAGGTTTTCAAAATTATTGTGACTTAAATCTAGCAGCTTAAGCTTAGGGAAGATAGGAACTTTGAGGCCAGTTAACATACAGTTTAATATTTTAATAGCTGTAGCATTAACAAGACAGTGGAATATGTCGCTTGCATTGGGATAGTGACTTGGCAAATCATCGACAGAAATGTGGATTTCCTGGAATTCAATCATACAGAGCCCATCTAGTGGACCACTCCCAGAAGTTGTTACTAATTTTGTATTCCTGTAATTTCCCAGGACAAGTTTGTCAACTTTCAAACCCGCCATTGCCTTAAGGCAGCAATTCTTGGCATACGGAAAATCAAACGCACTTCTGAGGTGAAGTTCTCTAAGAATAACGCCAGCAAATGCCCCTGATTCTACATACGAAATATGGTTTTGTGAAAGAATGAGTGTTAAATTTGTTAGGTGCATTTTTCTTAAAACTGTTGTATCTCTCAAAGATACGCTGGAAATATTATTGGAGTGCAGGTCCAGCAGTCTGAGGCTGGTGAGATTGAAGACGTACAGTGGCATTTCCAAAGAGCTTATGTTATTCTTCCCAGCCTTCAGTTCTTGCAGCTGTGCCAAGTGACTGATAGGCAACTTTTCTAAAGCGGAAAGACCAGTATCCACAACCGTCAGCTTTTGTAGATTGTGCAGTGAGTGGAATGATTTTTCTTCAAGTTGTTTGATGGGGTTTCCAGTAAGAAACAGAATGGTCAAGTTGTTTACATTTTGAAAAGCGTCATCTGCAATCAATTTGATTCCACACCTATGGAATTTAAAACACAATGACAGAATGCAGGTTAGTTGAAATTGCTTAAGCTTCTTATATGAACAAGCAATGGGTCTTTTGACCCCTTTTAAAACATCTGTATTCATGAAATTCACAAAGTGATAATACATCTCCCACTTTAATACATGTATCTTTAGATAACGTCAAGATATGCCTTTCATACTTTATCTACAGTTTCTGGGATGCAGCACAAAGGCACATGCTATTTTGACCCCTCATAGTACTCTTGTCTTTAAATGACATTTGAAAAGTGCAGCTATTATTTTCATGACAATGGCTGCTAGAAGAAGAGGTCCTACTGCCACCCAGTGATTCAGGTGATGGTGGTTTTTCCTCTGGCTTTGACTCCTCTGATGTGGACAAGTAACGACTCCATTGTCTCAATGCAATCAGACAATGTGATCTACAGCACAGCTAACAGAATACAGCTGTTGATATTTGAAATATTAGCATATCCTTAATTAACACCAAAAAGGACCCAAACATTTTCTCCCAATAAAAGGGGCAAGTGTTAATGTTAATAAACTTAACAAAGACACTTAATGACATGGCAGGAATTGGACAACTTATGCATGGTAACTGGTGATAGAATAAATGTGCAATCGCATGGAAATGCCTGTACTATGGGGTAGCAATGTAATTACAGTACATATGGAAACAAGGTATTAGTGTAGGAGCAGGAACCATAGGTAATGCCCTCTAATATAAAGTGCAACTGAAAATGGCACTCCTTTGAAATACTGGCATAGTACTACACATACTCTTTTATTGTACTTAGTAATTTACCTTGTAAGATCAAGGAAAATTAAGTAAGGCAACAATGGGAAGGAATTTCGATGCAGAGTTCCCAAGTCATTAAAGCTGAAATCGAGTTTCTCGGCTGAAGACGGTATTTCAGGAGGGATGCTGTGCAGGTTTAACCGCATGCATGAAAAGAGATGTTTGCGAGTGTCTGAAAAATAAAAGGTTTCAGTAAAATAAATGAAACGCTGTGCCCTGGTTAACCACACATGTAAAACGCAGCTGGACCTGGACAGGGGCTGGAGAACGTATTACCCACTTTTTGATTTTGTTTCTATAAAAAAAAAAAAACATAATGGAAAAAAAGTTTTTGCCCAGGATAAAGCGCAATTTAATCTTTTTTAATGCAAAAGTATTTTTAAACTCTAATTAGTGATTGATCAATGAAGCACTTGATTTCACAGTACACATGAAAGCTTATCATTTTATACCACATCAGGGTGCAGCTGTCAAAAAGGTCCATTAGCTTTTGGATGAATAATCAGAATAGAGGATGAAATATTAAAGAGACACTTTTGCCTGCTGCACCCGGATGTGGTGTAACTTGTGAGCGTGTCTAACTCCATGCTGTCCAGTACACGTAGCTTACTATTAAAGGTACACATCCCAAAATATACTAATGGATCATCATGGTTCACTATAGAATATGCAGTATATAATAAGACCTAAACGCCCAGAAATATGTGTGCAATACAAAACTTAAAATCTAAAGCACAACAACAATAATACATGTGCATCATGTTCTCTTTTGTTGTTTTTGCATGGTTTGATCATGCAAACTAACAAATACATTTTTCTAACTGACAGATAGGAAAGGTTCCCCCGAGTCCTAAATGTTAGGAAAGAAACTTAGGAACGTTCTGTAATATTGTATTTCCTATCTGAAGCAAGATTCTAGCCAGCTCTTCTGTGCAGAAATGTGAGCATCAGACTGTATAGCAACCTTTCAGTAGTACAGTAATCAAACTGAAAGTAAAAATCGAAAACGGAAATTATTCTGTTTCATACTTTTACTTTTCTAAATCAGATACTGTTTGGATTCTATAAGAAATATGTGATTCCTTTTGGCCTATAACAGGTATATATATATACGATGCTGAAATTAGACAAAGTGGACCAGAAAAATGGTACGTTTTACATAGTGTATATTTATACAGAATTGAGTGCTAACAAGATTAGTTGTAGGTGGAGTGAAACAGTAATCAATTCTTAATTGCATTTACTTGGAATAAGTGCTCTAACCACAAACCCTTTTCTTGGTATCCCTAAAATGATAAGCACTATACTATACAAGATGTTAAGCACTATACTGTACAAGATGATAAGCACTATACTGTACAAGTTGATAAGCACGATACTGTACAAGATGATAAGCACTATACTGTACAAGATGATAAGCACTATACTGTACAAGTTGATAAGCACTATACTGTACAAGATGATAAGCACTATACTGTACAAGATGGTAAGCACAATACTTTAAATTATTTTATCAATGCAAAACTTTCATTTGGAATTGCCTGTATCTCATTGAAAGTTGCACCAGTCTTGTCAGTGAGTTTTAAAGTGTTATTTAATAATGCAATTGATTGATTCTGATTCTTGGCTCAAGTCACATATTTTAAATACACACAGTTCATTTTAGGATCGAGTCAAAAACCTTCTCTAAAACAACTTGCTTATTGAAATGACGTACCTCTTTGCATTTGTTTCCACTGACCGAAGTTTCAAAAGACAAGACAGCGTGCAGTACCAATAAAGTACAAAGGAATACCAGACATTTTTGAAAATCCATTTTTATGCACAGAGCCAAAGCCCTCTTTATTAATGTGACCCGGACAGAGCATAAACTATAATTGCACAATCATGAGACAAGAGGAAGTAAATGTGGAAAGAATCAACGTGCATTTTGGACAGGGTGTTTAAGGAAATTGACATTGTTTTTGAGAAGTAATGTGTTATGTATGCAACAGTTCAGTTTGCCATAGTTTTTAGAGGGCTTGGTATTGTCACAAAAATGTTTGACGTTTCAGTTCAGATCTTCTGTGCAGTGCATGTGTAGCTTGTATTCCATGTATCTACATTATATTGGGAACCCTTCTTGTTTCTTTATTTGTTAGAAGAAATACTAAATGGGACTGTATGTACTGTAGCATGCATTACACCTTCATAAAGACTACATAGACTGTTAATGATAACCTAAACTGATAATAAATATACCCCTACACATTATTCCTTCCCTAAAGCATTTTATCATCACGGAAATCCCAGCACAAATCACACCATTTTATATGCTCTTTATGAAGAAAATGAAAGGCTAATGCAGTTCATTGTGTTCCTAGTACCATCCTCTGGCAATTTCACTTCACCTTTCCCCAAGGCTACAGAACATCTGCCTCTTCATCTTCACATCCAAATAAAATACAAGTTGCAGGTTGGCATTTCCCTGCTGTGCAACTTTCAAGAACGGTTTACTTGTTTTACCTGGGTTTCTCATTACATTATCACATTCTGTGTGGGTTTATTTCAAGCTTCTTTTTATGTTCCACTGTGCTGTCTTTCACAACCAAGACCATTACAAATCACCTAACAGTAAAAACTGGTCACCAAACTGAATTCATTTGAAAGCCTTAATTTGTTGAAGAAAGCAATTCATTTTCCTTCAAAACAATGATTACTAACCCTTTGGTTTTTCAAAAGTCCTGACTCGGATGTGCATAAACCCGGGCTTCTGGAACTTCATTATGTAGTGTTAGTCTTGCAGGAAGTTCTGGAACTTCATTATGTAGTGTTAGTCTTGCAGGAAGTTCTGGAACTTCATTATGTAGTGTTAGTCTTGCAGGAAGTTCTGGAACTTCGTTATGTAGAGTTAGTCTTGCAGAAAACTGCTTTTAAAAACTGTATTTGTCTTTTTTAATAAATTCATGGAACCAAGTTTTTTTTTTCTTCTTTTTCATGGTTTTGTAATTTAAAACAAAGCCTAGTGTTGTCTGTAGACGGCAGCAATAATACAGCTACCCACTTAATACATATTTTGGTACAAATGTGAGGGTACCCATGATAGATGGTACTTACAAACATGAGGGTACCCATGATAGATGGTACTTACAAACGTGAGGGTACCCATGATAGATGGTACTTCCAAATGTGAGGGTACCCATGATAGATGGTACCCATGATAGATGGTACTTAAGCGAGTGTACAATGAATTGCATCTTATTGCTAAGGGGGGCAGAACAATATAGGCTAAAGCAATCAGCTATCCAATGACCAATGACGAAGATAATAAAAGTAAGTGTAAAGAAGGGCTTCATTATTTAATTATGTATTAATTGCAAAGGGTTATTTTTATTTGTAGTAGCTTCAGTATTTTTATAACCTTGCTTGTAAAACAACTTATATAAAGCATTTTATGAGTGAAATGACAATAATTTGAACTGTTGAGTAAATGGTGTCACATAAACAAAGAAATACTGAAGAGGTTTCTAAACCCCTCGTACTGTATGCTTCTTTTCCCATATTTGATCAAAGAAGCTTAACAATAAAGGATTGCTTCTTGGCACAGCCTTCAGTTATAGTAGAAAGTTGCGCGAGATTACGTCACAAACGGAATTTGCACTGTTCAAGTCTCGTAAACATAATGTACGACTTCCAGAGATGTTTCCATGCAAAAACAAAAATGAGCTTTTGGTCAATTGTACAGATTGTTAGGGTGAGAAGACGCTTTACCCGCCCCTTAAAGTGATCCATGTTTTAGACGCACACTTCCTATAGAGCATGGAATGTGCGTGGTGTGCTCGTCACATAAATAATGGCTGTGGAGAGAGTGACCACGTTCTATACTGCATGGAAACCCGGCCATTGTGACCCGAGATATTAAAATACAGTGCAAGGGTCTCTTTATAATACCTGATTGATGAACACCTCAGCAGCCAATGCCACCGATAAACGTTTTTAAAGGTTAGGCATGAGTTCATTAAACACAAACTGGGGCTCAGCAATCCCATTTGCCATTCCCAAAATTTACGATCTGCTGCTGCTGAAACTAATTTCTTCACAGACGGAAATCCAAAGTACATTTGATTTCACAGGCCTAGAAAATCAATAACCTTTAATAGAATAACTTGGGCTCAGTGGCATTGCGTTATGATGTAAATGTCACCCAGTGTTTCTTCCTCACTATATCAGGACATGTTCAATCTCCACGTCTGAAGTAAATCACAAGCCCAACTAAAGAACAAGGAGGAAATTGAATTCCTTTACAGAAATTGAAAAAATTACTGATTTGGGTCAGTAATTCACTAGCCTCTCATTTCTTTCTCCTGTGGCTCAGCTCACAAGTGAAATGAGTTGAATGACTCCAACCCACACACAACCACAATACTATTTGGCACAGCTTGTCAGCTTCTGCTTGTGTGGCTGAATAGCAGAGGGTGTTCAGGTCAGTGTTTTGGTGTTCTTGTAGAGATGTGGACAGGGATTCTCATAGGCCTGCTGACACTTTGCCTAACTCTCATATAGTCCCTCACATCTTCATTCTGGGTAATTTGTTAACAAGCCCATTCACCTGCTAGAGGTTATTGAATTGCCCATATTCCCATACATTTGCTAGAGGTTTTGAATTGCCCATATTCCCATTCACCTGCTAGAGGTTCTTGAATTGTCCATATTCCCATACACCTGCTAGAGGTTCTTGAATTGCCCATAGTCCGAGCTCCCCCAGAGCAATGTTCTTAGCAAAACCAACGGCAAGAGCAAATTTATTAAAGATACATGTTTTCAATGTTTTAAAATAATTCATGTTTCAGATACATTTTCTTATCCCTGGTTTCTGTGTATTGTGTGCCGAATCTTTTGGTTCTTCACTTTATGTTGATTCAGGATATGCAAATATTTCACAACATTGTAACTAGCCTGCTGAATCCTGTTTGTCACCTAGTCTGGTTGCAGCTAGACTGGAGTTCTTTTCGTGAGTGACACATTGCGAGGAAGGGCTTCTTGAAGAACTTTTAGTAAAATTGACCTACAAATGGATTGATTTTGTGCATTTCGGGGGCCAGTTACAATAAGCGTGGGTTGTGGACAATGTAGAGATACATTTGAGATCTGCCCAAATCCTACCTGTTAACCTGTAATCAACTCACTGGTGTAACACTGGTAGTTTTAGTATCATCCTCACTGCTCACCTTATAGTTACCTATTTGAAGTTTTCATTTTGAATATGCCTTCCTAACTATGAATTCGGCCACACGCCCTTATCCAGGTACAGCACAGTTACTCTTGACTCCTGGTTGTCCAGTTCAGTTAAGGTTTTTTTTTTTTTTTTTTTAAAGAAATTGTACAAAATTGACTACAATGATATGAATCCGTTTAACACAGAATATAAAAATGAGGGCTTAGGTCGGCCAGGGTGTCCTCGGCTCTCACTGCGTACCAGCGACCACCGTAGTCTCGCCGGGCGCCTGTGGGCTTGCCTGTAAGCTGCCCAGAGCTGCATTGTCCTCTAACACTGTAGCTCTGAGGTGGCTGCATGGTTAGTCTCCAGTGTGAAAAGAAGTGGTCGGCTGACAACACACGCTTTGGAGGACAGTGTGTGTTTGTCTTCGCCGTCCGAGTCAGCTTCAAAATAATTAGATATTCTAAATTGGGAGAAAATAATAAAAATAACTGCCGACTACTAAATAATAGAAAAAGTGCTGAAAACCTTAATTTTGGATACAGAATTTGCACATTTTCATCTGATAGTAAAAGATAATGATTTCCATCATTATGAGAGTAGATGTTAAAACTTCATGCTGATTTCAGACTTTAGATAAGCACCAACTAAGACGTAGCTTTACAGTAAACTAATGTGATCCATCTGCGTCTCCATCCATTTCCATTTCCTTCTGATGATGTAGGTATCCTTCTGCCTGGTGTTGATGGCTGAAGTGTAATGCTGGCACCAGGGATCAGCTTATTTTCCCTCCCTGGCACATCAGCACACACAACGGCTGCGATGTTGGCTCCGGGGATCAACCACAGTGCAGCCTCCCAAGCGCATCAGCATGACAACCATCTAGATTGAGCTGAGTACTGTACATCTCTGGGGTCTTCAAGTGGGCTACCTCCATCCTCAGTGTTTCGTCGACTAGCTCACGACACCTCAAGAGGGCTCGACGGTGACTCTGGCGTCTCAGCATCACCCCCTCCGTCCCCACTCAGCTCAGCCCAGCTGACTTACCTGTGCCTCAACGTTGCTTTCTTTCTATTGTGCTTGAAATCCTCAACCAGAATCTTTCAGTCTCAACCACAGCCAATAATGTATATAAAAACAATTTACCTTTTTTACTTACACAGCTTTTTTATATTTTCTATCAGAGAAATCCAAGATTTCTTACATCATAACGTATTTGTTGCGGTTTATTGCATGAACACTTTAGTTCTCTATATTAAAAATAAAAGTCAAAATATACTGTGCCAATGTCTACTCTAGAAAGTATAGTTTCTAAACACCCCTCTAAAAAACTGCATTGCTCCTGCTGTTTTACAAATTATAGACTTACTTTACATGGCTAAGTATTATTAAGTTATTCAAAAATGTAAAGCATACAGGCGATCTTCGGCCTTGTGAATGTTTTGATGCAGATTGGATAATAACATGGAGTTATGTAACTCAGTCAGCTGCC